>JBBPCZ010000028.1:2257657-2269986 GCA_037974445.1 Brycinus macrolepidotus
CACACACACACACACACACACACACACACACACACACACACACACACACACACACACACACACACACACAGTCTTACTTCAGGGACACTGGCACAGCCTTGCGCCAGTCCAGTGTTAAACCAGTCATGTGAAACGACCCATTCCCTCCTGTAAATCAGATTAGAGCTGTGAGCTGAGGTCCACACACACTCCTGTTCCAGAGGACTAATCAGATTTAACCCCACAAAACACATACACACACACACACACACACACACACACACACACACACACACACACAAACACAACAGACTTACTATCTCACAGGGAGAACCACACTTAAAGCTACAAGCAATGTGTATTTGCATATTCGATGTTTGTCCCTCAGTGATTCTATAATCAGACAGCAGTTATGAATCTAAAAGAGAGTCCTAAATAATTGATTGGCTTGTGAGTGAACAGGATATGATCCCTGCATTATCAGATGTACACCATTAGCCAGGAGTGTGTTCATTTCCTATAATCCACAATGCTGGCCACATATTAAATGCTGGAGCTCAGATTGCCCACATAATAGATAAATAGCCACAGGAAAGGTTAGGCTGTCTGTTTAATAGTGATCACACAACTAGATTTGCAAGAAGTAGGTCTCCAACTGGCAATAGTACCAGGAATTCCTGACAGATTGTATCTATCGCGATGGTTATTAGTTGGATTATTTAAATGGCAGAAAACACCACGTGGCATCATGGCATAACTTGCAAAATTGAAACAGATTATTGGAGAAATGTGCAGCAAATGTCAACATATAGGCTCCTTGGGCTGCAGGTTAATGACAGCATCTAAGGTTATATTGAGGCACCTTTGTCCTGTATGCTGAAAAGCGGTTAAATGGTTATTTATGTATATATGTATCTGGAAAGCACCATTTCCCCCTTCACCATCATATAGTACATAAATAATTACACATTCTAAGTTTTAATAAATCAGTGTTTTCCAGTTGGGAACTGGGAACTGTCAGAATCTCTCTCAAATAAGTGGGACGCACCTCAAATAGTACATTTTGTCCACGATGTTCATTATGTCATTCGCTGTTTATATATTTGATAATTTTCTCAGTTTTTTGCGAGCTGCCTTCTTAGCCATTAATAAAAGAGTTTTTTTTTTTAAACCAACTGTGGTTAAAAATAAAGTAATAAATAATTTGAGCTTTTGGACCAAGCCTGTTTAATATGGCAATTTATTCTCTTAGGAGTTGATGCTCTTTTTTTAAAGGCTATTTTCACTAAAATGAACTGAGATGGCTCCTAATGACGGTTACATTATGTCACATAATATGATGAGGAAAAAAAAAAAAAACCCTAATAATACCTTTACAAACTTCATAGTTTGCAAACTGTTGTGATCTTCCTCTGACTCTACTGTCAACTAGTAGACTCGTGTTTCTTTCCTAACCAGTAATTACACCATAATAAGTGCATGCATGTGTGGGGATGTGGGTGAGATGGAGACGATGCATATACACAACATACACATACTGATACACACAATGATATACAGCATGCCATGTTACAGCAGATGACAGTTTCATGTTCTTTTTGCCACTTTGCCGGCAAAACCCTGGAGGAGGAGACTGTGATCCTGGAACTGGGCTAATCAAAGCCAGCCGTCTGGAGAGCGGACAAAACCGTGGTCCTGCAGGCCTTTCCATTAAGCTCCACTGATAATCAGCTAGAATTCTGCAAGCCACAAAAACTCTTCCAAATCAACACGGAGCTCCAATGCGGTCAGATAGCATCGGCCCAAAAACGCATTTACTGCATGTGTTTATACTGATGTAAAACACGACGGGGGAAATGGGACTGAAAAGGGCAAAGCGAAACAGAAAAGCAGGTTGAGAAGCTTTTCTTTGACTGAGGCTGAATGATCCTGGGGTATGTGCGATTTAACATACCAAAATTAAAATGATCTGTATTGGTGGACAACATAATAAACATCTACTAGGCATGACTACAAAGGTATCTTAAATGATAATCACTGTTTATTTAAACTAAAAGTAAACATAATAATAATAATAATAATAATAGTAAAATGATCATTTTGTTAAACACAACTGAATTAATAAAATAAAGCTTGATTTTAATAAGAAAAAAGTATGAGAAAAATAAATCTAAATCTACAATACATTAAAAGCAGCAGCAATCTCAACTCTTAGAAACATGGAAGTGATTGGGGCAATTGCTCCAACTGCCCAGAGAAACAGACATAAGAGATCACACAATAGCTCTATATGCTGCGGAGAGTTAGATTCTACCTGCTGACCTACACCACCACCGGTTCCTCGACAGATTTTTCAGGCATGATTCAGTCAGTGGAGCACGAGTGAGCCAGACCCCAGAACCCTGTACCTTTTCCAGTCAAACGTCAGGTTTGCCTCTGCCTTTCCCCCCCCACAGTCATTCAACCCGCCTTCAGATAATTCTCTAAACTTTTATCAAGAGTGTTCCTTTCCCAAAATCAAGTCTGGTGGCCTGTGGGCCTTTCACACGGCTTCTGCTTAGTGCTAGCTAGAATGACTCAAATCTGTGCAACCAAATGTTTTTTTTTTTCTTTTTTAAAAATAATTTTTATTCATGTTCATAAGCAGTCAGTGCAAAGGCACATGCAAAGTACTCTCATAAATCATGATTTATATTAAAAACGATTACTCATTCAGCAATATTTGTACTTTCTAGACACTAGTTTGCTATTTTAATCTAAATTAAACACGAGTTGTTAAAACTGAGGTGCTCCTGCTACCAATGCCTGACCCTTCATGGTATAATATTCTATTTGTCAACTTAGCTATGCTTGGAATATTAGGTTATCAGGCCTATGCTTTAACTTTCGACTCTGTAAATGTTCTGGGATTGTTCCTCTGGTCATAAGACTGAATTAAGTAAATTGACTCACTATCAAGAGTTTAATCTCAAGGCAATCTCAGTGCAGTGCCATAAAACATAAAAAAGCACATCCCTGTAATCAAGTTTTATTCAGTCGTCATACTAGCATTAGGTCTGTGGACCTACACAGACCCCAGATCAAAAGGATGTGGACACTTTAATGTCCACTTCAAACAGCCTCTTTAATGAAAAGATGACCTAAAACAGACATAGAGACTCTTCAGCCGTTCCTCTCCTAGGTTGAGTCCGGTCCTCAAACGGCACAGTTTCAGGGTTAAGGGGTGACCACAGAGGTCACCCGCATTCTGCAGGGAAGGACGAAGCAGCTCGGTTTGTCACTGTGGGGTTCGGATCCACGTGCTGACCCCTGGGAGGCCTGCAGCGGGAAAGGAGAGGGACATCTGATAGGATAGAAGCTGGGGTTTCTGGTGCTGCACCCCTGGTTTGAGTTGCAGTGGCAGCTCTGATAAGAGGCCAGTCACTGACAGAGAGGTGGGAGGGGGAGGGAGCAGCGGAACCCCTCTGTCAACCCTGTTTGACTCCGTTACTGTAGAGCGCTGAAAGAGCCGTGCTGCCGATGAAGAAATGCCTTTCGAAACTGTGAGGTCACATACCACAAACAGCTCTTCAATTACACACTGTGCTCGGTGCCTTCCGAGAGGAGGACAAGCCATAAAATGGCTGCAAGAGCTACAATTAAAGACATTTGACCAACTAACACTCAGGAGGGACCAGAAAAGAGGTTGTTGAAGGTCACTAAATGAGACTCGCATATTTCAAACCACAGATGAGAAGTTCTGAAGTAATGTAGATGCACAACTAAACAAAGTCGTTTTGAGGAGGATAATAAATTAGAACGCCACTACAGTGACAGCCTTTCTGTTCACAACAAATGAAACACACTGCTGTCGAAGCCTGGAATAACAGAACAAAAAACAAAGTATTTCATAATCGGGATCAAAACGTCTGAATTCAAGCATTTCCTGAGTTGTCGACAAAGCCATATCTAGAAACCACGTTCTTCATCTCGTGAAGATAAAGCACAGCCTCCAGCTTTGGCCACACAGCCAGCAGGCAGGAGCCAGTAAAGCATCATCATCTGGAGCGCATTACCTCTCCTCTGAGCTGGCTAACGCCGCTGTTGCTCGCTTACACGGCTCTCTCGCTCTCTGACAACATTCTCTAAGCCTGAACGTGGTGGGCAATGCCATGCTTGCTAGAACCTGATGGAATAAAGGTATTCTTTCTTTGTGTGTGTGTGTGTGTGTGTGTGTGTGTGTGAGTGACAGAGAAAGACACAGAGAGAGAGAGAGAGTGAAAAGTGGGATGGAAAGAGTGTGTGTGTGTGTGTGTGTGTGTGTGTGTGTGTGTGTGTGTGTGTCTATCCTTCACCCTATGGTAAGAAGAGGCCAGGAGTTAATGATCCCCAACATCTGGAAGCATCTGCCATGGAGGATTATCTTGTTTTGGGGTTGGGCTTTTCCCAAGCCCAACCTCTCATTTCCCCCCATCCTTCTGTTATGGAGAAGATCACTGCGGTAATTGACGACAAACTGTGGCCTATTAGTCAACAATGTGTGTAGAGACCAGGATGGGATGAAATAAAGTTAAAATTCTAAGGCTCTTTAGGGAGAATGCTTACTTCATCGTAAAACGCTTCCTGAATAACGCATGCAACCTAGTTAGCAAGTATTCATTAAACGGTCACAACTTGCTTATGCCAATCTATGCGCATAGTAATGAGGGGTAACCCACAATCTATCACTGCTTTAGCCATGATTAAAGGCATGTTTTGTAATGTTCTTGAAAAGCTGATTTGTTGAGTATGAAAAAAGATCCCCCCCCCTAACCTAGATACGCTAGCTGAGCATCTCGCGGCTCCACACTAGGCCTGAGGGCAGTGCAATGTTAGTTTTCAAGAGGTAAACGGCCTCTCTCATGGTGGGCTTCTACCCTGCCCGGCGTGAGCACATGGTTCCCATTGTGGTTGAAAGGCAAAGGGATTAGAAGCAGAGTAAGTAAGGAAGGGGAGTGAGCTGCAGTCTCTTGCCCCATGGTGTGATCTAAGAGCTTTCGGGGCCAGCCGAATACTGCTGATTCGCACACCCTGGATGCTGTTTATGGAGCAGCGGTGGGAAGAACCAGAGGTAGGGGGCTGCAGAGGGTTGGTGGTACCTAGCAAGGAGCAGAGGGCCAGGGCAAAGGGAGCAACCGCTCCTCCTGACCACCTCCCCCTGATGACAGAGCAGCCCAGGCAGCCGGGCAAGCAGCCCATAGGTGAGGGATATGAAAAGGTGTTGAAATCAAGCGGATTTGGGTTTTCAGAGATTGTCTGACAGTTTTGGGGTAAAAAAAAAAATCTTCAAAGCAGGGATTAGAGAAAGAAAAAAAAGAAAGTGAGAGAGACAGAAAGAAAGTAGAGAGGCAAGGCAAAGGAAGTGGGACGACGTGTTGAAAGAGAGAGGAACGGCGAACTCTGGAAGGGCAGTTTTCAACATTTTACTGCTGTATGTATGCAGGGCCTATTAAAAAACTTTGCTTTGGACACACAGAACTGAATTCGGGACGGCTATGGTGCTGTTCTGGCATGATGTTCAATGTCTACTTCGATTCCAACATGTTAGAAACAACTGCTGCATAATTCCACAGCTCAACAGTATTTATCTGCTACAGAACTCATGTTTAACGTTTTCTGTCCTGTAAGCCATGTTTTTCATTCACAGAAAAATGCAGCACTGTTTGAAAGAAGAAAGCTGATCCTCAAACAATGTGGATTTAGTCAACGATGGAAAGTGACAAAATCAGCCACAGAAGAGTTAGAGTTCGTTTGAAACAACAGTCTGGCCAAACTATCTTCAAGAAGAAGTAAAAAGCAAAAAAAAAAAAAAAAAAAATGTTATGTTCAGACAGCATACAAATGAATGAAAAATCTACATAAAGTGTTGGGCCACCATGAACCATTAGAAAAGCTTCAGTGTGCCTTGATTTAGGTTCCACAAATCTCTAGAGAGATGGTAAGACAGAATACCAACCTGACAAAAGATATTCACTCAATTGGTGTTTCGAGTTGAGCGGTGGTCCAAAATCTCCCATAAGTGTTGAACTCTGGTGACTGCGAAGGAATGGAATATAATTTGAATCATTTTCACACTAATCCCCATTGATACAATTATGCCAACTCTAGTGATTCAGTGATTCTGACCTGTAATTTGCAGTGACCATTCCTAAGTGACCCTTATGCTGCCAATCACTCCAAACCCTACTGGTAAAGGCAAGCCACAGTCACAACGACCTGACTCCTCACTGCAGGCGTCAAACATTTAGGCCTGTATTGTTCTCTTGGTGTATGCCACACTTGCACTCTCCCGCTTGTGAATTGGAAATATAAGAACGGGTCCTCTCACTTTCTTCCACATCTCTGCAGACTAGTGCCTATGGCGTTTACAATGAACTCTCAAATGTGCTGTTGTCTTTGTTATGTGGTGTTTATGCACTGCAGCCCATCTATAATCTCTCTCTCTGTGTAGTTGTGGACAGACTGGTCTTGCTGACTGGTCTGATCACGTTCTGCATTGGCATTCTTAGTCATATGAACAACATTTAAAGAGTTATTTAACTACGTTCAAATTCAGCATTATACATTTTTCCATTCTACTACACTTTTTACACACACACACACACACACACACACACACACACACACACACACACACACACACACACACACACACACACACACGAAAGCACTCACAGCAGGTGAATCAGTCAAGCAAACGGTGGTACAGAGCACTTTTTCAGACTTTTTCATTCTTGTGCCTCAGATGACAAAGAAAGGGCAAAATGTTCTGCTGACTGTGACAATATACAAGCACAGCCATGGCTACAATTAAAGGAGCGATTCTGAGAGTCAGGATGGGGTCTATAAAAATGCCACGCACTATGGAGCATATCTGAACCAACTGAACAAACCAATTAAACAACCCCCTGGACCCACTCTGTGCCATGCAAACAAAGAACGTGGTGAGTAATGTGGTTCTTCTAAGCTATACAGATGTAGTGACATGGAATGGTGGGTTACGGCAGTCATGCTCAAAAGACACTTATTATGTCCTCTCAGTTAAAGTCAATGGGGAAGTGATTTCATGTCCGAGCAATCCTCACTTTTGAAGAAGAAAACACCAAAAGGTCAAGCAGTCCTATAGCAAGCCAAACAAAGTTGATATATCTAATTAAGTCAACATGTTATTTAGGGAAAATCTAATTCCCCTTGTTAGGTTGCCTGACGAAGATTCCACAAAGCCTCGGCCAAGCTCAGAGCCGAACAAAGTCACCCACAAACATGCAAACGGAACCTTGCAATCAGGAATTGATATCAACATCGGAGATGAAAGAGAGGAAAATGGTGATGTAATGCCAGATAAAGTAAAGGGAGTCCTTGGAGGTAAGCACAGGGGAGGAATCATCTGAGAATTCTGAGTTTGAAAAGTCCTCTGTGCTACTACTTAAGTGAAACAGAGCTGTCTTACTTGACAGCTACGGGTCCAGAGGTCAAGCATCCTGACACTGTGGCTCCAGAGGTCAAAGAGACCCCATAACCAGATGAGGGCACCGTTTCCACCTCCTTGCCTGAATGATGCCGCCCCTTCCCCATCTCCCGAGTTACCCCTAACAGCGAGGCTGTGGCTTTGATTAGACCCTTCCTAAAAGGATTTCACTGTTTTGAAAAGTGTCTGCACTGCAGCTGAGTCATTGAGCCTCGGTGTTCTAACAGCCACTGAACTGTATACAAGGTTCCCTGGCCAGGGATGAAACAAAGAGCCACTGGGCTCACCATGATTCACAGCAATTTCAGAATAGTCCGGAAGAGGGGACTTGTGGGGGGCTAAGGAGCTTTGCTATTCACATCACTTTCCCTCAAGCGGCCCAATATAGTGAGATCCAGGTAGGCTTCTTGGACTCAAACCCTATGCTTCACTACTATATATAAGATATCACCAAGTCTATTTCAAATCAGTTTAAAAAGTAAACGTAATGTAAGTAACCTGGAGCTTTAGTCCCAGCAGGGCTGAGAAGTGGGACAGGCTGCAGTGCAAGGCTGTGCAGTGGCCCCAGGTGATACCACTGACACACGGCCGTGACTCCTTCCAGATCCCACCGTCTACCCTCGTCAGTGGAGGTGTTTTTCTCCAGTACCCTTTACAGGGAAACCGATTCTGGATGCACCCTGACTGTGTAACTCCTCATTGCAATTTGCTTTCATTAATACTAATGGCTTCGATCCGAGACTGTCCATTGTGAGACTATGTGTACGTGAAGAGTATCGTAACAAGCTTGGTGTTATGCTGGCTTGTTTGTTTCCCAGGAATCTATTTTGATTAGCATGAGGTGAACTGATAAAGAAGGGAAATAATTAACCATTCCGTTAAAAGGGGTCATCAAAAAGGCCTTACTGAAAACTAAACCGTATTCTGATCCTTTGTTTAATCTGCTTCCAATGCAGATATACACTTTAAATTTACCCAGAAAGTCATGATCGTGTACAAAAATGACATCTTAATAAGAATGTTCAACAGGGGAAGAGGTACTTAACAGAGGGAAAGACATTTAGATGCTATAATATACATATATGTAAATAATAATAACGAATATGAATCAACTTCTCCTGAAAAAAAACAAAAAAAACAAAAAAAAAAGTTACTGAGCAAATTTATCATTACAAAAGATTTTACACAACAAGTAGCAATGGCGGTAAAGGCAGGGAGCTTTTTTATAAAACAACATTTAATGTAAAAAGCTGCAGAACCCTAGAAAAGGCCTTAAACATCCCTGTCAGTATTACTGCTTGGATAATATGTAAGTGGAAGTTTCATAGAATCACAGCAAACCGTCAGTGGAAAGGTATGCCATGCAAGATTTATCTTAGACTCCTGATAAGGAAGGTAGGAGAGAAGCCAGCAGTCATGCGAATAGAGTCACAGGATGACGTATAGGCAGCATGAACAAGAGATACAGAGAACGATAAACAACGGACGGGACCAAAATCATCTCTGTGCTCACACCCCAAACAAAACTCTGCACAGAGCACAGAGAGAAAATTTGCACAGAGTTAAACCAGAAACGTTTTGTTCAGAAGAAACAAAGTAGAACACTATATACCATGATATGGAGCTGCTTTTCTGAAAGGTCTGTAGTGTGAAAAGTGATGAAACCACGATATATTAGCGGAGAATATAATTTTATTGGCCAAGAAAAGTAGAGAAGATGTTTTGCCAAGACAGCAATCCCCGAACACACAGCCAAAATAACTCCAGACTAGAAAAATACGCTTTCAAAACAACTAGTCGAGGTGAAGGTACATGTAAATTTTTATGTAAATTTGAAGTGGATAAATGCATAGGAACACAAAAGAATCTGAATACCTTTCATTATAACAGAACTAGAATGTGATGTAACGTGTGTAATTTTTGGTAGGATGCATATACACCAAAAGGAGAGTACTAATCCACAGACAAAGTCTATTGGTGAGAGGTGTCCAGACCACAGCAATTGACATAGCAGGGAAGATGAAACCAAACACCACACTCCACCACATCTCACAGCCACAAGGGGTGGGTAGGGGGCATGCAGGGGTTTGTTTGAGACGAACAGCTGTGCAAGTTTGAATGTGTGCCTAGGGGAGCGAAACTGCCGCTCTGCCCTGAGTACGGATGGCGGAACCCAATTCCACCCTTTGTCTCTCACTCTCTATCTCTCTGAGACATGAAACAGCTGAGGCAGCCACTTTCCCCCCCTCTTGTTGCCTTCATTGCTGCCTTTGATGAAGGACAATGCATCGCTGGGCGAATTTTGAGCCCAACGTGGAGCCATGGAGGCCAGCACAAAAGCCACATGGGAAGCAGCTGAGAGAAGCCAGAGCCAACAGCTACTGCAGGGCTTCTTTTTTCAATTTTCAGAAACGTGGCCACAGCAACGGCTCAAGCTGCATGCCTGCAAGTCGACCGTCCCTTCGCCTTTCCCCAGTTCTGCCTCTACTTTTTAATCCTCCCCTCCTGTGTCGGCCCCTTAATGCCAGAAAAACAAAAAAGGAGAAAAGAAAAAAAAGTTGCTGCAATCGAGTTAGGGTAGACCACCTGTTCCTCAAACTAAATTGCACTCAGAGAGAGAGAGAGAGAGAGAAAGAGAGAGAGAAAGTAAGTCACAGGCCCTCTTGGATCCTGTCACACTAAAGAACAAATTGTATTTCTCCGTCCCCAACCTACGTAGGTCAAAAATCAGGGCACTTGCCTCCACAGGCGGGGGGCATTTGTTTGCAATCATATGTAGGCTTATATATTTCTTTTTATTTCTCCAGAGTCCCATCAACTCCTCCTTTCATCTCCATCTGCTTTTGTATTCCTGCGCTCTTGTGTTTGTTCCACCACTTCTCGCCAAATTGTGAGTTATTATTCCAAACAGTCTGATGCCACTGTCTTATCTTTATTTATGGCTGGGAGGTCGGGGCAGCGGTGAAAGCCGGCGCACTTCTCCGCACCGGAGATTAAAGCAGTGGTCGGAGTGGGAGTCAGAGGAGGAAGGGCTGCTTTGTCGTCCTCATCATCATCTTAATTGCTCACTTCAAGTGCTCTGAAAGCTAGGCTACCTGGCTTTAATCTAAAGCCTTACATAAACAAAGCTGGGTACAAACACTGCTAGAAAACACATACACAAGAACTCAGAAAGAGAAAGAACAGAATGTGTGAATCATATGGTCTGGATTTAAACTAGTGCTGCAACAATTAGTTAAAAGAGTCATTTATGTGTCAACAGATGCACTCTAATGTTCATACTGAAATGTGCTACAGAAAACGCTGGGGACAAGGAGGCTTTTTATTGCTTTGTGGCACCATAAGGGAAGACGATGCTTGCTGTAGACACAGCAGAGTAGGGTTCAATTCCCCACCTGGGCTACTGCTACATGTCAGTCCTTGGGCAAGGCTCCTCATGCTGCATTTGCCTACATCTGTAACTTCAATCCTTATAATAAAGTCTGTCCACTCTGTGGCCACCTTGGCAATGCATCCGGGCAGCTCTTTCTACTTATCAGGCTTCTACCCCTTTGAAGGGGAGGAGACCTTTGACCCTCAGAAACCGATCGATGCACCGGCCGTCTTAAGTGCACTGCTGCCAAAACATCGTCTTGTTTGGTGCGACAGTACAAGTGAAGTAAAGTAAAGTGGCCCCTTATAGTCACACATGAACCTACCACAGCACAGCACACAGTGTGAACAGTGTGACATTATTTCTCTACATTTAACCCATTTAACCTATTTAACTAATTTTGCCCATTCACCAAGTGAGGCAGCGGGCAGCCACCGGCGCTTCGCCCAGGGAGCAGTGTGTACCTCAGTACTGCCACTAGCAATCCTGTGATTCAAACCCATGACCTTCTGATCATAGGGACAACTCCCTAACCACCAGACCACCAGCTGCCCCAAATTTGCTCCCAGCACAGACTCGAACCCCGGTCATCTGATTCAGAGTCTGAGGATTCAGAGGATTTTGACATGGGCGAAGTGAGAAGATGGTGTGGTAGGAATAATGGTGCGGACTCTTCCTAGGGCAGCTTGCTGGTGGTGAAGGGTGGGGCTTTTGGAGCAGACAGTTTGAGGGGCAGCCCGGGGGGGTGATGACGGGAGGTGCAGCCTCAGGCTTCCCAGGCCTTGTGCCGGTGGTCATACGCAGCCATCCCCGAAGTCGGACACTGATTTATGAGCCAGAGGATTACTGGCCAGCCAAGCATGAGGACCACCCAGCTGGTGGTACACAGCAGAAGACGAGTGCACATGCACGCATATGCTTGCATAGACACATATATGCAACATTACTTTCAGTCTCACTCACTTTCAGACAAGCACACAAACTGTGTGTGTGTGTGTGTGTGTGTGTGTTTGTGTGTGCGCGATTTTTTTGGGCTGTAAGATTTGGGCAAAATACCACGTTGCAATTATACTCATCTAATATTGCGACTGTGACATGCCTTCATATAATAAAGACCATTTTGGTAAACTTTTAATGTGAATCCTCTTAACTTGCATTATTCTGAGCAAAATGATTTACATTTGTATGATATGACTGCTTCAGTCAAACATCCATAGAAACTCATGTGGGATGTGAGAGAACTGGTCAGAATGATCAGAGAACAGAATAAAACAGTGACTATTATTTGTTTGAGGGTCTATTTGTAACTACTGCAGCTTTAGTGTGCAGTATATTGCAAAGCCTCAGTGTTATACTGAAAACTGCATTACATTTACATTCACGGCATTTAGCAAAACGCTTTTATCCAAAGCGATTCCATTCCCTAACTACAGGGGACAGTCTCCCTGGAGCAACTTGGGGTTAAGGGTCTTGCTCAGGAACCCAGTGGTG
>JBBPCZ010000028.1:2284607-2308576 GCA_037974445.1 Brycinus macrolepidotus
AGAGAGAGAGAGAGAGAGAGAGAGAGAGAGAGAGAGAGAGAGAGAGAGAGAGAGAGAGAGAGAGAGAGAGAGACTGCTGGGTAACAGCACCCTCTATAGCGAGGATCACTCGGTGCCCCTTTTAACACACTGAGTTGCTCTCAAACTGAGAGTTATGACGGCTGCACTCGTTTATCCCCGCACTCGTTTATGCCGTAAGCATTTACTATAAATCATCTCTAATGTATTTCTCTATTGTTAAAAGAAGTGTGCATAATTCTTTCAGGCAAGTCATTAAGTCAATGTGGCAAACATAATTAAACCTGGCCATTTGCATGCTGCAACACTTTGCATTTAAATTATACAACCTGAAATCCCTTCTTCCGTAAATACTGAAATAAAGCCCGGCTACATTTCCACTCAGCTCAAGGCTACATCTCATAAGGGCTTTTTATTGCTGCTGGATAGATGCCACGGGGCAGAAGGGTCAATCGAGACGTGCAGGTGTGTTGATAGTGTTAACAGATACCAAGATACAGATTTACAGTGGTTTAGTTAAATCCCTGCACCGAGGTTTTGATGCAGTCGAGTTTATTTTGCTGGGGAGTGGATTATATCCCGTTAACACCCTATTATAACATCTAGTATATATGTGCATGTGTGTGTGGGTGTATATACATTTATACACACACATACATATTGTGACATTATCAGTATGCTGAGAAATATTGTCACATGCACCTCATACACTGTAAAAAAAAATAATAATAATAATAATAAAAAAAATATTACAAATACAGATCTACATGTCTGAATCATGTTTTCAGAGCACACTTAACCAACTCAACCCAACAAATCCTACTAGAAACGACTAGATTGTGTGAGGTTACGCAATCGTACCATTTAAACAGAAGGACACAAATGTTTCTTCTTTCCTCTGGGCCTCATTCCTTCACACTTTCACCACTCAGCCAAACTTTACAAGCTCTAACGAGTGCTGGGTGTAATTACAGCGCGAACCAAGCCTCTACACAATGACACGGTACACTGGTGAGTTCCTGGTAATGATAAATCACGGTCGTAAACCATTTGTCGGGGCACCGCTCCGTAATGAAGAGAAGTTTACAGTAGGCAGCCGAGATTAAACATGGCTGACAGCTGGAGTGTTGATAAACTGGTGACCTAAAAATCGAGCAGCTGCAAAGTGAGCAAAGGGCGAGGGGGGGATAGGTGACTCGACTTGACCCTCAGCGTTACGCTTATGCAACGCCTGCTGAATGCCAGTAGTATCTGAGACAGATTAAGACCAGGAGAAAGGCTACAGGAGAAGGACAGAAAATTATGAAGGGAGAACAGGGAGGGGACACGTTATCTTCTACCTGCGCTGAACAATTGTGCTGAAATGCCTGGCTTATTATAAGCATGTGAAAGTAGGCAGCTGCGCTATAGCAGGAGCAACTGGCACTAAGTGCACGAGGGCCCAGCCAGCTAAGGTCTTGTATAGAAAATTTTCCACAAGTGGTATGAGTGTTGGACATGGTGTTCAGCTGTTATTTGCTAGGAGTACTTTAGGAATTAAGTATTTTATGAGCCTTCATGCTCTTTTTTCGAACAGCAGATTTTCCAGGCTTGTGGTGCTAACACATTAAAATAACACATAATCGAGCACGCATGCGTCCGAGCCAACCTGAATAGAACTTCAACATGCATTTCCATTTCAGCATTCTATCCTAAAATCGCCCTGATTGCCTTGTTTTTGTTGTACTTGTCAACTTCATCTGTGCGTTCCTCCTGACACCTATTTTCATGTCAGGTGGGAGGGGAACAAACCGGTGTGCAAAGGTCACCACAGCAGGTGAACTGAATTAAAGTGTGAAGTGAAGTGACCATTTTTGTCATACGTGAACACACCACAGCACACAGTGTGAACACCACGAAATTCTCTCTCTGCATTCAACCCATTAAACCCATTCACCAAGTGAAGCAGCGGGCAGCCAGGAACACAGCACCCGGGAGGAAAGGCCTCCCGGGGGCGGTTCCTTGCTCAAGGGTACCTCAGAGGTGCCACTAACAGTGTTGGGATTCGAACCCACGACCTTCTGATCGCGGGTGACCCAGGTAGAATTAGTGTTTTTGTAGAGGTGACATTTTTGCTAGTTTTATCGATGTTTTGACATTTATAGCCTAAACTGATGACCCAATTAATATTGGAGCGGAGAAGCTACATAAAGCCTTATTATATTAGTCTTAAAAGGCCATCATTAGTGATTACAAGCTTCAAACTAACTAATAATCCATAGACTGGACACTCAGTTTCACTGATTGTTGTGCCTAGGTAGAATTAGAAAAGCTATCTATTATATCTAACAACAGGTGGAAGAGATCAGTATTGGGCAATTCCAAGGAGCTCCTATTGTAGAGGAAGCAAAAGTACCAGCACTCAGCAGCGTTAAACTTCAGAGATAAATAGAATTGGCAGGCAGCTTCCAAACTCCTCAGCACCTCTGTGAAGCTATTAGCCACAGTTTGGTCTTGATTTCATCAGCTGTCTTTCGTTTTGTGAGGACCCCCCGACTTATTTTTCTCGGTGGAAATTCACGGAGCAAATCTGATTGTTGGCGCGGACTGTGAACGCCAGAAAAAGTGTTCCTCACTCCATGGCCCTTTCTCCACAATGAAAGATCTGCTTCCAGTTATGTGGTGCAATATACTCCTGAAAAGTGTTAAAGGCCCCATACTTTTTAGCTTTTTGTTTCATTTAATTAATTCCTTCTGGCCAGCTAAAAACATCTTTAATTTTTATTATAAAAAACACAGTTTTTTGTTTCTGCATTTGTCAGAACCTCCTTTTTTTGTAATGAATGCACCGTTTGGCACATGCAGTTAAACCCCTAGGCACAACAATCAATGAAACCGAGTCCAGTCTATGGATTATTAGTTGGAAGCTTGTAATCACTAATGATGGCCTTTAAGACTAATATAATAAGGCTTTATGTAGCTTCTGTGCTCCAATATTAATTTGGTCGTCAGTTTAGGCCATAAACGTCAAAACATGGATAAAACAAGCCAAAATATCACCTCTACAATAATACTAATTTATGAACATTTCATGAACATTTTTGGATGGTCTACTGTTACAGACATTCCTTCAGTAAAAAGCCCTGGTTTAGAGCAACCAGTTTTCCATTTCTACCAGCTGACTGAATCCCACTGATTAGACTACAGTTGCTCTCAGTGATGTATCCACGACTTCCAGAAGGTTTAGTGTGACTCACAAAATCTCTCCCACCCGCTGTAAATCAAAACATTATTTTTTCCACTGTTCCACTGTCACTTCTTAATTATGTTGGTGGTTAATCTAAAGCATTAGGCCTTCAGTCCAGCTCCTGATGGCATAACCAATAGGACAGCATGAGGATTCTATTAAATAAAAGCTATTTAGAAAATTATAGACATGTATTACACAGAAATAATTAAGGAATTAGGCATTCTCTGAGGGGCGACAAGCCCATGAGGACTCCTCTCTGGTGATAGGAGCTTATAGATAACTAGCTTACTCTAAAGAAACTCACAGTATCACAACTGGAGCCGATCTGGAAGTTGTACAATATGACTTTTTGCCTCTAATGATGCCTCACAGTCTCACAGTATCTTTTGTACAAAGAAGAGGATATGACTATTTAAAAGAAAGCCCAAAGAAGCAATGGCACTGTTTGGCAGTACACAGCAACTACTGTATATACTACAAAATGCATTATCACTATGATTTCAATAAGTTCAAAAAAAAAAAGAAAAAAAAAAAAGAATCTGCTTATGTCACATCCTAACAAGCCTTTTTTTATACTGAGGATGTTTTGCTCTTACTGCGCAGCTTTAAAATGCCTTTTCCCTGACGCCCACAGGCTGTTACGGTGAGAGATCACTGCAATATTTGCTCTTCTCAAGTTTGAACAGTGACGTGGTGAAACAGTAAAAAAAAAAAAAAAAAACAGGACATAGCACTCTCCTGTTTGCTTAAGAACACACCAAGAATGGACCGGCTTAAACAAAACAAAACAAAAAAAAGAAAACTCCTTCCTGAGCAGCATTCCTCCGGTCCGACATAACCCCAAACCTGCAGAGCAGCCCACCGCCCAGCACGGGGAAATGAGAGACAGCGCCGGGAAACACAAGTTCCTCTTGAAAACCTTCCAGAGAGATGACTTGCTGTTTGCACAGGGATTCGTAGGTTCTGAGAGATGGAATGCTGATCAGAAATCAGTTTTATATCCTAATGAAAGCAATTTTGCCTACATGTGAGCTGATCCTAGGTCTATCCAGCTCTAGGGGCTTATTTTACAAGATCCTTAAGTCCTAGACTAATGAAAATACCTCCAACACTGCATGTAAACCCAAACCTAGGTTTAACCCAAGTCTGAATATTGAATATGAATATTACTAGTAACTACTCCTGTTTTGATTGACTGCAGCTCTTTGACTTAAGTCGTGAGATGGGAAGTTACGAGAGATTAGTGGTTTACTATTTGGCCTATTTGTCCACGGTGGAATTTTAATAGGGGCAGTTGCTTGGATGGGTTCACTCCTTTGAAAAACAAGAGTGGGATGGTTTTGTCACACCCATGGAGCATCCACTTCAGCTTTGATGGATAAAGCCGATGAGTCTTTAGATCCTTGCAAATATGTGTGTGAGTGGGAGAGAGAGGTGAGACTGTATTTCCACGGTGTCTGTCGATATACTGTAATCAGAAACAGATGTTCTTCCAGAGGCCTACCCATGACAAGGTAATGGAGCGAGTCCACCTCTATTTCTCCTCCATTCTAGAAGAATCACCTCCAAAGGTGAAAAGACTTTGGTAGCATCTTCACACAGAGTGCCAAATCTACACTTTGTGAAAGTTCATTAAAATGATGCCATTAGCCTGGTGCATGCCCTCTGAAATGCAGCACAGTTGCTATTGTCATCTTGTGAAGACCTTCAGAGAATAGACAAAGTAACAGTAGTCGAGCAAAAGGAATAAAAGTGTTTTTTACTGCTATGAAATGCTACATCACTGAAAGTGAAAGCAGGTTTAACATCCTGGCTGCAATTTTAGTGCAGGGACTACAAAATACCCAGTTTTAGAGTATTATCCGCAAACCTTCTCACTTGTCTTTCCCATGAACCTCAAGTCAAACAACTGTGACAGCAGGTAAGGATGGAACGGATTCTTGACAAAATCTTTCCGTTTCGCAAAGGAATTGTGGATATCATGTGCCCATCAACTTACTCCATGACTATTCAGTCTAAGAACAGAGCGTGGATTGTTCAGTACTTCCTCAAAACTACTGAAGGAAATAAAACCCCATCACCTCAAAGCAACAGTAAGTCGTGCTCTCATTTCTTGTCCTGAATGAGCATATCCGCGATTGCAGGCAGGTGACACAGTGAAAGCCAGTGAGCTTCAGGTCTGAATGCCAATGCTGTTTCAAGCCAGCAGGCATGGCAGGTATGACAATCTCTCTTTGGAGTTTACTGCCAAAGAAAACTCTTGCTCCTGAACAGGTTAGCTCCGGTTCTCACCATTTATATAAAAAAAGCTCTTACCGAGGGCTCCTCCCCTATCTTTAAAATGTTTACTGCTACCTCTGGCTCCCACTCCAGCGTTCCCGCGTAACCGTCTAGGCGTCTGGGTCTTTTACTAACTCAGCTCAGGGCTGGGGCTGTGGCTCTGATGCCAGTTAATGAGGATGACATTAGAAGGTTACAGCAGTAAAAAATCTTTTCTGTTATTGTCAAAATATGAAACAGATATCATTTTTGCCACACCTCACTCTAAATGCCAATATCACTATTACCATCCCATTTATGTCATTAATGGCTGCAGTCCATGAGCAGCTCACATGCCACTAACTTTGCAGTTTTTTTCATATATATATATTTTTTATTTTCGCGGCTTGTGGTGGAATATACATACACACAAACTATTTATATAATATTTTGTATAGTGTACAGTTTTTATATTATGCTGTTATGTTGTGTAGTTATTCTATTGGTTCTACTTTCTTCTTTTGCTCTGTCCACTTTGCTGCTGTAACAATGCAAATTTCCCACCTATGGGACTAATAAAGCGTTCTCTTATCTTATCTTCAGAGATGTGTGGACACAAAAAAGAAATATGTGTTGATATAAGCAATAAGAAAAAGTGTGTGTTACTGAAGCACCAGCACATTGCGACAGAAGAAGAGGCCTCTAAGTCACTAGGCCTCAGTAAGAGAGCCACGCGAGACGGCAGGGTCCGTGGTTGGGGGGTTTGGGGGTGGGTGCTGTCTGTGGGCCCCCTGCACCACCACGACCCAGCCTTGGGAAGGAGGAACCAGAGGCTATGTCTGGAACACAAACTCACGACCGCACCTTCCCGTTCCCAACGGCCCTGCCACTCTCGCTTTCAGACAGGACTGGACTGCCGCGCGCCAAGGCCCATTGGGGGGCGGCGGCTGCAGACAGCGACAGGAGGCACATGCTCTAAGCCAACAGACAAATAAACAAACACACAAACAATCAATAAGTGTCCTGGGGCAAGTGAGGTCACATGCCTGACCATAATGCTGATTCAGTTGACATAAAATAGTCCTCAAAACCTCAAAAAGTATCCAGTTTAATAGTTTGTACTTGTAAAAACACATTCATATTCATATTATATTACTGCTCATCACTATTACAATCGTTCCATGCTGGCTAGCTTAATAACGGACACAGTGAAACATTTTCTATGAGCGAAAAACCATATGCGCAAGCATGTAATCTGTCCAAAATGCCCTAGTTCAGTCATCATTAGTAACACTGTATTTTCCTCTCCCAGTTCAGATGTATTTTTACAGATGGATACACACACCACAGCCGTGTCTTCAGAGTGATTCTTCATGAGCACATTGTAACAGATTCTTACAGAAAATCAGAATGATTCAGTACGCTGTGGCCTGAAAAGATATTTAACAGCAGACAAAAAAAATGTGTCTCTTGCTTAAAAAGTTTAGAGAAGGCAACAAATATTGTAAATGTGTTTCTGCTCCCAGCGGCTGAGGCAGCAGAACCGTTCGTCTGCGCGAGCAGGCGTTAATGTGGCTGAAAAGCAAAGCAGTTATTCCATTACAGCAAACATCGCTTAATGGAATAACTAAATAAAAAACAAACTGATGATGTTCTGGAATGCAACCGCGCTCTATAATTGGGACAGTCAATCAAATTCGGGTGTTTCCCGTTCATAACATGCCACTCATCTGCCAAAAGGCAATTCCAGGGATTCGTTGCAAATTAAAACTAAACAAAATGCACGCTGTATAAACATTCACCTGAATGGTTCCTTCTTCCAAAGAAGTGCATTCAGGCATAAAAATGATTTAAATCCATCACTGTAAAACAAACATATACTGACAAGTGATTAGCTCATCACAAACTCAAGGCTTTCACAGACATGATCATTCTGAGCAACGATTACACCAAACGGGGGCGGGGGTTATATCAATATATGCTGTTTATATCTTGAACTGATGTTGAAATGCCTCATGAGAAAAACACACAGTCAGTGCAGACTGCCGACTTGGAAATGGATACATGAAAGATGGACAAGAGAATATACACATCTAATCTTATTCATTGTTATTTATTTATTTATTCCATCTTTATTCGTTAGTAAAAGGGCATGTTGTTAATTATCTACTCTTTACTCCTTATAGCTCATTGTGGAAAAGTGGAGAAATCCTTTCAGAAGTGCAATTTCAACATTTGTGTTCATAAACATATATGTATTATTTGCATTTCAGAGGTTATTGCTGAGCACACAGTTTTGCTCTGTAAAAGAAGAAATTTACACAGAACCGGTTCAAAACTTTAGCACGTAGATAGTTATTAACATGTTGCTACTATGTGTAAAAAAACAGCAATATATCTATACTTCAAAAGAGCGTCATTGGGGAAATAACCCTTAACACCCCAGCAAACTGTACAGACAATATGCCCAGAGCCTCCATCATGTCAGTTCCTCCATGACCTCAGTTCCAGTGCCCGTCTTGCCTCAGGCCACCGGAGAAAATGAGTGATGCAGCGTCACGGCTAAACAGATGACATAGATAAACGGGCTCAGGGATCTCCATCAGCTCCCCATTTCTCTCACCTTAGATCTCCGTGGACATTCACCTACACTCCTCATCGTATTTAACCTGAACTCAGCTCAATAGCAAGGTCTTCAAAGAGCTGAACTCAGAGGAGGAAATAATAATAGGTGTGTCTGATCGGAATCAGCCAGGATTAGAATTATAATATTCTTTTCTAACAGCAACTCATTTACTGTTGTTTTTGCTCCTCTGTGTTTTTTATGTCAGTTACACTCCCACTGTATGTAACAGTCTGTATGTAGGCCTCCCCACCAGACCGTGTGAATATCATTCATGTAGCACCACAAGTTTAACAATGTTACTGCCTTGGTTACCTGTTCCTCTCAAGAAAAAATGTTTGGCTTTGGGCCTCTGAATATTCTGAATTCTGTCTGTTGGTCAACTACTTCTGTTGGTCAATGAGTTTCCCAGTCCTCAGGACTACTAACTTTTTGTTCTATACTAGCTCCCAACACACCTGAACCACGTAAGAACAGCGAATACCTGGTAGGGGTTGGGCAAAGTTAGAAGTTAAAAAAAAAAAAAAAAAGTTAAAAAAGTTCTACTAGCAATTCAATGACCATTCAGGAGAGTCATGAGAATCCCCTACAGCTCCTCTCCAAAAGCATCAATAATCAGGAGACCGCTGTCAAGTACAAGCTGCTTCAGACGGCACAGGGTTCAGTAAATAACCAAAGAAAAGTCTGGTTCCTCTCCCTGGGCAGTGCAGTCAGAGACTGGGATGATGAAGAAAGTCAGAGCGTGTGAAAAAGACTCTCTCAAAACTTTCTAATTTTGTTAGCATTAGGGCCGTCAGACTGAAGCGATGTATTGAGACACCTGTAGAGCCGAGACAGCAACACGCGCCACAGTCTGAGAAGCTTAAAAACGGCCGCTGCTGTGTCAGCTGGGGGGAGGAGGGCGCAGACTCCGCGTTGGCTTTCAACTGTCCAGCTGTTTCCCACTGCCACACGCCCCTCAGCCCCCAAATCCTGCTTGCTCTTCTCCTTTGAACATGCTCCCCTCTGCCGGCTTACCATTCATCGTGAGCGGCGAGAGAAAGCTCACCCTTTCTCTGGTGAAATCTCATGACAATGACCTCATATCTGGTCCGACAATGGCAGTTAAGCCGCTAGCAGTGGGGCAGTCTAGCAGAGATGAGACACTATGTCTGTCTACCCGCATGGTTAAGAGGCAGGATGCCGGGCGCATGATTCACGTGAGTGGGTATTTATTTGTCTACAAGCACTTCTAAGACCCATGAAGCACTGTGTAGCATGCAACCACGTTTAGCCAGAGACTGCTTGGCCCCGAATCAGGGTAGCTAAACAGAATCGCCATTTTACAACGCATGGCGTTGGCATGTCACAGAGCAGTCAGTTGTTGTCCATTGAGACTTCTGAGTTTTCGAGTGGGCCTCAGAGGAGGAGCAGCAAGACAATGGTTACTCTGTGCGGCAAACACAACAGGGAAGCGAGTGAGTTAGTGAGGCCGGCGTGGTCAGCCCATGGTGGGATCTAGAGTCCTGTCTCACACCTTTATTGTGTGTGACGGTTCACCACAAGCCCAGTTCTTCTTCCCTAAAGCAGGAGGACATAAACTGGAAGCCCAGACAATTGCTCGCATTGTTGTGCCACTCTCAGGTAGCCTGTGGCATCTGAGTGTGTGTGTGTGTCTGTGTGTATAAGTGCAGCCCATCAGTCACAGACCGCAGACAAAGACAATCTGCCAAAAAATGCACCCAATTTTCCGTTTTTCAGTTTATTAAACACTGATGAATCGACATAAATATTGTTCAAAATATTTTCATAGCTGCATGATGCCAGTGTAATTCAGATGATTTCAAACCAATAAAAAGTTACCAACAACACTAAACCAGAATCACTTAACAGGGGGCAGATCGTACAGAGTGACCTCGGATGCATTACAATACCTTATTTATCTCTTTCTTTAAAACAGGCCCTCGGGTGCGAGTGGGCTGACAAACTACTTCTTCATTAAACCCTCTCGCTGGTGCTGGCGCTGTCTTGCTCATCTC
Source organism: Brycinus macrolepidotus (assembly GCA_037974445.1). Taxonomy (NCBI): domain Eukaryota; kingdom Metazoa; phylum Chordata; class Actinopteri; order Characiformes; family Alestidae; genus Brycinus; species Brycinus macrolepidotus. The sequence continues at coordinate 2,294,755 of JBBPCZ010000028.1, forward strand.
TCAGTCCTCCCTATAACCGGCTGAACTGTGGCAGAAATATCAGATTTATTGCTTATTGTTGTGTGTGAGAGAGAGGCGTGTGTCAGTGCATGCCTGGGGCGAGCGCAGAGTCATGTCCTCACCCGCAGCAGCCTATCATTATGCCTGGCACGTAGTACAGGTGTGCTGCTCCTGTAGGCCAAAAATGAGGAGAGAGGGAAAGAGAGAGAGAAAGAGAGAGAAAGATAGAGAGAGAGAAAGATAGAGAGAGAGAAAGATAGAGAAAGAGAAAGAGAGAGAGAGAGAGAGAGAGAGAGAGAGAGAGAGAGAGAGAGAGAGAAAGAAAGAAATGAAAATAGATGGAGAAAACTGGGGAAAGAAGAGAGAAACGAAAGAGAGACAACTAAGTGAATGGGGAGAGAGAGTCAGAACGTGCAAAAGCGTGCCTGTTGCTTTTTGCCGCGAGAAAATGTGTTCAGCAAAAGGGATTTTCCGGCCTGACCAACACCTCCACAACAGGCTCGGCCGGTGGAGTTCCAAACTTCACCTTCAGGACTCTCGAGAGGCTGCAGGATCAATCATGTCCTGTTTGCACAGTGTAAATCTGAGGCAGCAGAGTGGCCGCTGAAAAATCGCCCAGCTTTGGGCAGTCACAAAAGACCTTGCTGAGCAAATATCCTCTCGGCTTTATCCTCCCTTTTTACAGGAATCCGCAGAATGATGAGTGGGGATTGTCCTGCGATTAACTGGGACGGAAGGCTCTGTTCTGTACCGGCCGTGGAGCGGGGGCTCTTACTGTACATGTGTTGACTTAGCAAGTGGAAGCAGCTACAGGCAGGCGAGGCTGCTGGACTCAGGTGCACAGCACCTTTGTCGTTTGTTCTCTTCCAACTTTTGTTTTTCCTGCACTCGCTTAGGCAAACACACTAAGCACTCAGGCACATAGACCTGACCTGACCCTGCTGCTACGTGAGAGGATTTCGGGCCAACATCACAGAAGCTTGAAGATTCAAATGAGTGCAGTCTCATATTTCAGCTAATGTGACAAAAAGCCAGTTGTTTTCATTCAGATGTTTTTCCTCAGGTGCCCTAAACCAATACCACTTAACAACAAGACTACCATCATAAATCATTTATAAACCCTTTATAATCAGGTTGTTAATTAGGTTGTACACAGTTCATTAATCATTAATAAGCAGTTATAAACAAGTTATAACAGTTGTCATACATTGATGCAGGCTCACTTTTTGGCAAGGTGCGGTGTTTTGATGGTAGGAGCATGTTAACGAAGACCTGATGAAGCTGACAGTTTAATGTTCTGCCCGAGAATCTTGCCAAATAGTGGGCGTGCATCAAAACTGTTACAACTTGTTTATAACTGCTTATCAATGATTTATAAACTGTCTACAACCTAATTAACCACCTGTTTATAAATCATTTATAAACCCTTTATAAGGGTAGTCTTATTGTAAAGTGTTGCCCATCACACTAACAGCAGAAAGGGCCATGAGGTCAGACTGTCCATCAGCAAAAATTACAGGATTATACTGTAAACAACAGGGACAACGTCAGTCAGAAACACTTCTTAAAATGGTTCAGCTTGAATAAATATATTTGCAAATGCTCCAATCGCATTCTTGATGTTTCTCCCTGCGTTCCTTTTAATGAGCTAACAGGTCTCTCTGATGTGCGATTTGCGCAAACTGCACCCTACCTGCTTGGTCCTGGAAGAAAGAAAAAACTAACATAAAAAAAAAAAACAAAAAAAAAAACACAAGAGTGGGTTTCCTCACACAACCTCACCACCCACACAGGCAAATGTTCCTGTAACACAGGGCCATAAAGAGATCTGGGATCAGGCTGCGGTTGGGGCTGCTCTTCTAGCTCAAAAAAAGATCAGCCCACGCAGAGGCTGAACAAAATACAGACAATATAATGTTGCAATATAAGCCCAGAGGAGGTCTTAATAGATAATAGGTATAGATAGTAGTTATTTAGTAGGTATAGACAGTAGTTATTTTAGTATAGTGGATAGCATCTCTGCCTGTCACGCGGAAGACCGGGGTTCGATTCTCTGACAGGGAGGACACAACCTTTGGGGCAGCTGGTGGCCTAGTGGTTAGGGAGTTGGCCCTGTGATCAGAAGGTCATGGGTTCAAATCCCAGGACTGCCAGTGGCACCACTGAGGTACCCTTGAGCAAGATACCATCCCCACACACTGCTCCCTGGGTGCTGTGTGCCTGGCTGCCCGCTGCTTCACTTGGTGAATGGGTTAAATGGGTTAAATGCAGAGAAAGAATTTCATGCTGGTCACACTGTGTGCTTTGGTGTGTTCACGTATGACAAATGGACATTTCAGACTTTATTTTAAATGAGTACAAAAAAGCACCAGGTTCAGGAATAAAAGAATGATGGCCGAAGGAAATAGGTCAAAAAATTGTAAACACAACAATGAGTCAAAAGTAATGATCCCACCCCTGCCAGCCTCAATTTGGGGCAGCTGGTGGCCTAGTGGTTAGGCCACCAGCGATCAGAGGGTCGTGGGTTCGAATCTCAGGACTACTAGTGGCACCTCTGAGGTACCCTTGAGCAAGGTACCGTCCCCACACACTGCTCCCCGGGCGAAGTGCCGGTGGCTGCTCACTGCTTCACTTGGTGAATGGGTTAAAAGGGTTAAATACAGAGAAAAAATTCCATGCTGGTCACAGTGTGTGCTGTGCTGTGGTGGCGTGTTCACATGTGACAAAAATGGCCATGAGCATGTGCTCATAGTATGTTGGTTAAATTGCTGGCAAGCTGTCAGTCACTTGCTTTACTTCTCTGCTTGAGATGTGGCGTTCTTCTGATGTAGACACCTCAGGCTTCTGGCAGGGTACAAGCGATGACTTCATTGTTTCGTTGGGGGAACACACAGGTTTGGAGTCTGGGGAACATCAGGAGCAGGGTGAGGCTCATGGCTCCTGACACCGGCTCCCCGCTTCATCTACATATAACAATATACAACTGGCAGATCGTTGCATGCACACACACACACACACACACACACACACGCACACAGTACGTTAAACTGAATCCCACTCAAGAGTTAATCTGACAGTGCATGGGGATTTTTGAGCGCAGGAAGGGTGAGGTCTGACAGGCCTCATATGCAGGCCTCTGGGGGACAGCCATCTCGAAAGGCCTGAGGAACACTTCTACAGCGGCTTACACTGTCTCAACACAAATTACTCTGTTCGGGTTTAGTTTTTTTTTTCTTTCCTGATACAGAACTGCAGAATGTACAGGAACCACAGGACAAACATATCATGGTAATACTGCCTTGGGTAAAATGCCATAGTGCATTGATCTGCCACTTTGCAGTTTAGATCCAGCCCACACCTAGTTAATCGAAGCTTAAAAACAAGAAAAAGCCAAAACAAAACAAAACAAAATTAGTCAGAGTGCAGGCAGAAAATAATCCCAACTGTAAAATATGTATGATGGTGGATATATGATACAGTAAGAATACAAGGCGTCTGAACTGGTGGTATAACTTACAGACATTTCACCAACTTACTAAACCAGTCCTCAATACTCAAACCTTTCAGGTGTTTAAACCATCTTCAAGGCAAAGTTTTTTTTCAAAATGTGCTTTTAACAATCATTTGGAAATGTCGAGTCGTTATGTAATTAAAGCCTTCATTCTAAGGATGAACATGAAGCTGAGAGTTAAATATAATATACTGATTGAAACTCTAACTTGAAACTCCAACTTAATCCAGGTTATTTTAAAAAAAAAAAAAAAAGATATGCTCAAACTTTCATCAGGAAATGTGTCTCTGGCCCTTAATGGTGGTATGCAGGGGTGAGAATCATTGTGGTTCTGTCTGAACTGATGGAGCTGCTCGCTGGCAGTTGGGTCAGGCGAAAGTGGGTGATGGTAATGAGGAGAAATGAAAGCATGATCAAACAAAGCATGCAGGTATGCCAGCTTTACTCCTCCCCCCCAACCCCCAGCTGCCGATGTTGCTCTATGCTTGACGAGAAGAAAAGACGCCTTGTTTCTGAACCTAATCCCTCCCCATTTAGTCAACACATCTCGATTAAGCAGCAGCAATCATAACACCCCCCCCAAACATACATACACACACACACACACATACACACACCTACGCACATGCCCTGTGGCGATGGCCCACAGGTGTGCAGGCGGCGCTCAAGACGCTAACAAAAGATGACTTTTCACATGGAGGTGTCGGGGGGGCTGGGGGTTTCAAAGATGAGTCAGAGTTGCGTCCCAGTTACCCCCAACAGCACCACCACTTCCACAGCAAGGGGGAGATAATCAGGCTTACGCTGCAGAGCACCACAGAGACACTTGCCGGCATAAATTCCTTTACAGTGGTGATTACAGAAATAGAGGGTTACTAAGTCTACTACACAAACATAGTCACTTTATTCACTATAACCTGTAGAAACACACATGGATAATGGTAAAATAATAATAAACTCTATGTTTTCTTTGGGTACTATGTTGCCTTACATTAATCAGCATGAAGTCTATCATGAAAGGATTTTAAAAAATCCCCCTTTAAAGGTTTAAAAAAAATCAGATTTTTATTTCTCAGTCCCATTCCAGACTAAGACAGTTTTTAGGGCTGTCACGATTCCTCGATTAAAATCGATTAACCACAAACACTCGATAAAATGTACGTTCTTGATGAGTCGGCAGAGTAATTAGTTTTCTAAACAGTTCAGCAGATAACAGACAAGCTGACAGACTGCCTTAATAAAATTCAGAGTTACTGAAACAGCACCTCACTTTACTGAAACAGCACCATAAAGTAAACAACATGCCACTTCGGTGTCTCTTACAAGCTTCAAATGCTTCACATTTCCATGCTTAAATAGGTCTGACTAAAGAATAATTCAACCCTCTGCAGGACGTCAATATCATGTTTTTTGGGGGGTTCATCCAAATGTTATTGTTTGATACAATTAATTGTCAAAAATAATCACCAGTTTACATGATTACTCATATAATCAAGTCACCCCCCAAATGCTTTCTGTGTAATTACTGAATACACTGCTATGCTGTTAAACTGCACATAAATGATACACCATCTCTTCGTACTAGCAAAAAAAAAAATAGACAATAAAAGAAAGATGGTAAATCATAATTAATTTAGACCGTTTTTGGTCTAAAGCAAATTAGCACTCAGACATTCAGAATGGTTTGGATTTTTTCAGATGAAAAAGGGAGCTCTGCAGGTAAGCAGTAAGAACAATAAGGCAGTAAGAGCGGGACGTGGGCGGAGCCTCAGAAAAGCCACAGGACTGACGAGTTTCCCACGGGGCATTGGAGCACCAGAGCATGAGTGGAGTTTCGCCAAGTGAGGAGTGATGGCTGGCATGTCTCTGCCAGCTCTTTCCCCTCATTCTCCATCTGCTGACACTCATTTACACAGTCATCTCAGAAAACAGCGCAGCTCCACCTCAACCACTTAATACCTGTCATTTAATTCATCAGAAGTCTTCCGTAAACTCCATTTCCATTCATAAAACAAAAAGCACCGAGACGGTCCACTGCAAAAATGTCTCACAGCTGCTGTCTGATGGCTCCTCTTTAGGAAGATGAGGTTTCAGACCGACAGGAAATTGTTGGGTATGTAGACTATGTTGCTAGGTAAAATGCCTCCAAAACACTAAGATGATTTGTGCAGCAATCTGTGCCAACCGACTCACTTTTTTATTTCACTTTTCTTGTCATGTAGCATTTTTTAACTTGCACTTGTTTATTCTTCACGGCCATTTATCAAAAAAAAACAAACAAACAAACAAAAAAAAAACCCACAGTAGAACGTCCTACCATTGTTGGTTCAGCTACTTGGCAGCTCATGGACTCTTTTTAAATAAAAAAAAGAAGCCCAAAAGTGTTGCATAACACGGTGATGTCCAAAAATGACAGCAACAGAAAAAAACATGCCATTGACCATACAAACCCGTGAGATGATGTAACCACACAGCAACCCTAACACGACCCTGCACACTGCACTCGTGCATGCTCCACTTCACCCATTCAAATAATCTCTTTTCCTATCAGTTTGCACACCCAGAGGCTGGCTTCTGCCACCTCTAGCTGACAAGCGTACAGTTGTATGCAAAAGTTTGAACACTCACTGGTCAAATCACATGTAAAATAAGTTCACATCCTCTACAGTGCACAAGCTTAAATAAGACATTTTTTGCTCATTTTAGTGCATAATTTCTACTTGTTTGCAGAATTTCACATACATACATACAGATAGTGCATTTTGTCTGTCTGTCTGTCTGTCTGTCTGTCTGTCACTTGAACACAGCAAATTCATCTAATTGAGTAATTGTGCATAAAAATGTGAAGAAACGTGTTCTCTGTACAGAATGTGTACTTATTTTCACACAAAATATGTTTGCATATAATGTCACGTCAGAAAGGGAGAAGAGTAAGAAATGCTAAGTAAAAGAGCATAAGATTTCGTAGCTTGTAGAAGCCTTCCAAGCACAGTTCATTAATTTGGATCTACACCTGAACGTATGGTTTTTAAAGGATTTAAAAGTTTTTATCACGGCAATAAACTGTGCTGAGAGTTGGTCTGTTGTCTCCCTCTGAACATATGGCGGCTCCCAACAACCTGAGTCTGGTTTTTCACTACTCCTGCCCTCTTCCCCTCCCGCTTCTCTTCTAAAGCAAATAAATCCGTACGTCAAGTGTTGACAAATTAGAATTTCAGTACGCTTTCAACAGCAGCACGCAGAACGTTTTAGCCTTCGCTGGGGCTGGTTACAGTAAAAATATATCTGCAAGAATTTATGTTTAATTGTTGATGCATTTTTTTTTGTGGTGGCAGAAATATAGAGCACAAAAAAGAGGCGAGATGGAAAGAGGGAACACAGGACCAGCTGGGACACAGTACTAGCCCTTTTGCAATTCAGAGCAGGAAATGACCTTTGATCCTGGAGGTGGGCTACTGTACTCACCCAATTGCACAAGCCCTGACTTTAACCTTTTCTGAAGGCCCATCGAGGGTCCCAGCCATCTTTAGAGACAGGACTTTTGAAAGACACAGCCAATTAAGACAGGAGTCCCCCAGAGAGGCTGGGCAGAGGGGTTTGCAAACAATACAAGGAGGCAGCAGTGAAATGGATCCCTCCGCCGCTGCTGGAAGTGGGAAGAAGCCGCAACCCGCACCAGTGGAGCGCCAGCCAGTGTGGCGTGAGGACACATGGTTTGTATTTGGGCCCGTGTCGCACCAGGAGAAAAGAGGGGCCTGGCAACAGGAACCCTCCAATTCTGGCTTCCCACTTCTACAGAAAGGTGATCCACGCAGTGCTTTCTCAAGTCAGCACAGAACGGTGTCGCCCCACCTCAAACTCGTCCTGAGGTCCTTGAGCTTTCAGCCCCCCTCGCTACTGGGAGTAGCCAGGCAGGCACTGGCCTTGCAATCATATTTAATCAGCTTGTCACAAGCCAAAACAGAGTGGCCATTCAGGATGAGGGAGAAAAGGGGGAAATCGCTCTCCAACTGTTCCGACAGTTTCGGAATGATGAGGGCGCCTGAACCTTCCGTTTCATTGGGACGAGTCACGCCAGTGGCTCACTACAGTGCTGGGAAAACATATAAGGGATACCTTACCACATTCTGTAGGGAGGTCATCTAGGAAAGTAAATGTGAAACTGAATTTTAGGGACAATTGACTTATACATGCTTCACCCAGAAACCCATCTGAGAAAATCTCAGTCGACTGGGGGTACTGAAGCATCCCATGAAAATCTTTTGGTACATCCACAAGCCCTCCCTGAGCGGTTTTGCTCATAATTTACCTCACAAATGTAATGACGCTACCCATTCATAAATCTGCACGGACATATACAAGTACATTTATTACCTAGGAAGGCTCCTACATTCACAACAGAACACTAATGCAGGACCAGTCCTGTTTTAGGCTACTCTTAATCAATACATTAGCTGACACCCTAAAACACCGGAGGAGGACTGCAGGGACCACCGCAACTGCAACACGTGATGTAACATGTTGGCCTTGCTTAACCGTGGCATTAAAAGGCTGTCTATACTGCAACTGTCATTGTACAAACTTCAATGACAGTGTTCAAACTTCATAGTGAACCTTCTCAACCCTGGCTTGAAGTATGACAAATGACGAAAAACACCCCCCCCCCCCCACAAAAATGGCACATCATCGTGTTTCCCACAGTGTTAATAAATTAATAAAATAAATAAAGTGGCATTCGGCAGATGCCCTTATCCAGAGCCACTTCATTAGTTACAGGGACAGTCTTACAGTCATTAGTTACAGGGACAGTCTTACAATCATTAGTTACAGGGACAGCCCCCCTGGGGCAACTGAGGGTGAAGTGTCTTGCTCAAGGACACAATGGTAGAAAGTGGGGGGATTTGAACCTGCAACTTTGTGCTCGTGATGACATCGTGATGACATTTCGACCAATCAGAAAGCAGTGACACAGTTGGTTTGGCTGTGGCCCGCTTTCTGCCCTGCCGTCGAGTGACAGCATGAGTACGGCATGGGTACAGGTTGCTTTATTGGTAGTGAAAAACATTTGTTTGCTGTATGGCAAGGTTCCTTGCCAGTGGAAACCCACCAAAAGTTTCCAGCGTCGACATGATCATTATACCACACAGCCCTGTGTGATTCTACACATGCCTAAACGGCAGCATCAAACCGCCACAATCAATCAGATTTTCAAGTCAGATCTAACTCTTAAGCAGGACGTGTTGAATCCTGGCAGCACATGACCGTTCTCTAAGTCGACATTTCACCGTGTCCTGTGTCTTTAAACAAGACGGAACAGGCTCTCTGGATGCCTGCAAGCAGGACAGGGGGGTGTGGACTGAGATTAGCTTTATTTTGAATTCCTTTGCCTTAATACACCAATTACATTCCCCACCACCCATCCACCCCTCTTTTCACCTCTTTGCTCGCCTCTCCAACAGCATGGGGCCTGTTCCCAGAGCTTGCAGTATTTGTTTTGTACACAGAAAGCATTTCATGCTCACCCGGCAAAAATCCCAAACTTCAGAGCAATGCAGGCCTGCTACTCATTCCAGAAGTCAGTGCAAAAACTTACTGACAGTACAGTCTAAAGGGCCCACATTACCCACAGCCACAGAGCAGGCTTCAATGCTTTGATTAAAACAATTCAAATAAAAAAATTAAAAAAAAAATTCTCCAACTTCATATTGTGGGTGCTCAGTCTTGTCCTGATGGCTGTCCTGCAGAGTTTAGTTCCAGTTTTTAACAAACATACCTTAACCTACCTAAATCTAACACCTGAAGCTCTTCTTTAGCTTCTAATATAAAAACTGTGTCTGTTAGATTAGGCTCGGAAGAAAAGTTTGCATGGTTGTTGAGGAAACAAGTAATGGCCATGACTGTTTCAACCAACAGTTCACACAAATTATATGACAAGGGTATGATATGTAAAGAGTTCTAACACCTTAAAGAAAAAGAAACTGACAAATGGGTACACATTAACATGTAGACACCATATTATTACTTCATTTGTAGAGATAAAGGAGCCTAAAAGGGTTCTTAGGAGCTGAGCCACAGAAGAACTACTTTTGCACCCCGGAAGGGCCTTTCAGTGAATGGTGGTGTGAGTGCGAAGAACCCTTTTAAGTTCATCATTTTAATTATACAATTGAATCCCAAGCACTGATACACATCAGACCTTTCACCACCAGTAGGGACGTTCCTGCAGCCCGATATTTCTGTGACATCACAAAGTACTCCCCACAAGCCAACCGTGCCCAGTCAGGGATTTGTTATGAAACCCAGGGCTTCTATTCTTTCCATTTACATCTGATCCGCCCCAAACCTGCATTTTGTACCGCGTTTTATATGTTCTGTGTGGAAAAAAAACATCCTGTTTCAACCACTTAAGCAGCTTAATGATGGGTCAGTGCAACTTGCTGGGGATTATCCACCTACAGGTCAGAAAAAAAACAAAAAAAGTAAAGAAGAAAAGAAAACGAGAGAAAGGAAAACAAAACTGGAAATGGGCTGTTAGGGGTTTTGTTGGATATCTTGGACACTTCGGATGCATTAGGCTACCTTCCTGTCATCTGGATATAAATACCCCTTTAGATGTGAGATGAGGAAAGAGAGAGCACCTTTGAGCGCGCTCCAACAAAAACCCTGTCTTATCTGGCACTATCTGAGAACGTTTCCCATGAGTCCAAGCGCAGGAAGAACCCCGCAGAGAAGAACCTTGACTTCCTCCAACACTGACCCGACTTCATTTATAACCACAGACACACACACACACACACACACACACACACACACACACACACACACACACACACTTGATGGTATGCAATGAAGTCCAGTTCCAGCAGCCTGTTCTGGATTCCTATTAACCCTCGGAACATAAGCGGTATGGATCCGTGCCGGAAGCGCAACAAATGGTAAATGGTCATCATAAGGCACAACTACTCCTTATATGGAAGTTCTCCCCATTTGTGTTGATGCTCGAGATGTCGTCATGCTTTGTTTGATGTTCCTACGTCTCATAGAACCAAAGATATTGTAAATTAGAAAAAAAAAATGTAATAATAATAACCGCTACTGGGTTTTAAAAAAAGAATAAAGATGAACAAATTTCTTTTATTTCAGGCCTTCGAAACAAACGGAAAAAATACAAGACCTTTGAACCTGTGAGAACTTTCAGAATAGTCTCCGCCCACAAGTGAGAGGGGGTCCGGAGAGCGGCCGAGTGTAATTTGAATTTGAAACAGTGACATACACTGACTGAACACCAGGGCAGGTGGACACTGGGTTGTTTCCCAACAGAAGAGGCTTTCTGGATCTCCAGGTGTGTCACATTTTGAATTTGATATATATTTCTGTCGCAATGACAACTAAAGAATTTTGAATTATGACCATTAACATTTTGTTCATGGAGTTTCTTCTAGTTCCTAGAGTGCAGCAGTGTCGTCAGCTCCAAGAAGGGCACCGAAGACCACGAGTCACATCATCTTTCCAATACAGACTTAAATGCTTCCCCTTTTTTTCCTTTGCCAGTCTTTTCACCTTTTCTGGTCCTGTTCTCTCAGAACTGTCTGTATTTTACTGCATGTATTCCCCTTCTCTCTTCACTCTTATTCCCAGGGGTGGTCACATGCCTCAAACAAAGGTGCCATTAAGGGGTAAAGCCCTGGAAATATCTAATTAGGTTAAAACAGAGTAGAAACGCAGACTCCAATTCCAGGGAAATTCCAGTAAGGGGGAGGGGGAGCAGATGAAAGTTGAGCCCCATCCATTTTTGACAGATTGGTACAGACAGGGTAACCCAACACACTGTTTATTTGACCACGCTTTCCGTACGCACGTATCATATTCAAAACCACCAGCATCAGAAGAAAGGGCCCTTTCCTTCTCACAACAATGACAGAGCTGTTCAGAGGACTTTATGTAATACAAAGGGCTCTGCAGGGGGAGCACACACACACTTTAATATGCTATTCACCATCCCTCTTTCCCAGCACAAAACACTCGCGCACACACACCACTGACACATCGCAGCAGGGTCTGGTTTACTATGGGCCAATCCAGCACCTGTTTGGAGTCCAAGGGCAAAACTATCTTCTGGAACCTCCGGAAGAACATTCAACAGAAAGAGCACTCGGTTTTTGAGACACCAAGCAAAAAAAGGTCAAAAGATCCTTGCAGCGGACATGAAGACAAACACGTTGTGGCTTTACTTGAAGCGTTTGCCTTGAACGGACCAGCACCGGTTCCCAGTGAACTCGCTAATATGAGACGAACTGAATCTCCCCATAATGACTCTGACTTCAAGGCCCTGCTCTTTGTTTTACCACAGGGTTCCAAATCCGCACAGATCCAGACCAACGCTAACAGCTCAATCTCCTAAAAACCCCTGGTGTATTAACAAAGCCTTTATAAACATCGCAAATCAGCTGACGGGCTAAAGAAATCCCGCTTCAGCACCGCCAGTGCAACAGAACTCGATCTGAGGTGACAAATGGAGAGATGGCACAGGCCAGCAGCACTAGTTTACGCTCTCCGCGTTAAGTTTTGCTAATGCTGGTTTCAGTGTAAACAAGTGAAGTGCTGAATCAGCTGTACCGCTGCAGAGCCCTCCCGTTGCCTTTGAGAGCCGAGAGTCCATTTTTTCAGAAATAAAAACACCTTATTAAGGCTGTCAAGAAAGTTTAATGTCAGAAAACATCACACAACTTCAAATGGTGGCAGAGGGACCAGGCTCCCTTTTTTTCTGTTCACATTTGCACAGCAGATGTCTTGATCAGAGCAAATCAGGATGCTTTAATTCAGCCAAAGGCTAAAGGATGGACCAGCCAGAGCATCTTTATGAAATTTGGGAAGCTTAACAACAAAACATATGAGGCTTGTGACAAATAGTTCTAAAGGCTGCATTCTGGGAACTGTATATTAATGTTAAATTCCGCAAGGACCATTTGTGACATTTTAGCATGCACCGTTTTTTTTTCCCCTCTCTCCCTAAAAGTGTTAATATGAAGACCACCCATATCTCAGGACAGCCTGTGAAAGATCTCCACGGGGCATTCATGGGTCTGATTATATTTACAACAAAGCCAGTAAAGGCCCCTGCGAAGGTTGTTATTTTACTGTTCCAAGGTGCTTGAGGAATCAGACCAGATTCAAACAAACACAATAAATCGTCTTTTTTTTTTTTTTTTTCTTTTCTTTTGCTAGCATGGGGAGAAAGTCCAACTCCATGTTAATAAGTGTTCATTAGTTTTAATGGCCTGGCTCCCATATGAAAAGAGACAGGGAAGAAAAGACCACATTGAAGAAAAGTAAATAAACCTACGTCTCGCTCTTCCCTGCCTGGATAAGCATTCAGCCAGCAGACAGGAGAGGTGAGAAGATCGAGGCGGGAAAGTGGAGACGAAAAAGCACATTTCTTATTGTTTTCTGATTAGCAATTTGTACCTACGCTGACAGGTCCAGGCCTATTCTCAGACCACATAACTACATGATTAGCTTAAGGGAGAACTAGAGACGGACAGTGGAAACACTCTCCAACCACACACAGTAAGAGAGAGAGAAAGAGAGAGGAACAGAAAGAAAGAGAGAAAGAGGAAGGCCTGCACCAACAGCCTGGCTCTTCCACCGAGCCTCATCCAGACCTATGAACATCTGGAGGGTAGGATGTGGTGATAATGGCTTATGAGGCATAGTACAGACACAAACTCTACTAGTACCCACAAACACATGTTGGACCCATCTGAGGGAAAGAAAGACTGAGAGAAAGGGAAATCCAGTGTGAGAGAAACCGAGAGCACAGATGGACAGAGAGGCCTCCGCTGGCCTGGAACATAAACACACAGGAGCCATCACCGTGGGGCAGAGCCAGCAGCACGTTTATTTAGGAACACGTCTGAGTCTGGGCCCAACGCCATTCCTCCGCCACAAAGACACACACAAAAAGGAGCAATGCTCCTTAGCTACTACAATAGTCACCAATCCAGTGACCAGAAAGATGCAGAAATAAGTAAGTAAGTAAGTAAGTAGAGCTTTATTGTCATCCCAGCCATTTACATTAAGTACACAGTGAGACGAAATATCGTCCTCCTGGACCATCGGTGCAACTTACAACCCAACACGACAGCAGCACCACTCAGACAGATCAACAACGAGGGGAAAAAGGGGGAATGAATTATAACTAAATATATATATATATATATATATATATATATACATATTAGTGCTGGGAACGTTAACGCGTTATTATCGCGTTAACGCATTATTTACTTAACGCCGACAATTAATTTATCG
>JBBPCZ010000028.1:2320017-2330393 GCA_037974445.1 Brycinus macrolepidotus
TATATATATAATGTTAATGAAGTATAATAGTTAACAGCCATTCCTCTCTATATTTCAAGTGAATTCCACATTATGCAAAAAAGAGACTTATCATCATGCTCCAGTGACTGAATGCAAGACAAATTGTTTCATTAACTGTAATTCGGAACATGTTGTATATCACTTAGTATGCCTATGTGCTTGTTGTTATGTATAAAGAATAACTTGTAAAGCTTTAATGCATGAGTCTTACAGACAGTATGGACTATCCTATAGTGAAACATCACAAAACATTCTGTATTTTGGATCAACTTTATTACTTTTCTTCCCCTTATTATTGCTCGGTGGGTGTTAATTAGTTGTGCAGGCAACTGCTGGCCAAAAGGCTTAAATTCACTTTTCACCGTTCTGTATCAAAATTATTACTTTTTTGGAAAAGGGCAATTTTTCATTTCTGAGTAAGAGTACTTTACTGTGAAGTGAACTTTTAGTACTGAATTCCACAGAAACAGTGTATTGTCTAATGCTGATGATGGCAAGATGTTTGGGAAAAAAGTGGAATCTGTTGTTTTCACTGCTAAAAGAATTTTTCACTAATCTTTGCACTGTACTGTTCACCATACTATCAACTAACCTTCCAGAATGTCTGTCCATGCGAATGCCACTAGGAGAAGCTGTCTCAAGTCTGACAAAGTTGATGTACATCCTCGTAATGTCCACAGGAGGGCAGCAGGACCTCAGAATTAGACCCTACCTGCCTCCACCAGCTCTCTAGCTGGATGGAGATGAACTGAATGATGTCCTTCTGACCCATTTCTGTTCCTTTAAGAAACATGAAACACGCCAGACTTACAACCCTCCGGCATAAAACAAAAAAGACGTCAAGGTGAAGAGCGAACAACGAAGGTCCATTCAGAAAGGGTCTGCAGTGATGAACCCCCCCCAGTAGCAGGGCGTTGTAAGGCACTACTGGTGGTCTTAAGGGGAATCACACGTGTCCCCTCCCAAAAGAACTGCCCTTAATTGACCAAAGCAAAGAAAAGAAAGGTAAGTGACAAAGGCGGTCAGAAAAAGAAAGGGAATCCCAGCGTGGGGACAGATATCCGATAGCTGGAGCAAGCGGCCCGAAACTGGACGAAACACCAGAACTTCCTCTCTCACGCAAACAAATGCACATAAAGAATAAGATCTACCTCTAAAACAGAGGACGCGATAACTGGCGTCCTCAGTCCTGCTCCACTTGCTTCTTTCTTTCATTCATTCCAACAGAAATGCCTCCACCCACAACTTAAAGGAACCGTTTAGTCCAAAAAAGCCAACGCTGCAAATGAAGACACTGAAGATGCCGATAGCTTGCATGTTTGAGTTACTGCTTTACACAAGGCGGACGGGTCTTTGAAAATGTGGCAGAGCGCTCGTGCATGCCAGCCTTAATGCCACCTGTATGACAGGGCAGAGGGCACGTGGGTGGGTGAGCAGCGGCGATCCAAGTGTGTGTTCGAGTTCCAGTCACTTTCAGCCTCAGGCCTTCACAGGGTCTGACTGGACACTGAGTACATGTGGGTGCGAAAGAGAAGGAGATGAAGTAAGAAAGAAAGGACGAAAAAAAGGAAGAACGAAAGAATGAAAGAACAAACGAACGAAAGAACGAAAGAAGATGCTCTGTATGGAAATCAGGCCATGATCGGTAACAAAGCCACCTCCTTATAATCAGGCCGATCTGCTGTATTTTCCAGTGTCTTTATGAGAAAGAGGACCATCCACATCACAGTCATCTTTAAATTTACCTTTGACACAGTAAGAGCATAAAGAAACAGAGAGAAGAACAAAACCCTCTGTGTGCTGCCCCGTATGGAATTTAGTAGAAACAGCTTGATTAGTACAATCTCGTTTTCAAACTCTGGACACAATCTGGACTGTTGCAGTCGGCTCAGACAGGAGTCCCCGATCTCGACTCTCGACTTGAACTGATGGGAAAGGCTAATCCTGCTCCCGCTTACAATCCCTCAACAATACTTCCTTCGTGTGCCTCATCAGAGGAACGAGACAATTGGTTTTACCCCAAGGGGAAGCGGAGCGCCTCCATGGATCTGGCACGCAGCCAAGGTCAACACAGAGCTGCTAAAGAGCTGAGTAATATGACGTTTCTCACACACACACACACACACACACACACACACACACACACAAGGCTTATGAGTGGCTCGAATAGAAAGCTACGTCCCAGTGCTGTCAGTGAGAAGTGAGGAACATCAAGCTGCCTAAAAACTACTTAAAAGCGTTTGGTGTTGGTTAACCTGCTGACTGGGGAACCAAGAAAAGACAAATCCCACTTTCTTCCATCCTCTTCAGCAATTTACGGCACATTTAATCTCTGGAGTGTGCAAACCGCTTCTTAATGATGTGACATTGTCTTTTAAATGGACAGCACTGAAAACCTTCTTATTAAACAAGCTGATGAGGGCGAGAGAGCAAGTGCTATCTTATGCAGAGTGTTAGTGTTTATTTTATTTCTTTATTTACTGTAAGGTGCGTCGAAAACTGAACGTTACCGTACAAACGCACCCCTTATGTAGGTCTTATTTAGTAAGAAACTGCACAAAATAGCAAGAGAGCCAAGAAAAAAAGAAAGAAAAAAAAAAAACCTAACTCTCTTGGCCTTACCCTCCTGTGTCCCCCCCCATACACACACACACACACACGTTCCCACACACTAGCACAAACACATACACCTCTGAACAAAGGTGCCATTTTCTTCAGGAAGGGTCAGCAGTTCCCTCCGTCAGACAGGCGCTTGTTCTTGGTCGGAGGCTGCCCAATCTCAGGCCGCCCTCCCCAGGTTCGGCCACCCGGCACCTAAACCCGCCTGGCCCCCCGCCCCCTCGCTCTGGCCCCCACCACCCTGGAGACAAGCTCCCCATTGTTCCTACACCACTAATAAATGACAACTCTCATGTTCAGACAAACTTTAGAGCCATTCTAAACACACACACACACACACAAGAGAGAGGGAGAGAGAGAAAAAAAGAAAGAGACAGAGCCAATAACGTAGAAGCAGAATTAGATAAATGGACGTTTTCTGGAAACCTCCTGCTTTGCCATTTGCTGGACCCAGCAGGCCGTTAGTTCAGAGGAAAAATGGTAAGGGTTGTTACAAGCAAGAATTCAACCATCCCCCATTCACTAAGATATTGATTCTGTATCAGGATCAATAGCAAAATAACAGAAAAAGCTGATAAATCATCTGACAGTAAGCTGAGAATACTGTCGCATCCAGACGATGCCAGGAGTACGACAGAAGGCTCGGTTTTACTGGATGTATGTGAAATGCTGAATTAAAATAAATATATATCAATAAAAATATGGTGAATACATATTGTGTATAGAGCTGCACAACATGGACAAAATCTCAGTATTCCGATTTTACTGCAGCATATTGCGACTGTGATGACTTTCACATTAAAAGGCCTGTCACCACTTTTCCACAATTAAAAAGGCTTAAAGTCTGTAAATACTGTTTTCAAATCAGTTTGTGTGACATCATTTAAAGATTTCTCCTTATACTGACTACATCAGTTAGCCCCGCCCATTTATGCACCGATTCGCCAACACCTTGGTGGAGATCGGCCAAAATAATTAGATTTTTGTTGGATTACATGAAGACCTCGATTCATCAGAACACCCAGGAACTCACCCGGAGCTGTGATTGGTCACCCTGTCAGATACACTGTGATTGGTTAGAGGCTCACTTGCATATTGCAGTCTTCTGTGGTATTAGTATTGCTTGTGTATCAAGAACAGTTTCATACTTTGCCAAATCACGTCAAAAATGAATAAACTGAAGACATTTCAGGCCATCAGAAGTTTCAGATCTATGCCCCAGTACTGGACTGAATTTGCATTGCTCCTTATTAGACATGGAAATTCAGGTTGTCTCCAGATCTGACCACAGGTCACCATAAGGTCAGACTTCCCAGAGCTGCTTCACATATCGATGTACCCATATGCATGTGCCCACAGCAGCTCAGGGAAGGTGAGAAACATGACAAATCAGCACCTTGAACCAAGTGTGTAAACACACCATTAACACTCCAGCACCTCTGCTGTGGGAAACCTTCCGTTTCACACTCCGGGAAGAGTCAGAGGCCAGGAAAGTCCAGTAGCTGAGATTTCGGGTCCACGGCAGTTTGTTGGGCTTCATAACGAAAGACTGCTTTGAGTAGAGTCTGTTCGTGGTGAAACCTTGTTTTCTCAGGCTAACGGCATAAACAACGAGACATCAACGTTAAATCGCGCTGTATTCAGACCATGGAGCATTTGATTTCTTTCGAAATGTGATGCTCAGTTGCATGTTGTGTTTGTCATTTTTGACAAGCATCTGAAATATGACTAAAATATCCACTTCGTTGAAACTTAATTCAACATGATGGGCTATGGTTTGGAATGGCTTGCCATGAGTTCCGACAGCTGCTGGGTGATTGAGTCGAAGGTAATCTTTGGTGGTAAAGGAAATAGCACTCGAAGTATGTCTGAGCCCTAATGCATAACTCCACTGTGGCTTACCACAGGTATATCATATAACACCACAGTTGACTCCTTCAGTATGGCTGCGCCACACATTCTGCCCTCGACAAGGCCCTTTTCAGACCTTTACAGGCCACTTAACCACCCAAACCGCACAAAAATCACATTTCCGGAACATTTTCCGACCTCTAAAGGTTTTGACAGCTAGGTCTATGAGTACTGCAGGCTCGTTAAGGGAACCCAATCCAGCACGGCCCCTTCGCTCGGTTGGACAGATGTTTCGGCAAAATTCGCACACACCCCCACACAGACGCTTCCTGCTCCTGGTTTAAAGTGACACCAGAGGATGGGGAAGAAGAGGAGCTGTGGAGTGGGATTTTGGAGAGGGTGCACACACAAAAAAAAAACAAAAAAAACCTTGGTGTTTTGTCAAGGCTTGCTCGCGAAGACAAAGTCCGTCTTTGTCTCACCCCCGGGGCGGCAGATAAAGGAATTCTTGTGTGTCGGGGGGCTCTGACCGAGTTTATTTGACACTTCAGCTCCTTTTGTGTGAGCAAGTGTCCCACCGTCAATACCCGCCATGAGAGTCACTTGGCGTTAGACAGAGGGTCCCTCTTCAGCAGAGAAAGGGGGTCTTGTTCGGAGAGGATTTTAATGGGGGGGGGATACATAGGGGGGCCAGATCACCCTGCGCTGTACCCAGGCGTATATAGTGGGGTCTCTGTCCACAGCTTTGACAATAGAGGGAATTCTTTACTGCTAAGGATCTACAGAAAGGAGAAGAGGAGGCCAGGCCGGGTTCTTAAGACAAGTTCTTTTCCTTTTTACTCTCATCCAGCTCTCCATCTTGCTCTACATGACAGCAGTGAGAGAAGTGTCCACTGCACATCCCGAAAAACTGCAATCCATGACATGTATTGGGAATTCAGACCCCAGGCAAAAAAACGTTCAAATGATTAAAAATCAGCAAAACATAGATAGCCAGTTGGTAACTGACACCTCCTGCTTCTCATTTATTACTATCAACATCAACAAAACTCTTGACCATTGCCCCAGTGTCAATTCAAGATACTTTTTGATGCTTTTTATCCACCCCAAATGTTTTTTTTTTTCTAGTTTATGGGATTAGGGCCACATGTGCAACTCAACAGAAAACCACACACACAGTCATTTGAGCGCAGCTGCCTTTGTCCATGACAGCTTCAGCGTCTTCATAAGGCCACACTGCTGCCTTGCACTGGTGGAGAATGAGGAGGGAGTGGGCCATTCCCACTACTCAACCCCTAAATCCTCCTAAGCTGGGAGGAAAGAGGTCTAATAGTGTATACTTAAGTGTTTAGTGAAAGGGCGGGGGTGGGCTCCAGCGGGTAACGTCAGTACAGATCTTGCTCTTATGAGAACCATCACTGTCCAACAAAAGCCTCAGTGTTGCCTCCCAAAACACTGACAGCATTGTCTCCATAATGCAGAAACGCATGGTGCATGATCGGCTGCAGCTAAGAGACTGATGATAAACCCACCCCACGCTCCAGGAGCGCACTGCTTTCAGAGAACTGTCCTCTGTTCAGCCTGAACAGGGGCCAGTTTTCCATGTACCCTTTGATAAACTGCTGGTAAGAACGGGCGCAGCATCAGTGTGTTACTTTAGTCACACCTGAGTGGTGGAACCATGGACAAGGTGCCAGGCGTCCCTGACCGTGAATAGACTTTTGCCTCCAGACCAGCATGTACACACCTCCACACATACAGGACAGAAGCTACCAGCCTGCTGAACACAGGGGTCTACCAGGGCACTGTGCGGTGTTCTGTGGCTCTTCTGCAGCACTGTCAGTGAAGCACACCTGTTACTACTACACTGACCTCATTAAAACAGAGCCTGACCATCACAGAAACTATACCCAGCAACATAAAACACAACCCCTACCTTCACTAACCAGTGTCTGCGCAGTGTCCAGTACCCAGAGGGTCAGACAGCACCCTGGGCAGCCCCTGTCCCACTGGGCTGGGCTGAGTAACGGTCTGAGAGCCTTGGAGCAGACAGGTGACTGCTCCTGAGGCGCACAACCAGGAGAGGTGCAGCCCGATCTCCTGCAGGTTCAGTCCCAAACAAGTGTGTGTTCCCACAGCAAAGGAAATAAGCAATATTCCAACGGTCCATTAACTCAAGACTACCAGAGTGGACATTACCTGTCTCTCTCCGGACTGTCAGGGTCTTCCTGGCTTCGCTCGGCCACAGGTTCCTCCAAAGGCGCTTTTCTCCAACTGTAACATCCACATCTGAGAGTACAGGGGTGATAAAGCCACAAAATCCAAAGAAGGGGCAGCGATTTAATCCAGACAGAGCGAGAGAACCCCAGCCCGGCCGGGAGAGGACTTCTCCAGGGAGACAGACTTCCACAGCAGCCCTGGAGCTCCTCCACCGAGACAGAGCAGCCCTGGAGCTCCTCCACCGAGACAGAGCAGCCCTGGAGCTCCTCCACAGAGACAGAGCAGCCCTGGAGCTCCTCCACCGAGACAGAGCAGCCCTGGAGCTCCTCCACAGAGACAGAGCAGCCCTGGAGCTCCTCCACAGAGACAGGGCAGTCCTGCACAGTCTGCCGAAACACACTTCATCCACACATCCACCAAGTCAAACTCCACAAAGAGCCTCAAAAGAAAAGGCAACATCTTCTCCACGTGTGCACCTCCTGGAGTAAAAGCCACCTGAAAGAAGATCTGGTGAAGATCCACTCTTCAAAAACTCCAAGGACAAAATCCTGACAGGA
Source organism: Brycinus macrolepidotus (assembly GCA_037974445.1). Classification (NCBI taxonomy): domain Eukaryota; kingdom Metazoa; phylum Chordata; class Actinopteri; order Characiformes; family Alestidae; genus Brycinus; species Brycinus macrolepidotus. The sequence continues at coordinate 2,327,286 of JBBPCZ010000028.1, forward strand.
GAAAAAAGCTGCTAATATAGCGGGAAACCCTGCTGGAGAACTGATAAAACAGAACCCCGGGTAGTCCTGAGTCCTGAGTCCTGATCCCCACTCCGACTCTCCCAGCCGCAGCTCGGAATCCCACTCATTCTGATCCGAGGAGCTGCACGTGAAGCCATCTGCACAGACCATCTGACTCGGGCATGCGCAGAGGCATGCTGGGAAGTGTAGTTTTTCAGGTCTTGTCAAGCGACTACATTTTTTTTTTCAAATTACATTACACACACACCGATTAATTACACACTTCACCGACTAACATACCCACACACACATACCAACATGATACTAGATCACTGCTAATACTTCTAGTAGGATATATGTATATAAATATATATGTACAGTATATACACATCTCTCTCTCTCTCTCTCTCTCTCTCTCTCTCTCTCTCTATATATATATATATGTGTGTGTGTGTGTGTGTGTGGTGTGTGTTTGTGTGTGTGTGTGATGAAAATTCATATATATTAAGCAGTTTCCTCCAAAACCAATAACATTTTCTGATTAGGATTCTCTGATATTCATATTTATATTCTTATTGTATGAATGTTTAAACGGAATGTGAATATTCAGAATAGGAATAAAAAACATGGAATGTGGCCCTGTGTTAGATATAGAAGGGAGTCATGTGTAACATATATCCATATCCTTTTACACGTTTCAGTGTCATGACCGTAGAAGGCCTGTATCTATCAGCCCCATGCAAGATCCTCCATAGCGTGTGAGCTCCTCGTCTAAACAGTGTGAGGAAGATAATGATCTGCTGTCGTAACAGGGAGACAGAAGGGTGTCGGTGCTTTGAATGCTCTGCTTGTTCCTCTTACCTCACTGGTTTCACTCACCTCCAGGCTGGCTTTTATTTCTGGAATCTGAAAGAGTTCAGGCCACAGAGCTGAAAACCAGGACTGGAAGGTGGACTGGATTCCCAGGGGTAAACCTAGTGAAATGTAATTGGTGTAATTTGGCAAGGGAGCCAATCCATAGAATATTTGGTTATGATTTCCAATGTTAGTACAATACGATGTGGTTCGATCCTTCTTAATTATATACCCAGAAGACAAGAGCTTTCAGCTTCAACCACAAAACAGTAGAGAATAAACAATTGTTCCTATGCAAAGCTCACTAAAGTGAAACTGTTCACAAAATTGTTAGTACTGATAAGACTCAGTGTATTGTCACACACACAACAAACACAGTATTTAGATCAATGTAGGTAAGTTCAATTAGAATTTTATTGTAAAAATGTAATTGCCTTTAAAACCACCTTTGATCCAAACTTCTGAAATGCAGTTTTACAGTTAGTGCTTTATTAATGCCATACTGAACAAGACAGGTTTGCCTCCTGGACTCTTTTCTTGATTGCAGTGAGTATTCCTAAATATAGAATAATATGCATATTCAGTTAGTCTATATTGGCTTATTAATGACCAACTGGAGTCATATCATTTGAAAAAGGGAGACAGAATTCAATGTAGTTTGTCCACCCATTAGAGAATGTCATGAAGGTGGTTCTTTAGTTTCAATATGAAATCCCAGTCCAAACACAAAAGCTCCAAAATACTTGCTTTTTACATTAATCTTAATCTTAAATTATTACGATATTTACAAAGTCATTTTGCTGCAAAATACCTCTAAAAGTTCCCTCACAGAAACCTATTACATACGATGGCTAAGTATACACTGCCTGATGTCTGAAACATTGCTTTTCAATGGTACTGAGATGTACTTACTTGATATTAGAGACTGATAGTTTATTTAAATATAATTATATTCATTTGAAGTGAAACTAAGACTGTTTTGCATATTGAATAACCGTTTAACAGCGCATTCCTACCGTAACACCTCCTCAACATTAATAATGATCTTAAATCTTTATCACTGACTTTTTCCAATAACCTCTTTCCAGTAGTAGTGATGAGCGTCAGTCACTGTAGTGAATTGTTTCCTCCTGTAATCAGTCATCATGCCGCATCCAGATGTCATTGCGAAACTAATCTTAAGGCTTGTGTTTTAGGCAAATCTCAAACAGGGAATGAAGATGCCATCAAAGAGAGCAGATATTTCCGGAGAATTCTGCACCACCGAGCAGATGCCATTGAAATGAACTCAGCTTGATCTTCTCAGTATACACTGTGAGTGGATTTATTTTGTGTCTGAAAACCTGAAATCATAGTCAGTCACTGAAAGCAGTGTATAAGACATACAGTCGTACGGAAAACTAAAACACTTATTCTCTACACAAAACACACGTGCAAATTTTAATCACTGCTTATTTGCTTAATTCAATAGACAAAACATAAAATGTGGTCTGTGCAACAGTATATTTGATTTTATTTCCAACATATTAAACTCAGCATGTAAACTAAGTGCTATAACTAAGTTCCCTGTAGAGTATGTATTAATTTATTTTGAATTTCACTTTGAAAATCAACAAAAGTTTATTTTTGTGTACATGGCAATGCCTGTACATGACAAATGACTTCTAAACTCAAAATACACTCAATGTGCCAAAACTGTGGTCTCCTAAAAATCTCACCCATACTTCTAGATTCTTTTTTATTATGTGCTTCCTTCAGCCTAAAAGGCATAAAACTTCATCCATTCCCTGCTCCAGTTCTTCTTTTAGAAACATTCTTTCTTGGCCTTTGTCCAGTGCGATCCAGGGGTACCTGAATTGCACGCGATTCTGTCAATTGCAGGTACTTGATCGCTTTCTTGTGTTCGCAGGCTGAGGAGTTGTCAGAGGTTCCTGCATATGGCGTTGCGTGACTAGAGCCTCGGACGAAAACACAAAGACATTGTTTTCCGCGATCATACCCCCTTTATGGTAACTGAACGGCATTCCTGGCTCGCATTCCTCAGGCACTGCTGCTGTGAAGGTTTTTTTTTTCCTCCTGCTTTTAGGAGGAAAGTAGGATGTTGCAGTTTTTGCACCCTCTTAGCTCTTACACACACACACACACACACACACACATACATATATATATACAAATAATATTTATGTATATAGATAACTATATATATATATATATATATAGATATCGATATATAGATATAGATATACATATATA
>JBBPCZ010000028.1:2341503-2358948 GCA_037974445.1 Brycinus macrolepidotus
GTGTGTAGCAGCAACCAACACATGTTTGTATGCACACGTGTGTGTGTGTGTGTGTGTGTATGTGTGTGTGTGAATGTGTTTGGAGTGAATCATACAAAGCCAAAGGTCAAGGTTCCCTACATTGCTACAGCTGAGTCATCTCCATCTAGCTTTACTGTAGGGTAAGTAGGTGAGCCCTGTTTAGGTGTGTGTGTCATCACTGTCCCGGAACTGTGTGTCAAGGGGCCGGTCTTCCAGAAAGAGATTAAACTCTGAAAGAGAATGGCTGGTAAAGGTCCATAGGTCAAGTTCAGGCTTAAAATATCTCTTAAGAACATTTAAAACCAGTGTCCGTCCCTTTTTAATTTAAGCCACCTCTCACTACACAGACAATAATGCCACATCATGAAATATGAATACAATAGTAATATTGCAATGATAATAACGCAATAATCTAATGTTTGTGGTTTGTGGCTGTTTGGTATTTTCAGGTACATCATGGTATCCACAATATACTTAAATCAGTGTCATGGGGGGCAACCACATAATTAGCTTCATTTTCTCTGGATGGCCCTCCCTCTTCCCCATCACAATGTGATGCTAGCCTAATGAATCATGGAACAACCACACATTAGTATTCGATTTTATACTGGTATATCACTCACCACTATTGGTGGGCCACACCATGGAGTGGAGAAAGACTGCAAAGCAGAAGACAGTAGGGCTGAACTCCGCCTGAGGCTAGTCCAAGCCAAACACATACATCACCCCAGGCGAGGACAGCCTCGAGTCTGTCCAGCTGAAGCGTGAGTCCAGGCCTTAGGAATCGTCTTCCCATGTTGCGCATCACTGCAGATGAATAAGGCTTTGTCTGCCCAGGAATCAGATACATCCATTTGGCATGGCCTGCTTTATCCTTAATGAGAAGCAGATGAACTGATGTGCTTTTTTTGATGTTTTTACAGAGGATGAGCACACTTTAGACACATATTTTCTGTTAAAGCCTAATATTTGCATCTCATATTTGCATTTTATCTGTATATATGCATATCAACCATATGTGAAATCACATTTTTAGATTAGATTAGATTAATCTTTAGTGTCATTGTAGAAGTACAACAAAATGCAGCATAGCATATAACCACACAGTGCATATAGTAGAGTAAAGTATTCACAGATACAGTGCAAAGGCATACATGTCTATACACAGATAAAAATATTATGTGAGAACAAGTACAGACAAATTGTTTTTGTTGTATATTGATAATAAACACCGATGAAAAAATGGGTGGGAGGCTATGAGAGTCCGAAGTAAAAGTGGGATATTGCAATTGAGCGTGTAATTAGATCAAACGTGTGCATCTGATTTCATTGTTTTTAAAATATGTATGGACCTCAGTACCTCTGTGTGTGTGTGTGTGTGTGTGTGTGTGTGTGTGTGTGTGTCAGTGGGTGGGTGTGAGTGCGTGTGCATGTGGATGTGTGTGGATACGGGCCTCTTAGCACCTGGATCCACAAAGGGATGTTCTCACGCTATGAGATCTGGTGTCATCCAATGTAAACAGTTCCAGTTGAGCTGCTGCACTGACAGGCTGAGGCCAGCCACGCCAGCACTGGCTCTGCAGCCTCCGCAGCGGCGCCACCCCTGGGCCAGCCACAGAACCACTTCATGCTAACTGAGCTAGCCACTCAGTTCCTCTTAAACAAATTTCCAAAGCCCTTTCGTGTCCACATGCTCTAACATGGAAACTATGTATGTGTAGTCTAGTTCATAGACTACATTTTGAATTGCCACTTCTCACATCAAAGACCAATGAAGCAAAATACACTATTGGTTCCCAATCTTGATTCTGGGATTCCCTTGCCCTGCAAAATGTATTATTTTTTCTGCTGTAACACACTCAAACTCAGGAACTCCTTGTTAATTAGCCAATGAGTTGATTCAGGTGCATCTTCCCAATGTAAAGGCTCTCTTGTAATTTTGCAGTTCTTCCAAGAACTTTTAAATGACCTGAAAAGCAGTTTATCTATGGCACCATGCACAGCAGCAACAGTGAGTCAGCTACGTTTTTCTCTATCTCTCTCTCTCTCTCCGTATGTATATATATATATATATTAATAAGGAGAACTAGTCTAGGACAAGGCAATCTGTTGCACTCCTTCTGTGCACCAAGGCTACAGCTCCCCTTCCAACTTCAGGTCTATATGTTGCAGGCAGCCTACTGGAGCCTGGGTTTCAGCTCTTCTTCCCTCTCTCACCCCCTAGCCCATTTTCAATGGCAACTTTGTGATGTTTCTCAAACCATGCCATTCCCAAACCTTCTCATGGCCACATTCAGGTCCTGTACAAAAGGATGTCTGTTCGGGCCTGGCCCATGCTCTCACTATTGCTTTGTGAACTTTCCTGCGAAGTCTCCTCGCTGGAATGCTGCTAGTGCGGCCTGTTCTCAGGACCACTAGGCAAAACACACACACACACAAACATACAGACGGATGGACACACATGGACAGTCAGGAATGTGTACCCTGAGCGCTGCAGCCCTATCAGGAGGAACAATGGGGCATTCATACACACATATGGTGCTTCTTTACAGCACAATAGATCTTTCTGTGAATTTTCATAAAAGGAGAAATCTTGCTATGGTTAAGGGCATAAAAGGCATAAGACCTCATGGCTGGCATCTTCTTGTACTTCACAAGCAAAAGGGCAAATAGTCTACATTTCAGTGAGAAATTGCTGCCAAATGTGTAGAATATATAGATAAAATAACTGGTCCAAAAATAACATTTGGTCTAAAGAATACAATTTTTCTCCACATTAAAACGGAGAGTCAAATCAATTGCTCCACTGAGTGTTGCAGTTTATGACGGGCATGGGGTGATCGATGAAAGCATTAGTGTGGGAGCAGGGAAGAGAGAAAGGAGGAGAAGAGAGGGAGAGAGAAAAAGAGTGTGGGCTTCAGACGACCTCTTAGCTAGCACAGACGAGCGGAGAGGGGGGCATGAATCGAGGGCTTTGTGCAGGCCAGACTAAGAGCTTCAGTGAGGGAGCGGCAGGACTCAGGCGCAAGGCCTACAGATGTCTGCTCCGAGCCACTCTGAGCAGGCCTCCACAGGCAGAGAGCAGCTGTTCTCACAGAGAGAGAGAGAGAGAGAGAGAGAGAGAGAGAGAGAGATGGGGAGAGAGGGAGATGGGCCATGTGTAGGGAGACTGGGAGGGGGCCAATGGGCAGAAAACAAGAAAGAGGCTCTTTCACTGGCCTGGTATGTCCTTCTGGATCCCCACACAATGTCCCCTTTGAGAGCACAGAAGAATAACATTTAGATTTAACATTTTCTCATCCAGGGACAGTGGGTACATTCGCTTGCCCACATTGCCCTCTAAACTAGTCTCGAAACTGCAGGTCACTTGGAAAGGGCTGATCTCTCTTCCACTCTCACTAGCAAGGAATGGTCCCATTGCTGGACCACCGCAGTTGCTGGGCGGAGTGTCTAATGATTATATGAATGTGCTCGCGAGCTCTGCGTGAGTGGTTCCCAACCCTGGTCTTGTACTTTTAAAAATAAAGATGCTTCAAAGGATTCTTTGGAATGATACCATTGAAGAACCTCTAAGGAACCATTCTGTAAATGAGATGTGTGGGAGTGAGACATCTTTTTATCTTAAAGAACCTTCTCACAATATAAAGTGTCTAAAGGTATTGTGTCTGGGACGAGAGTGTGCCCGCATATTAGTATTTTCCCTGCTCTACCCACAGATTAATTGGTCAGAACAAGGAAAAGACTAAAATATGCAGAGAAGAGGCAGTCAAGGACAAGTGTTGAGAACCACTGATTTAAGAGATATGTATATATGTCTTATATATCAGCAGACTGCTTAACTGTTCATCTTATCCATGACCATTTTGAAAATAGTACAGTGCTTGCAGTGAATATGCATGTGTTCCAAAGCCTTACCGACATCTCTCCTGGAGAAAAGGACTGGTTGTTTCAGTGCAACATTGCAGGTCCTGCCGTTGGCTGTGGCATGAATGACACTACAGTGCTTCATTCTAACCTCACAAACAGGTGCATTATGGGCTGCGCTAGCAGCACCTGTAAGAACTGTGCCTCTCTGTATTTCTACAGTGGCACATCCAAATTCAGCACAATGCAGCCCTTATTATGCCACAGCAAGTACTGTACTGCAGAAAAAAAAGAAAAAGCCGCCTGGATAAGCTAGTTTCCACTTCTTGTTTTTTCCACATTTTTTGACCAGATTTGGGGACAAAACCACTGCTACATCCTGAGATGATCCCCCTTTTCCACCAAAAGCTCTGAAGTGCTTTCTTTGGCACAGGCCAAGTTGTAAGATCTGCTGCAGGAAGTTGGACCAGCCACGTTGTTGGACACAAATCATTTTACAACATCTCTTTCATGATATAGGCAGGGTGTGCTGCACCTGAACCAGAACAATCTCCATCCTTTCTCAAAGAAGATCAAAATAGCCAGGGCTCTCTGCGCCACCCAGTCATCACTTTTAGAAGGGGAAACGAGAAATAGCTGGAGGAAGCTAAGGTAGTTCCTCATACGCTGAGGCAAACCACAAACATGAAATGTGAGGGAGAGGGTTAGACAAAAGTGGGCTGTAATCATGCTACAGCAGCGAGCAGATGTAGAGGAAGAGCTTGCAGGTCCTCAGAGCTCATCAAATGAAAGTTCAATCATTGAAAGAACTTACGACTCAGCATGTCCCAACAGACCTAGTCTATAAACTACACATAGCTTTCTGTGATGTGTTCATGTATAGCTGTAGTTTCCTACCCTCGTCCTATAGAAGGATTTATCAACCTTGGAACTGGAGGCCCCTAGCCTTTCACATTTTAATATTTTCCCTGCTTCCAGCACTTCTGATCCAAATCAATAACCAAAGGTAAATAAAAAAACAAGCAAACAAGCAAGGGGTGGTAGCAGACTTGTGGGTAAAACACTTGCCTGTGAACCTGATGACCACAAAGTTACTTTCTACCATTGTGTCCTTGAGCAAGACACTCAACCCTCAGTGTTTCGAGGGGGACTGTCCCTGTAACTAATGATTGTAAGTTGCTCTGGATAAGGGTGTCTGCCAAATGCCACTTTAAAATTCTTACAAAATCTTTTTTCAGTGTGCAGGGCCTAACAGACTCAGAGTTGGGAAGTTCTCTGTTTTTCCCTGTTTTTCCTGATCCAGCTTATCAGTTCATTCCTTCCTGTCCTGAAACAAGTATAGAAAATGTGTGTGAGAGAAAAACCAGTGACCTGTCCCAATGCTACATTAAATTCCAGTTTTCGGCCCAAATTGTTTCCCAGTATAGTTATATCTAATTTCAGCCACTAGCTAGGTTTCACCTAATCACACAATGGCAGGCCAAAGGAAAGGCAATTCTACTCTGTTGGACTCCCAGGTTGGCTGTGGCATCACAAGAGATCTGACTGAGCCAATGCTTAGACAGCTATGCCAGCCCGGATCCAAAATCAGTGTAAAGTGACCATTTGTCAGAGGTGCCACTAGCAGTCCTGGGATTCAAACCCACAGCCTTCTAGTCACAGGGACAACTCCCTAACCACTAGAACACCAGCTGCCTAGTGGTCGGTTTCCCCAAATTTCACTTCTATTTTGGATACACTTGATGGCTATCAATCTGTAAGATCTATGGTGAAAAGAAGGTAAACACCCACAACTGTTTTCTCATTTCAGCTTTCCTCAAAACATCTGAAATAATGGCTAGATTCTGTTGAGCGCTTTGCCATATGGTGGTCTATTAGGAACCAGCATGAAGCCTCCAGCCAAAGAGCGGTGCCAGCTCTTTTATTGGTCCAAGATGGGAGGTCATCATGGATGAGCCAGTAAAACCCTGAATTACTGGCTGTCAGATGAAAAACACCAGCAGGTTTCAGCACAGTCCATGTGGGATGAATTGGATGCATACTTCTCCATCTGGAGTGATAAGAAAGGAGGGGCAAAACAGAAAGAGAGAGAAACAGAGAAGGAAAGAGAGTGAGAAAGAAATAGAGAATTCCCTTTCTTTGACAGATTAGCATCTAAACGCATATTCTGTGTACGTTTACCTAAAATGGCAACTCTTGAGGTGCACTAATGGTCTCAAGAAAATGGTCTCCACCAAAAACAAACAGGTGGCATGCACTCAGATAAACGTACAAGTCCTGACCTGCCAAACCACAAAAACAAACAACCCTAAAATACTCTCCAAATTACTAAGCTAAAAATAGAGGAACAATGCATGAATCAGTGATGACTCAAAGTTTAGATACAGAACTTTGCACGCCAGCACAAAGCTGGTCAAGGCATATTTTCCAATATTTATTCAGTAATTCTTTATGTGGAGCAAAAAAGAAAGATAGGAAGAAAGTGCTGCTTGTCAAAACAGGAGGAAAGAAAACTAATATTACAGCATTTTATATAGTGCTGCCTGATCTAAGAGTAACATAAAGAAAGTGAACAACAATGCAATTTTTTTTTTTCAGTTAGGCACTGATGTTTTGATGATTACCCGTGTCTGGTTCTACACTTTCTGTAAACCCTCCTGCTACTGCTTGCCTTCTAGTAAACAAGAGACAGTAAACTTTTGTCCTTGATCTGTAAAGCTCAAAAGAGAAATACAGTCACTAAAATTCTTACAAAAAAGACGCCACAATCATGCTTGAAAAAGTGATTTGAGAATGTGAAGAACTTTCAATAAAAGTTTGAAGAATCTTTGCACAATGATAACGTTCAATGCTAATTTAAGAGTGTGGAGGTTCTTTAAACTTTCAAACAGTTCTTCACACTTTCACATTTTATTTATAAAAATAGTTGTCTAAAGATAGAGAAAGGGAAGGTCCTGGGTGAGTGAGGGTGCTTTCTGTGTGGAGTTTGCATGTTTTCCCTATGTCTGTGTGGGTTTCCCCTGGGTATTCTGAGTTTCTCCCACTGTCAGGCTTTTTTAGCTGCTATATTGCCCCTAGGTGTGAGTGTATGCTTTTGTATGTATGTCTGCTCTGGACTAGTGATCTGGCGAGGGTGTTTCTCCACCTTTTGCTCTATGAACAATGGGGTCAGTGCTTCAAAAAATAGATGAACAACAAAATACGTTGGTATTACTCTCTGTAACTTCCAGCACTACATATAGTAGCTCTCTTTTCACTACCTCATGGATAAGATTATCTTCTCCAGTTTAATAGTGTTTTGATGGAAGGTGGTTAGCTTACCAATAGCTATTTTAACAAAGGTGGAACATATGCATGACATGACATTAACATATCAGAAATAGAAACAGGGCATGCACCCAAAACAGAGCGTTGTATCGTGCCACAATGCACTCTGGTGCTCACACCTGATATGGACAGTTTCATTTATTACAATGGTTACATTTGTTTTTGTCATTGTTGCTCAGGAGATAAGAAAGGTCAGTTTGGTCCTGTTCAAATTCAGTTCAATTAAATTTTCTTAACATAGCGCTTTTTTCAACCAATGTTTTCGCAAAGCAGCCTTACCAAATATAGGTCCAAGCCCCTAGTGAGCAAGCCAAAGGAGACAGAGGTAGGAAGAAGTCCCTAAGCTGGAGGAAGAAACCTCCTCTCTCTATGGAGATTCTACCAATAAAAGGCCATTGTATACAGTCTGTCCTCACTGCTGAACAGTTGGCAGTCTATGGCTAACAGAGCAGGTATAGTTAAGAGTCAGCAGAGGTAGTTTTTGTTGGAGAGCAGAGGAGTAGTTTGAGAGTCTCTAGTCCACAGCAATAGGAACAACAATCTTCGCCGGAGCTTTTGAGCAGCAGTTGCCCTTGGGTGGGGGAGGAGCATGCAAGCAGTCCAAAGTAGCCGAATCAGTCAAGGATACTTGGGCAAGGGACCCCAGCGATGGCAGATCCAGGATGAGGTGGTGACCTGGAGCACTGATGGTGGTAAGCCGGGCTAGACAGACAAGCAGCAGTTCTCCTCGGAGAAGACAGGTCAAAGAAAGGGATGAGGGGCAAATAGAAAACAGAGATAGTTCTGCTTAAGTTTATAGGTTATAATTTATAAATGTAAAGAGTGCAAGTCGAGATTCTAAGCTTACCTCGTTATAGCAGCCTAGCTTGAAAGGGCAGAGCCGAGGGGTATCACAGACACAAGAGCACCCTGAGACACTGGTGCCCCAATAAATAAACTTGGGCGAAAGTGAGAAGTGGTGGGACGACAGCACCAGCATCCTGGTTTACTAGAATTCTCTGTGCCCATCACCTCCCAGCTCTACACCCTTCATCTAATGCTAAAAATTAATTCCAAAAAGCCTGACTAAACAAGTAGGTTTTCAGCCTGGACTTAAAGACTGAGACTGTGTATGAGTCCCAAACATTATTCGGAAGAGCATTCCAGAGCTGGGGGGCTTTATATGAAGATGATCTTCCCCTTGCTGTAGCTTTCATAATTCTGGGCATGAGTAGATAGCCAGCACCTTGAGATCTACGTGAGTGTGAAAGTTCATAGCAAGAGATTAGTTCACAGAGGCCATTCAGGGTTTAATATGTCAATAGTAGAATATTTTAATCAATATGAAGATTGATCAGAAGCCAGTGTATTGCTAATATCAGAATTAAGTGGTTAAATTTCCTTGTTCTAGCGTCTAGCTGGAACATTCTGGACTAGTTGAAGCTTATTTAGGTTCTTGTTGGAGCAAGGTGTTACAGAAATCAGGTTTGGAGGTGATAAAAACGTGAACTAAATTTTCTGGGTCATGTAGGGATTTCTTGCATTTTTTAGCTTAGCAACATTTTGAAGGTGAGGAAAGACTATTTTAGTAATAGTACCTATATGTCTGCCGAATGCTGGGTCAATTGCCAAAGGCATTTTCTTCTTACCAACCTTCCTATCAGTTTACTGGCTCACAGGCCATTATTCAGGAAACAAACCAAGACACAGACACTGATGAACATTTTTTTAAAGGCAGACCTATTCCACTTCAAATACACACCAAATGCATGCTAACTTGAGATGGCTTAAACAATGCCATTAATTCTACTGTGAATCCACTGCAACATTTTGAGCTTCTGAATACATGGATGAAAAGAATGGCAGAGTCATGACTGATGCAGCATTATGGAGCATGCCAAGTATTTCTGTCATTTCAGCAATGCCTCCAAGTCTTCTGTGACTGTCAGAGTAATTTTAAGCAATTTGTAAAGCCTTGCTGTTTGAAGGTCTCATTTTTTTTGGAGAACCTTTTCAGAGTGTAAAGAACATCTAAATGACTTAAAGCTTCTTGGAAGAACCTTTAATTTTATAAAGAACCTTTATATGATAAAAGCTCTTTATAGTCTTAATTGGATTTTCACATGGATTTAATACATGAAAGAGTGGTCTTCTGTACAGTGACTTTTATACAGTGTCGTATAGTGTCACAGTCACACACAAGATATTGTAGCTCCTTTTTTGTTTTTTTGTTTTTTTTTTTTTTCTTTTCAATTTTTACACTTTTTGAAAGTTCCAGTTACCCTTTAGACACACATATATGATCCTTCTGTCACCGGGGCCTTTCTACTGTAAGCCTGTGGCGTGGGAGTACAGCAAATTCTGGTCTTTTGTAGGTGCACAAAATCTACCAAAACCCTGCCCTTAACAGCCAGCATGTGAATGGAGGCCATTGTTTCACAGTGTGACCAAACATCCTCATCCTTATCTGCTTACATCAGGACATGGCAGGAGAAACAGAGGCCAAACCACAAATGGGTTCTTTCACCGGAGGAATGTATAAACACACAGATCAGTTTCTCTGGAACCGTCTCGGCCGTCGCACCAAATGTTTGTTTGTTTGGCGTGGCTGGGAGTAGTAGGCGGGGAACTGAGTGAAGCGTGTGGGATGGCAAAGGCTTAGTATCTATAATGTAGAAGGGGGGAACTCATATGGGTAATCCATCTGGAGGGAGGGAGAGAGAGAGAGAGAGAGAGTGAGACAAGTATTAACTCATTGTCTCCCTGAATGAGCAAAAAGAGTCAACACAAGGGTAAGGGCTTGGCATTAGTGGATGTGCTGGCATATGATGATATAAAATTTTACAATATTTACATATATATATTTAAGGTAATTATGTAATTTAAAATAAGTAGAATGTTCAAATTTGCAAAAACAATGATAGTCTGAACCCCCCCCCCACACACCCCCGACCTCAAACTCCTGTCCCCCAAATGTTATAAGCTATAAGCTACAGTTATAAGCTGTAAGTTACAGTTATAAGCTCCAGACACAGTGATTTATCATTTTACCATTACTGTATTATATTAAACTCAGACCAAGACCACAAATCCACAGTAGGTGACACATTGCCAGAAAGGTGTAACTCTAAAGTCTATCAGTCCAGCAAGCAAAGGCTAAGCATTTTTACTTCTGTTTAAACTAATGAGGTTACCTAACAATTAATTACATAATTAATTGCCTTATTAAAGCTGCAGTAGCTTCCTTCATTAGACCAAACGGATAAGAAAGTATAAACAAAATGTAAGAGGCAGAATCTACACTGCCTTCTTCACGACTCTCTAATTTATAAGCATGAAATGTTAGAGATAAGCTCATTTGCATATATAAAAAAAAACTATCCTAAATCTTATCCATCCCTAATAATTACCTAACCTTACTGTAGTTTATATTATCATACTGTTAAGAAAAACTTCACATGTAATAACATGTACTACATGTAAGATCGTATGCAAAAGTTTGGACACTCAAATGACATGTTTTGTTGATTTATTTACACAAAAACAACTACACACACTCTACAGAGCACACAGAGAACTCTACAGAGACTTTTTCTAGCTAATGGCATACATGTGTGTAAAATGTGCAGAAGTGGTGTCCCTGTAGAACATGTACTTATTTTCACTTAAAAAATCAAGACAACATGACATTTGACCAGATATGTCCATACATGTTCTGCATGTCATTTCGATTAGTAATAACGCATTTGCAGTTATACAGTCAGAGGATACCTGTCTTTGAGGAAAATGTCCCTGTTGGTGCTACAGTCTCTATATATGGAATGCTTAATCAGCGTCATGTTTTTGTTAGATTTCTAGATTTCTAGCTTTAATTCTTTTCAGGCCAGGTGGTGGACCCTTGATACTCTATGAAATGATAGCTGCGAAGGTGCTCAGACCAGAAACACAGTAAAGCATCTACCCAAACAGCAAATAAAGCATGCAATCACAGTGTGAGTGGTGGAACTGAGACCGGAGCAACTCTAAATATCTAAAAATCTCTGATGAAACAGCAACCAATGTGTCTGCAAGTGTGCGTGCAATAACATCATGTTTGTCGAACGGTGCACTTTATTAATGAAAATCAGCACGTCTACTACCCCCAATGAATTATACTGCGGCTGAAATAACACAGCGGGAATATTTTAGCTGTAACATCTCCAAAATGTAAGTTTACATGAGAAGGGAAAATGATTCAGAGCTTTTAATGTTGGTTAATGCCTCCCTATCTTCAAAAACCGCCTGAAGACGCATCTGTTCAGAGAGCATCTCCTCTCCTGATCTATCTTCTTGCACTACTCCTACATAAAGATCTAGCACTTAGTACTCTCCTCCGGTTCTAACACTGTCCTGAAACTTGAGTGTGTCCTCATATTGTTCGTTGCTTTGGATAAAAGCGTTTGCCAAATGAATGTAATGTAATGTAATATAATGTTAATATAATGAGATTTTATTTCTAGGAATTTTCTACTGTTTCTTTTGGTCCATTCACCATTAAATGTCCACACAATTTAAAGAGCAGCTGCCATATTCAAATATTGTTAAAACTTAAAAGCTGAGAAACATCGAGTTACAAGGTTTTAATTTGACAAAAACAATGTGTGTGTGTGTGTGTGTGTGTGTGTGTGTGTGTGTGTGTGTGTGTGTGTGTGTGTGTGTGTGTGTGTGTGTGTTTTAGTCAGCACCCAGGCCTGGCTGAGGTAATCCAGGTTGATAGACTAAAGGAAACAGCTGTTCCCATCAGGGCCCATCTAAAAGTGAAAACACATCAAGAATGGGCAGGGAGGGGGTTCAGACCCCTTTGGGCTTACCAAACAGTGCAGGAATGCTGTGGTAAAACTGAGTTTGGTTTTCTGGCACTCCAAGCACCATGTGACCGGGCTTAGACGGTCCCAGTGACAAAGACTCCTTTCTTGTTGACTTTAATAACTACAATACGCTACAGAGCAACGCACAAGAACCCACTTGTTATACAAACACAAGCTCCCACGTACAGGGAGCTTGCCCTCACTCCTCGATAGGGAACACTTGATGTTTTTCTTTTCGGAATGCTTTGTACTGAATAATATTTACCATCTTGGCTCAATCTCCTTCATCATCTACAAAACACAAAAGCAAAGAACCAAAATGGAACCAAAATACAGTAACCAAAATGGACCTGTTTCTTTTCCTACTGATAATATACAATATAAAGGAGAAGTCGACTTAGAATCACAGGGCCCTGCCTGCATTAGTTTTGAGTTTTAAGGATCAAAGATTTTATTTTAAAAACAGCGGAACCCTCATGGATTAAGATTAACTTATATCTCTAAACATAGTCTCGTGATACTCCTATGATATTTGAAAATATTTAATTCCAATTCTATTTAATTCCAAAAGCTTTCATTCTGTTTGGAATTACATATATATTCAAAGTCATAAAAAACATCAAGCATAGATAAATGTAAATACAGTTGTTTCTGTGTTACACAGTGTAGGGCATTCAATTTTTTTTTTCAAATATTTGCAC
This sequence comes from Brycinus macrolepidotus, assembly GCA_037974445.1. Taxonomy (NCBI): domain Eukaryota; kingdom Metazoa; phylum Chordata; class Actinopteri; order Characiformes; family Alestidae; genus Brycinus; species Brycinus macrolepidotus. The sequence continues at coordinate 2,354,243 of JBBPCZ010000028.1, forward strand.
ATTTTATATCTATGTCAACATGATGAGCATGTTGACTATGAAGACTTTTAAGAAATAAGCAGCGGTAAGCATAATGACGCTCTAAATCTTTTGTACATCAGTGTGAGAATTCAATACTAAGGAGAAATCTATTGTGTTTTCTACACTACATGTGTGAGTAGTATGACCATAGGATGAACATGTATTGCATAATAACAGCAGTATAGGAAAAACTCAGTATGAAGAAACAAGAGGGTCCAACATTTTCATTCCTATTTATCCATCATTTATATGAACTGCTTATCCTTAACCAGTGTCATGGGGGTGCTGGAGCCTAATCAAGGGGTCATAGGGAAGAGGAGGCAGAGAAACACCCTAGACAGTTCATCACAGGGCAGACACAAGGCAAACACACTCATGCACACACTGGGGCAATTCAGCATTTCCAATTTGCCTAATATGCATGTCTTTGGACTAACTAGCACTACTACTATAGTAGCACATTAACATTTGGATTTTTTAAACATGTACATTCTTTGGTAATCTACATTAGACAGTATAATTGCTATATTTATCATGAACAGTTATAGACATAATTCTTAATGGAGATGCGTTTCAGATGACTAAACTAACTAGTTTGTGAGATTACCGACTGAGATTATTTTATGAGAAAAGACCTGGAACTGGGCAGGCCTGTGAGTTCCCAGGACTGATCTGGAAAACCACTGCTTTAATGATACAGCGAAAACATGGACTGTTTGGGAGTCCCAGCGGACTGGTTTGAAAACCGCTGCTTTAATAAACCGTCCACTGTGAGGCTCTTTAGGGAATCAGAAGCGGTTCTTCGATGGCATTGCTCCAAAAAAACAAAGAAAGTGCATTTATGAAAAATCGGGGATGTGTGGGAACAAGCCATCAAGCTGTAAGCAATCATTCTCCCCTCTGCGCCACCTCAAAGTCAGTATATAGTTTTCACTGAAGCCGCGCCAGTGTTTGAGTTGGGCCAGGAGTGGTCCCAGAGCCCTTTCATGTGGGGGGCCAAAAATAAGGAGAAACCACAGAGCGGCAGGAGGAGACAGACATCACTCCTCCCACCCACCACCCACCACCTCTCAACATCAACCTAACCCCTGAGGCCTAGGGCCTGCACCTGCTAAACGAGCCCTGAAGGTCAAGCTATCGTAAAAGGGAAGGCAGAGGGTGTTGTAAAATAAGGTGTTGTAAGGAATGTGATAGATAGATTTTTTTTTTAACTCCTAACAAACACAGACACAAGGAATGTTCATCTCATCTCTGGCCCCATCCACTCTTTTATGGATATATCTCTATGTTTTGATCTCAAGGCTAAAACAAAACACCGTTTGAAAATGGAGATCTTGGAAAACAATCTCCAGAGATTTTTTGCAAACTCTGTTTTCCTTGTTTTTGAGTAAACAGGTGAAGTGTATCTTTCTGAAAATTCTGACATTGCAGTGTAAACGTCAGTACCATTATTGCTATTTTGCTGTAGAGCATCAGCTCTCTGTGTACCTACCAGTTTGGTTGGGAATATGTGTTTAACTTACTTTATCATTAATCTGTCAGTCCATATGTAGGAATCCCTTCTTATTTGTGTTTATTTTTGTGATTCTTTATTTTTTTTCTTACTGTCCCTTATTGCCTTTATTGTGCATTTAAAGCAATTTACTCTTAACAGCAGTGTCCTCTCTACAGCTTCAGGCTGCGTAATTTGACATGTAGTGACCTGCTAACCTAGGGGTAATATTTTTTCATGCTGTCTGGGGGTTTTGTCTGGGTTTGGTTGGCACTTTTATCTTGACCAGCCGGCCTGTGCTGGGGGTCATTGAGGTAGGGATGGATGTCGGCTGTGAGAATCTGCATGGAACTTCAGACTTTTTCCCTTGTATGTAGAGAGCTTTGGGCAGTGACTGTTCAGACTCAGCGCTGTACTTAGAAGTGGTATGAGAGGGTTTGGACTTGAGTCTGCCCGCAGTGCAGTACTAGGCCCATGTCGCAGCTGTCAGCCTTTTTTTTCTTCACCTGTGTTTAGGTCCTGTGCGGGTGGAGTCCGGTGAGGAGACCTGGCAAGTTGGTGGCAGGCGAGGAAGTGACAGAGCTCAGACCAGCTGCACACCCAAGCAACTACAAAGGAGAGTGATGCAGAATAGAGTGCTCTTTTTTTGTTTAATTTCCAGGGCACTGCCGTGAAGGAGCTTCATGTCAGGCTGGACCAGAGTGGGGGTTTGAGTACGTGGAGGAGGGCCGAGATCCCTGCTCATGGACTTACTAGCGACCAGCTAGCAGGAGGCGCATTGTAGGCTTCTGCTGGATTTATGTGCTTTCTCTTTTGTGGCCAGTGTTGAAACGAGTTGAATTGTTTTGGTCAGTGACTAGCCAATGAGTGGTAGCGTCGGCCAAGAGGGGGATTGTTTTTCTGTTTGTTCTGTTTAAGTTATTTAGGCAAATAGCCCTTTCTCCCACCGGAGATCTCCTCATGCTCTCTCTCCCCTTAAGGGGTGGGGATAGTTGATGCTAGCGCTAGTGTTAGTATTTTAAAAACACAGGATTTGAAACCAATCTTACAGTGTCCTGTATAGTGGACTCACAAGCTTCTGAAATGAAGTATTAAGTCATGGATGTATTATAAAGTTAAGATGGAGAGAAGCAGGTTTATTTAGGGACCAAAAAGTGAAGGACATTGGTGAGCTGACAAGTAAAAAAAGTAGAACAAGAATTTGTAAGGTTGTAGAACACTGAGGAATGAAAGCAAAGACCAAAAAATCAGGCCACCTCATCATTCCAGCTGCCTGCCCTCCTCCTCAACCTCCACCAGCGGCAGGGCCACATCTGGAGGGCTGTTTCCGGTGCTTTCCGCTAGTTTCCGGCCAGCTCAATCGGTCTATTCATATGGGCGAAACCCCCAAAGAGCTGGCGGTGGTGCCTCGCGTGACATACACCTTACATATGTGCAAGAAGAGGTAGGAGGGACCCGCTAAAAAGCCAAGTCCTGAGCATTTTTCCCCTTCCAATTCCGTTCACAAGAATAACTCCAACCACCAGCTGCTTGTGTTAGCCGCGTGGTTTGGGCTGCCAAGTGGAGGCAGCCATAATTCAATCTTACACTCTTCTTAATGTCTCCCAGCTGGTTTGGTACAGAAGAATAAGCCATATTCTTTGGCCTCGCTCGCATTTCTTTTTTAACCTGAGGACTTGAGCTGGAGGCTGGGGGCTGCCAGGAGAGCCCTTTGAAGTTTTTATGAGGCTTTTTCACCAGAAAAATATGAGCAGGTTTTTTTTTTTTTTTCTTTTTTTTTCCCACATCTGCGAACCTTTCCCTGTGGCTCTCGTGACAGCAGTGCTGCTTCGCTGACAGCTGGCCAGAGAGAACTTTACAGCCTCTATATTTACGACCAAAAAAGTGAGGAATCTTTGAATGTGTAAATCTTTAATGACTGCTTTCAAAGCCTACACAAGAAAACATGTCATTCTACAAAGTTCCAAATGTAGAGATAGACAGGTTGAAAAACTTTCCTGACCATGGATAAGAGTTACCATGGAAAACAGACAGTCTGTGTCCATGTGGTACAACTTCACACCTGTCTGGGGTGGGAAGATATACAAGGAGATATTTCTGGAAGGCCGTTATGTCTGCCATCAGCCTGCGGACATATTCACACCTGCACAGCTCGAGTTCAGGTGGTGCTCAAAACAATGGCTAGCTTGTCCTGGATGTTGTCCCCACAGTGAGCTGAGCCAGTGTAATCCTACATTACACACCTCTGCAGCTCCAAAAAAAAAAACATTCCCTGATTTGTTCCTTTGCTTCTAACGAGCTTAAAGTCCTGCCTCTGAATACAGACTCAGATTTCCAAAGACAACAGCGGACTTTTCAAGCAAAACAATATCCAACGATCGACTCTGCCAAATGTTTGGTAATTCATTGAAATCTCCACAGGAGAAATGAGTTAAACTAAATCAAACTAAACCAGAGCAACAACAGCAGAGTGAGGCAGCATAGGTTCTTTATATTTGTCTAACCAAATGTAACGTTGCAGTGCTTTTAGGATGTCCATTCTATGTGGAACACTAAACTAATAGGTAGAGAGTTACAAGCTACATTATCTAATTTCCATATTAATATAAATATATAGCTTGTAATTCTAATGTAGTTTGTATTGTAGTTTGTAATTCTCCAGCTGTCACTGTAGACATAATCACAAAAGGCATAAGAAATAAAAGTCCTTCATTTTAAAAATTTGGTCAGAAAGAAACATGAGATGTTTGTTAGCTGTTTGTTAATGTAAAAAAAGAGGAAACTCCTACGTGAATGATCTTGAAAGGGAGGTGTTATACAGAAGCAATAGAACACAAAAGTGAATGTGTTATAGTGAAGTTGTGATGCCACAACCATGAGAGCTCTATTGCCTCAGTTAACAGCTCTGCAAAATGAAGAACAAAAGTAAAGCTATAAAGCCCTGACCATTGTATCAAATGCTTTGTAAATGCTTTCTCTACTAAGTGCAATAATGCACTCCAAACTATCATTTGTGTTGGTAGATTTCACTCAGCTGTGTTACTTATCTATAGTATTTATACCCAGGATTTCTGTAAAGAGCATAGTATATTTTCATATTGAGTTTTTTCTACAGGCTGTCCCTGTAACTAATGATTGTAAGACTGTCCCTGTAACTAATGACTGTAAGACTGTCCCTGTAACTAATGATTGT
>JBBPCZ010000028.1:2367527-2380584 GCA_037974445.1 Brycinus macrolepidotus
GACAATGATCCAAAACACAAGGCCAAGTCAACTTGTCAATGGCTACAGCAGAAAAATGTGAAGGTTCTGGAATGGCCATCTCAGTCTCCTGACCTCAATATCATTGAGCCACTTTGGGGAGATCTCAAACGTGCAGTTCATGCAAGACAGCCCAAGAATGTACAGGAACTGGAGACATTTTGCCAAGAAGAATGGGCAGCTTTACCATCTGAGAAGATAAAGTGTCTCATCCACAACTATCACAAAAGACTTCAAGCTGTCATTGATGCTAAAGGAGGCAATACAAGGTATTAAGAACTAGGGTATGTAAACTTTTGATCAGGGTTATTTGGATATTTTCTGTTGTCATTATGATGTAAAAAAGGCAAACACAATTGTCTGATAATAAATGGCTTCACCCAACCACTAACCACGAGTGAAAGAAAAGTTATTGTGTTATTCATATTCTCTGGAAAATGGCCAAAACATCACAAATTCTGCCAGGGTATGTAAACTTTTAAGCACAACTGTATATGTACATTTCATGGAAGCTGGCTTGAGGTGTTTGTCAACTGAAAAACTAAGGTATTTTATTCAGTGCTTGGCCATTCACTGCTTTCAAGTGTAGAAAATTTCAGCTTTTCCTCCTTTTTCACTCTCCCAAAAGCCTGAATCTGTACTGTTGCATCTGAGCATTCTCTGTGTGCTTTTTTTTTTTTTTTTTTTTTTTTTGTATCTTCGTTTTACTGAAAAGTCATCTCATCCCATCAACAGCTTCTTCAGTCAACAAATAATCAGCCTTCAAACTCAAAACCCCCACAAATCAAAATGCAGTCGACAAAGAAAATCCCGCCTAAGAAAGAGGATGGACCACCATCAGCCAGTGAGGACGTGGCTAGCACCGTGACAGTAGCAAGCACAGTAACAGCACAGCAACAAGTAAGTCTCTGAAGAATCGCAGAGTTTTAGGTAATAAGGAAATGAAGAAATGAAAGGCATACTCCAGTGTTTTTCAACCTTTCCTGTACCTGGATGAAGAACAGTTTAAAAACTGTTGACTTATAATGGAAGCCAGGGGGCAGTTTCCTCAGCAAATGCCCATTGGTTTCTGTTGTAGGTGTGTTTTGTGCCAGCTGTTTTTTCATAAGTACAGAAAATGCCTTGAAATTATTGTCCATGTTAATTGACCATATGATAAAAACACAGCAGATGGAAATCAAGTTGAAAAACAATGGAGTATTTTTCTATTCTTTTATTCAGTGGAGAAGGGGGGGTTAAAGGTTTGTTGGTGTACGTGATGCCGAACCTAATAGACAGCTGCTAGTAACTTTTCAGCCATGCTGTCCTCTTTCTTCCTGTTTGTCTAATCTGTTTTTTTTGTCACCGGCCCTCTCTCTTCTTCACTCAAAAACTCCACTTATCAATGCTTTATCATTTATTCATCTTCCCAACCCCACACAAAATTCTTCGTTATCCACTATTTCACTCCTTTGTTTGGCTTTACGTTCCACCTTCCTTTGCTCCTTCCCCTCGTTCTTTTATTTTTTGTTTTGTTTTTGTTCCCCCCTCCCTTACATTCTTCACTGCCTCAGACAGAGGGGGAGGAAGACCCTCAGACTAAGGAGGGCAACAAAGAGAACAAGGTAAAAATGTCTGATCATAAAATGGCTCACTCGTTCCCAGCATGAGTGAGAGGATAACAGTACTTATCCGAGCAAAAGACATCATTAAGGAAAACTCCGGCATGTTTCAGACTAATCTTCATCTGTAGCACATGATCGGTTACCACAGACTCTCATTTCAAAGTGTTTGTACATCAGAATCGGAACACTTTATTGATCCCGGAGGAAACTGCTTATGTTACGACTGTACAGACATGCAGAGACAAGAACAATATAAAATATAAAGTCTAATAAAGCCAATAAAAACTGCAGTAGAAACTCAATATGAAATACACTGTGCTATATACACAAATACTGGGGTATAAATACTATAGATAGCTTACAGTTAAATGAGTTACTGATAACACAAATAGTGGTTAGGAGTATGTTACTGCACATAATAGAAGTCAGTAGTATGTAAATAATATTGACATAAGTGGTGATATTTCACATGGTAAGATTATTGCACATGATAAGAACAGATAAAGAAAAAGAACAGAAAACTTGTTGATTTAACACTATTATAATAGGAACCAATGGACAGCTGCTATAGTAAAGTGTTCAGTAAGGGTAAAGTATAGTAAGGGTTTTTTTTGTCAGCTACCCATTGGCGTCTCTTATAAGTGTATTGAGTCAAGTTTTCTGGTGTTTTCTGTGTGGGCTAGTCAGTGGGTCTATGGTAATCGATTGTACCCTGCAGGTGACACACAGATAAAGAAATGCTGGAGTGTTCCTTTAAGTGGTCTTCAGGTAGACAGTGGCCATGTCATCTCCAAGTACACAGTAAAGTGACTATGATGGATATTAGAAGTCATGGGTGTGGTTTATTTGTGTCAGAGCATCTTCAGAAACATCTTGACTTGGCCTCAAAGTGATGTGATCAGTTGGAACAGTTTAAATCTTAGGAAAATACATTTAAATCAGTTAAAGGTCTTATCTGTCATATCAATGGATCAGGATTGATGTCCACTGATACTTGACCAACCTAACATGTCCTAAGAAAATTAGTGTAAAAGGGGAACAGTGAGTGATTTGTGATGCATTGAGTGTCATTTTTACCAACATGGGTAAAAAGATAAGTATGTTTTGTGGTATTTTTAACTGTTTTATTTGAAATCCCAATAGTCTTCAAGAACATAAAAACAGCCTTGAGTGTTCAAATTGAACCTTCCTTTGCATGCTGCAACAGCCTTTGTGCTACCACCAGCTAACACGGCTCCTTCTTCCCTGTGAGCCCTGGATATGTACTGTGTGTTGTAAAGTTGGGAAGAACAGTTTATTGGAAGGACATTTCTCACTGATATGTGGTTGTTGGCCATTTTATGAGAAACACCAACCATGTAGGTGCAGATTGTTATAGACTGTTCAGCAACATGATTTCCAGTCCATCAAATGGAAAGGGACCAGCATAGGACCACCACTGAGCAGATATCATTTGAGTGGTGGAAGGGGTGGGCAGAATGACACACACACACTTATATATTGTGTGTATATATGTGTGTGTATGTATATGTATAGTCAGAATAGTAAATTCATAATATGTACCTGCATGGTGTTTCTGCTAAAATGGCCAGTAGGTGTTTCTAATAAACTGGGTGTAATTCCCTCAGCAGTTAAATGTCCTGCTAGTCAGTCACTTTTGCATTTTTTTTTTCCCTCCTGAGAGGTTTTTCACAAGGCAGCTGACTATCTGACATGCCCCATAACTCTCCTTCTCTTGACCTGGGGCTCTGACTGAAATCTTGCTTTGTGAAATACACTCCTGGATGGCAAATGGACTACAGCCTGGTGTGTGTACTACCAAATCTGTCATGTAGCTTAAGAATATCTTTTTTTTCTTTCCCTCTTTTCAGCCAAAGTCTGGAGGCAGGAGACGAGGGGGCCAAAGGCATAAAAGCAAATGTCAAGCTAACTCCACAGCACCTCCTGCTGGCGCAGTAGGGAGCTGCTAAAGTCTCAATATAGTCCTTCACTCCAAGTGTCTTTGTAGCTTACAGAGCATGGAAAATTTCCATGATTTTCATGCGAAAGAGGTTTTACAGTCAGCTGCGCCCCAGCTTTTTACTTGTTTAATGCTTCGTCAAACGGACACACCACTGCTCCTTTAAAACTGAGGCGTCCCCAAGGAACCACCATGCAGTGTCTAGGAGAATTTTAACTTATTATGAAAACGTGTGTGTTCTTAGAAGTTTATGCTATAGTTGTTTTAGTTATCAAGAACATGAGAAACTGCATGATGGTTCTTTTTTTTTTTTTTTCCCCTTCCCCTTTTAAAAATCCTGGTTATGTTGCCTCTAAAAAAAAAAAAAAAGATAATCGTTGAAGTTAAGGTCAAGAGGAAACAGCCTTTTCTTCTCCCATCAAATGTGGCATCATGCACTGACTGGGTAATCCTGTTTTAAGAGTTTTTAACATTATGCATTTTTGTGAAAACAGGGAAATTTCAGTCCAGATTATAAAGAGGCTAAAAATGAATGGACTAGAATATGCTTTGACACACATTGTAACGATAAAGGCATTAAAGTGTGTACCAGTGATCGGACAGCATAACCAGAATCCACACACAGCACCAGAGGACCAAATGCGTCGATTTCTTTCTGCAGCTCCAGAAAACAGAATTTCTCCCTTATGCTCCCAGTATAGTCAAAAACACATTCAGTGCACACAACATGTAGAGATAGATGTATGGCAAAACTGAAACCGTTTTTTTAAGCATAACAGTTCAAACTACATTATAATGTAGTTTCCGCTAAAAACTCTCACCGAACGGAATATTAATATCATTGTTTCACAACAAAGGCCTGGGCTGTGGATCACAAATGTAAAACACCTCATCTCACAACTCTTAACAGTCCTTTTGGTAATGAATGAATGTCCTCCATGTGAAAATTGTATTCTAAACCCAGTGCAAGATCAGTATACGTTGCAGCAGACATTTCCATTGGTTTTCTGCTCGTGGAATTTTAGTCATCACAGCCCTTGAACATAAGTACTTGGACCATCATCACTGTTTACATGTTCTGAAACTGCACCCCATTTTCCAATGATGTTACAATAAAATTAACTGGTGGTAAATAAGCTTTTGTCCCAGAGTGTGACAATTCACCCATTCTGGCCAGTTACGCACGGTCGTGAAGGGCCAGTCTTTTCTAAAAGTCAGTCAGAATTAGTTTTATGAACGATAATTCATAAAATTTCCTTCCAAACAGAATCAGGGAAGGTGGATGTATTCACAGTACATGAGGGTGGTGGGAAACCGTTTGAACCCCTAATTCATGTTTTTTTTTTTTGTTTTTTTTAAATGATGACATGGACCACCAGTTAGTTGCCACATCACACAATCCTTACAGAAAAAAAGGTTAAGACTTAACTAATCCAGACTCACCATTCAGGGAGGGGAGCATCTCAATTAGCAGCTAACAAAGCTAACAGAAATGCTGTGCGTAATTTTTCGAAGTTTTCCAAACCAGCCACTCTCTGTTATCTCGTGCTGCATTCAGCGCAGTCGGACATTGGAGATTCGCGCTCGTAAATGTCAAATTGGCCGTAATTTTTCTTTTAATTCCAACTGGGGTGGCAGCAGGGGTGGCAAGGCTTTCTTTTAGGGTGGCATTTGCCACCCTATGCCACCCCGGTAGATCCGCCCATGTATCCCTGGATGCAGCCAAAATGTAGACGTTTTAAAATTTGGAAAACAAGTCACTTAAAAGAGAAACAGCCTTAGTATGAACTAACAAGGTGGTGGTCAATTTTGATTTTAACCTCCTTTAAAGCATTCTGTGCAAGGTGTCATCAGGTTCACAGGAAAGTGTTTTACCCACTAGACTACTGCCATCCACATATCAGTGTCACTGCTGTGCTGAGAATGTTCCACTACCAGTGGTCACATTTTTAGAAGCTAAAAATGATGAGCAGGGTAGATGGCACTGATAAACAAATGGGCTGCAGTCTGTAATTGTATTGCATTATAGTAAACCTGTGGAGGTGGAGGTGGGTGGAGCTTAGTAGAACCTGAAAGTGGGGGGTTTATAATAGTGGATGCTCAGACACGTACCAGTAGCAGAACCTGTGTGTTGAGATTTAGATCTATGAATTCATTTCTGGGAGGAAAAAAAAGCAAATCCATTTTTGTGCATTTCCTTTTTAATAGTTTATCTGATTACATTTGCAAGATAAAGCGGACAGATGGACTTTTTGCTAAATCAGTGACGTCCTCCACGGGCCCCACAGAGACCCACTTCACACAAGTGCAAATACACATTAGCTGCACCCCAGACAGTCTGAACAGCTTCAGAGAAATTCAATTTACACACAAAATGGTCTCCTTTCTAGCTCGAAAAAAAAAAAAAAATGTTCTTTTAATAAATGTAACTTTTGTTTCTACTCCTTCGTTAGTCATGAAATGTTCACCAGTGTAAAGGGCAGCTGGAATGTTCAAGTAGTTACCAAAAAAAAATATACACAAAAAAAAAAAAGATTTTGATTGGACAGGGGCGATATGCTGGTTTCCACCAGTTTTCAGCTTCTTTTACACCTGAAAGTAGAGCTTAGGGAAAGTGCAGAGAAGAGACTTGTTTTTAATCCAGCTGTACCTCATTATAACAATTTCTAAATCGCTACAGTAATGTTGATCCCAAATAAAAGGGAAATGACAGATTTCGGCTAAATTTACATACATCATTCAGAGGGGTCTGGTCTGAAATGCTCCATTGTCAAGAAACTTGCAGATTCAACATCGTTCACAGTGGTCATGATTCCACCCCCACATATTTACCATCAGTTTATCCTTATCAACTTTACATGGTAGTTTTGGATAGTAAATAAAATGGCTATATTTGTGCTGTAGACATCATGACCCCCGTTTCCATTCACCACCACTATAATGACGATCTGAGTCTAATTTTCTCTATGATGAACCATTTCAGATGAAACCGCTCTGACTTCGACTTCGTTTTCATCTCAGTTAATGCTGGGGAATATCTGGGATTCTCCTTGAATCACAATTCTAATTTAAAGTTGCCCTTCGTTAATACAGTCAGTCTAAAACACTCATAGGATTTCTGAAATGGTTTCTTGAAACGTGGTCCAAAAAGCAGTAAATATGACCAAACACAAGTTGTATATTTCTGAGATTAATATACATTATATACAGTGCTCGGGTGCAAATTCTAACAACCCAGAGTGGTGATGTGCAAAAACCAAGGCGAGCGTCAGCCACAGAGCTAATCATACACAAACAGTGTAGGACCACCATCTGAGGAGCTAAACAAACGAGGTTCATGAGTGTGCGTGTGTGTGTGTACGCGCGAGGTGTTTATCCACAGAAATGTAGAAACTGTATAAATTCATTCATTGCTCTGTGCATGCCCTAAGTAGTGCTATCTTGGCCGTGTATCCTCAGAGGGATCTCAGATTCAGAACTTGGTGACAGAATTTGGAGATTTTATGCATTTTTGTACACAAAAGTGGCCCCTGGAAAGACATACTGGTATCTGCAGACACTCACTATTTAATCATCATCATGTAAAGCGTTTAACAAAATCATTATCATTTTGAACACCAAGTCCTCTTCACATATGTTTTTTCACCTGTGGTTTAAATGAGTAAACGGTTGTGTAGCATCTTGTGGGTTCTCACATGCTGTGGGTTTAAACTGTGATCTACCCATCGATGTCCCAGCTGAAGAGATGATGCTTCACCAGCATGTCCTGAACACCCTCTTTTAGGGGCTTTTGCTCCTTTTCCTACAGAGACAGAGAAATTCAGATGTCATAACATTCATCCACTGCTACCATCACTGTTAGCACTGATCATTTATAGCATCTAATAAAGCTTCTATATCTTGTACTGTCAAATGAAGGGTGGGCAATATCACAAAAAAAAAAAAAAAAAAAAATACAACTTTATTATTTGAAGACATTTTCATGATGGGTAGTAAAATTTCCACTTTTGTAAGTGTACGTTTTGTAGTTGTACCAGCAAGACAGTGGTACAATATTTTCTAAAGGAATGTATTTACAGGAATAAGAGCAGAAAATCAACTGGTAAAATAAATGGCATTATAGCTGTCATCCAATCAGCTTCTTGCTTGCAGTTTATGCAGTTACTACTGTGCATATAAAAAAAAAAGTCATCCCCTTCAAAATATTCAGACTTTGTTGCTTTGTAGCCTGAAATGATGACACACACACAAATCCAGCTGTATTTACTCAGTGCAACTTATAACAGCCAAGTGAAAGATATAACATATAAATATAAATAAAAGATATAAATAAAAAAACAATCACTAACATGGATAATGGATCACCCCCTGTCGAGTCTACCAACATCTAGACTGTGAAATGTTTCACTCTTCTTTCAAGGACTGTTTAAACTCGATCAGATTAAATGGTGACTGTTGGAGGATGGTCTTCAAGTCATTCCACAGATTGTCAATAGGCTTTGAGTCTGGACTCTGACTAGGTCACGCAAGGACATTCACCTTTATCTCATTCAGACACTGTGTGGTCAATTTTGCTGTGAGCTTTAGGTCATTGTCTTGTTGGAAAGTGAACCTTCGTCCTATTGACAACTGTGGCAGAGGGCAGCAGGTTTTCCTCCTTAATTTGATGGTATTTTGCCTCATCCATTTTTCCTGATATCCTGACAAATGCCCCAGTCCCTGCTGCAGAGAAACACCCCCACAACAGGGTGCTGCCACCACCATACTTTACTACAGGCATGGTGTTCTTTGGATGGCGAGTTGTATTGGCTTTCCACCTTGAGGCCAAATAGTATAATTTTGGTCTCATCCGACCATAACACCCTTTTCCACTTGGCCTCAGAGTCTTTAAGGTGCATTTTGGCAAAGCTCAAATGACTTCATGGGGCCTTTCCTGAGTGGCAGCTTTTCCATACAAGCTGCATTTTTGGACCACTTGTGTGGTCACAGGCACATAATGACCACTCTTTGCTATAAATTCCTGTTACTGCTTCAAGGTTACCATAGGCCTCTTGGTAGCCTCGCTGACCATTTTTTTCTCCTCGCTCTTCCATCTAGTATAGAGGGACGGCCTGATCCAGGGAAGGTCCTAGTGTTACCGAACACTTTCCACTTCTTAATTATAGACTTTACTGTGCTCCTAGGGATTGAAAAAGCCTTTGAATGTTTTTGTATCCATCTCCTGAGTTGTGTCTGTCCAAAACTTTAACCCTGAAATCTTCTGACAGCACCTTGCCACCCACAGTTTGCTTCCAGTTGCACTACCAAGCACTGGAATGTTCCAGAAACAGCAGTTCTTATGCTGAACTAATCAAAATGATAACAACTGATCATAGGTGGAAGCCAATTAGCTTGGTGTGCAGTGGAGAAAGTGACTATTGAGTTTACAAGAATTTTTAGGAGGGGGTGATCCTTTATCCATCTCAGTGATTGTTTTATTTTTTTTCTGTACTGTTGCTATCATATTTTTCACTTGGATGTTGTACGTTGCATTGACTAAAAACAGCTGGAAAAATTCTGATTTTAGGCACCAAAGCAACATAATTAGAATATTTTGAAGTACATACACACTATATACTGCTTGCTGTTTTATATTATTGGTGAAAAGGGGTTCTTGACCTTGTTAATTTGTCCCTCTATGACAAATGTGGTGTAAACAAGCATTTGTGCATCTACAAACACAACTGTGCTTTCATTCTGCCAGTGGTATTTCAAATTGGAGGGCTTCAGGCTTTCCTTGTATTGTAAAGACCAATCAGATCCTTAGTAATGAGTTCACCTATAGAAATTCATAAATGATGTTAGCCATTGATGTTAGTGTTCTGTGGCCTATAGGAGGCAGCACTTGTATGTGCTTATCAAAATTACTGAGTTTGGTGATCTATGAATTATACCAGCATTCTCACATCCCCCCTGGGACAATGTTGGGATCCACATGGGGTCACAATAATAATAATAATAATAATAACAATAATAATAATAATAACAATAACAATAATAATAATAACAACATCATATTGCCGACCCTTATGCCAGTCATTATAACTAATGTTGGTTCTTCCCTCTCAATCAAGCAAAAGAACTGAGACAGCTCCAAGCATTCCAATCAATCACCATCTACAGTGTTGCAACAAAGCCAATCATTCAACCCATGAACAAGCTGAGCTAACCACCCCAATTAGGTCAGAGTGGAGATAGTAACCATGGCACATTTACAGTGTGTTTATCTAAAGGTCACCATGGAAAGGCCTCTTCTAATAGAGACGTTTTGCCTTGACATTTGAGTTCACGTTCTCCGGTTTCCCCAGCGAACAAAAGGGCCCCACTGAATCAACAAGTGCAACAGCAAGCTTTTCAACTGGTGACGTGCTCTATATTTAAGCGGAAGAAGTGAGTGCGCTGATCCAGGACACCGAGCACATTCCATAGGCTCATTCACAAAGGAACTAAAAAAGGGAATGGAAAAAAAACCTCCTTGTTTTTAAAACATGAGAAGGAGGTGAAGTGTAGTGTTTGTTTTCATGGTCAATTAACATTTCGTACAAAGGTGAACCAACCAGTTCCTTCATTGAGGATTGTTATAACTTGTTTTGCTCTTCGAATATCTGCATTTTTGTAACAGAAGGGGATTCAAACATGCTAGTATGAAAATATTTTATATGCACCACACAAATAAACATGAAATAGTGGAAGGTTTATCAGAACTTGTGCGCAGCTGTGACTACAATGAATGAGTTTACATGCACATAATCCAATAACTGCAGAAAATCTGATTTTGGCAGTAAGCACGGTTAGAGGGACTTCAGTTATATGATAACGAGTCAGTGTGAGTCACTCAGTAACCATATTTCTTTCTACATACGCAGTGTCCACCTTAACGGTTGCTTAGCAACTTGCCCATAAACGCAATTTTTTTTTTATTTACACAGAAAATTTATTTGGGTTCGAACTGCACAAAATGAACTGACTGTCATCATTTCACAGTAGTTAAAAAAAATATAACTGTTTACTGAGAAGTCATTCTTTAGTTGTTTTCCCACATGCAGGAATGGAATTACAACAAGGGTCTTCATTGTGCTGAGAAACTGATTACTGAGCTTAAATCCAGGCCTCTTTACTGAATTTCCTGACATCCAATAATGACTTTAATCCAATCTTGGAAATCGGAGTTTACGGATTACACGGTCACTTGAATAATCAGATAAGTGTCAAAACACAATTTTACTGGGGGTATCAAGGTATTACGGTATATTGCTTTATTCGAAATACTGAAGAAATGATTTTCAATATAAAAATAAATAAATAAATAACACTAGACTTGCCTCTTTCTGTGCTGAGGTGATGCATTGTAGTGCACGGCCTGCGCCACTAGAGGTCAGTCTACTGGCGAGAAAGATGCCCAGTATGATGGGTGGGACTAATATGACCACCCCCCCCCAATATATCCTGGTGAAATTGAAATGCCCGGAAGGTATAAGAGTATGCAAAAATACATACCGCCCAAGTGTTTCCAATACTGATATATTGGTATATAATATATAATTGGTGTGCATTCATATAATTGGTGTCTACAGCAGACATCTGTCCGTTTTCCTGCTGCTGAGTTTAATAACTGTCCTGACAAAATGAGTTGCATATATCGCCCATTTCTGTAGTACTGAACTCTGGGCACCTTATTCAACATTTGGACAGACATTATTTTTTTGACGTGTTTAAAATGCAATGTTCCTTAGAGTTTAATCCACAACCTGCACCTCCCCTGCTGCATCTTCAGTTTTAAAAAAAAATGGGTAAAGCTCTCAATACTGAGCATCTGATTTACAAAATATCATACACAGGTTGCAGCGTGTTAAGAGTTCTGAAAGGTTGCCTAGCTACAGCTAGTACCATTGGACAAGCAGTATTTAGGGGCGGGGTTTAGCAAAGGGTCTGTTGGTCAGTTAAACTACAGTGCAAACAGAAGAAGCCAATAAGGGTAGAGAGATGCACCCTAAGCAACAGCCACTACCACCATGGTTACTATGGCAGCAAGTTACCGGGAAGCAGGCTAACTGGTTGCCAGAGTTACCTAGAGGTCCCAACTAAAGAGGTGATGTTGCACCAAGACATCCACCACTTCTGATTTCAGAATGGGTGACTTCTGGAACAGCAGACACATAAATGCACATTATCCTCAGTGCAGCCTGTGGATTTACGAGTGCATATCAAGGACAGGAAGTTTTATTGTGGCTGGTTTAAGATAACCCACCTCTTTTTTGGCAGGCAATTCACAGTCTTGAGAGAGACTGAAGGCAAACTTGGAGAGAACTCTGAAAAACACACACACAAACACACAAATGGACAATTCAGCTCAAAAAACTGAAAAATTTATTTTAAACAGGGGTGTAGAATGCATCTGTCCAAAGATGATCCAGTTTTCATTTGTAATGGTAAAATATAACAAAGTATGAGCTTATTTCTGGCCAAAATAACATAAAAAACTCTTTTATGCATGCCATAACTATGTAAATCAGTGGTGCCCATTCTTATTAATGAAAGCCCAATGAGTTTTAAGATATTAATGATATTACTAATGATATTACCTGAGCTCACACTTGATCTGCACCCAGCCAGGACTGCGCAGGAATGACCAAGGCTGATACCATTTCTCTACTGCGTTTATACTGGAGCACAGCACCTCCAGCCACAGGTGCAGGACCTGCTCACTGCAGGACAGACACACACACACACACACACACACACACAGAGATAATCAGAGAAAAAAGGTCTTGTACTATTGATCAAGGGTTTGTGTTTGGACTGGACAGCAGTTTGGTGCTTCCCCAGATAAGTGATGAACACACATCCGTCCATCCACATTATGCAAAACACAATATGATTCATCAGAAAAGGACACCTTCTTCCACTGCTCCCAGTTCTGGTGCTCATGAGCCAAATGAAGTCGCTTTCAGATCTCAGCATGGGAACTCTGACCAGTCTGCGGTTACACAGTTGTGAAACACTGTATGTTCTGGCATCTTTCTATCATAGTCAGTGCTAATTTTTTTTCAGTAATTTGTGCTACCATGGCTCTTCTGTGGGATCAGGCCAGAGACTGGTTCACCAGATGTGTTTCCTTGGACCACTTTTGACGTTTTGGAGAAGCTCTGACCCAGTTGTCTAGCCATCATAAACTGGTCCGTGTCAAAGCTGCACAGATTCTTACACCTTCCAATTTCTTATCAACTTCAAGAACTGACTATTTAATGCTGCCTAATATATCCCACCCGCTCACAGGTGCCACTGTAACGAGATAATCAGTGTTATTCACTTCACCCATCAGTGGCTTTAATGTTGTGGCTACACCCACACCCACCCACACCCAAGGGGAGGGGGGGGGGGGGGGGGGGGGGGGGGGGGGGGGGGGGGGGGGGGGGGGGGGGGGGGGGGGGGGGGG
>JBBPCZ010000028.1:2396346-2421355 GCA_037974445.1 Brycinus macrolepidotus
CATTTGACCATATAAGAAAGTGTATTTGCTCTTTTTGGGTTGAAAAAAAGTCTTAAACCTTCAATCATTCAAATGAAAAAATAATGTTATGTATATGAAATAGTTACATAGTAACCCTATACATGTACAATAAATCAGCCAGAAAATTTTATTTAATTAAAAATTTATTGCAAATATAGAAATAGATCTTTTGTGCAGAATTTGTGAGGGGAAAAAAAAGAAACGTTAAATGTCATTAACAGCAAAAGATACAGTTTGTAAGTAAGTAACCCAGTTTCTGAGAATTGTTTTCTCTCTCCAAACCTGAAGTGTCCTTTCTGAAAGTCGCTGCCGCGATCAAAAGAAGAAAGAGGCAAAGAAATGTACACAGTCGATCTGAAAGAATAAATTGTTGATGAAGCTTCTTCACAACTGCTGAGAGTCGTCATAAGCTCTGTCAGCGTGTTCAGTTCAGACATTGGCTTTAGTAAACGACTTTCTGTGGGTCAAACTGCTGCTTCTTTACAGTTGGAAGTGCTCGAGGAGCTGCCGTGGAAAAGCTTTAGTTCACGGTCACACTCAGTTCTCATACTAAACGAAAGCACGAAAAGTAGATCAGATTCAAATCAGTGGCTCATTTGTAGCTTCTATGGATGCTATTTCACCTACGCATGAAAACCATGGATCCTGACTGCAAATAAAACCAGGTAACCTGACTCGAAGATTCAAATGAACCCATTAGATTCACTTCCTCACTCTTTAATTTGTTTAGTTTCGTTCTTGTCTTGGATGCCTGTTTCTAGGAATCTCATTTACACCTCATTTACATCAAGGCATCTTCATAGATATATCCACTGTAATGTTCTTTAGGAAGCTAAAATAGGTTCTTCTGCAGCGTCACTTGAAAGAGCTCTTTTTGGCACATTCAGTTTTTCATTTACATTCTCTTTCAGGTTTAGATTTGATTCAAATGTCTCCAAAAGTCTGGGACCGTATTTGAGAATGTTTTTAATTTGCATTCTTTTCACTCATGCAATGCAATATCACAAACGATTAAATTATATTACATTAAATTATATTATTAGTCAAATAATTTGAGTAATAGTAGAATAGTAGAAGGTGATAATAACGTCAGTAGTGACCTATAGATAAATCTTTCTTTATTATTTTTTGTTTTTTTTCTTCAAATTAAAAAAAAAAAGCCCAAACCCACAAAGCCAAAAGCTAACCCAGTGTTAATCTAAACCAAATCGATGGATTTCGATGCAAGAGTTCGTTTCATTGAAAAATGTCCAGTGAATTTGCTTGTGCATCAACACCAACACCATGTTATTTTTCATGGCATTGTATATTGATGCAATTCATTTTTTAATGTGGAAATTAGGGGAGATAGAATTTTCAAAAAATATAGCAGTTCACATGACCATTGGTGGGACTGTGTGATTGAGGGAGTCCTAGCAGGTGAGTGGAATTAAATATAACTAAATTGGGGAAAAATGCAATGTATCCTAAGTTCCACATGAAAAAATGTATGGCATCAGCATACAATGTCATGGAAATTTACATGGTGTTGATATACAAGTAAATTCGCTGTATATTTTTCAGTGAAGAAAAAACTCACATAGAAATCCCTCAGTTTGGTTTAGATTCACAGTGGTTAGCATGTGCTTTGTGTGTTTTGGCTTTAGCCTGGGCCTGTGTGGTCTCCCGGCTCCACCCAATCGATCCATCGACTGAGCAGAAGTGGAAATGGCAACCACAGAAAACCCTCCAGAGACAACATTCAGCTTCTAAAATCTCTCAAACAGTCCCATTCAGTGCCAAAATGGACTGCTGTGCTCTGCTGGGCCACACACTTGGAATATGTGCAGATGCTGGCCGGTGTTTCAGCCAAACGGATTTACCACTGATCCGATGAGCCACGGTGTGTGTGTGTGTGTGTGCGCGCTGGAGGTCCTGTTTTCGCTCTTTTCAAAAGAAGGCCACCCACAAGGTTAAAGACAAATGTGCCAAATGTACTAATAAACATTGATCAGCCCTTCAGAAACCAACTTCTCCAATGGCTGATAATGGCCATTAACTTTTTAAACCCTTAGAACTCAGAGTGTATTAGTAAAACCTGATTTTAAAAATATAAACGGTGTAAATCAGTCTAAAACCGGTGTTTGTTCTCCTACTCGCTCGCCGTTTGCTGCTCTTTCTCTCGGCGCGCCACTGCTCAGTCACTCTCCGGACCCCCTCCCTCTGCGGGTTTTCCCCACTCACTTGTGGGCGGAGACTATCCTGAAAGTTCTCCCGAGTTCAAAGATTTTTTTCGTTTGGTTCTAAGACCTAAAATAAAATAAATTTGTTCATTTTTGTTCTTTATGTTCATTTGCATGTGATGCCATTTTTAAAACCCCAGTAGCGGTTCTTATTATTATGTATTTTTTAAATGACAATAACTTTGGTTATACGTGACATAGGAACACCAAACAAAGCTCAGCATGACCTCTGACGCCTTGAGCATCATAAGGAGTTGTTTTACCGTATGACGACAATTTACTATTTGTTGCGCTTCCAGGACGGTTCCGCGCTGCTCGTGTTCTAAGGGTTAAAGTTTGTGCTGAACTGAGAGTGCTGAAATGTTCATTTCGCTACATACATCGCCTCATACAGTTTTGGCACTAAATAGAACAGAAATAGGCTCTTCATTACTAGCAATACTCTTTGCTAGGTCTGTATCAGTGGGTCTTGAAGATACAGATGTTTTGTAGATCATGTAATTTCAGTGCTTAATACACAGCTCCAAAGCTTTTCCATTGCAGTCCGTGGCAGCTTTTCTGTTGCACTTGCACTGATGACTATGATGACAGTAGAAGAGAGTTTGATTCAGAACTGTCAGAATTAGTTACGCAGTTACACACCAGAGATATAAAACAAACCTAAACCTAAACCCTCCAAAATCAGAATAAGTTCAGACAAATATTTCAATGCCTAATTGTTTTGTCGTCAACAAATGTCCACTTCAATATACACATTGATATAATTCTTCTCTTGAAAAATACAGTAAGTCATGCAAATATAACACTTTGTTGTTATTTTTTTCTGACACTTTCTATATTCTCAAACCTTCAGAGAAAAAAATGAAACAAACCAAAAAAAAAACACATGGATCAAAGCAATAGCCCAATCCACATCTATACAATGTCATAACCATTAAACCCTGCGCCCACAAAACGCAAAACACCCCCCTACACCACCCACTGACCCCCCCACCCCCACCCCAACCCCATACCCCCCATAACAAAACAATGGAAATTACACCTAGAACTCAAGCTTGGTAGAAAACACCCATTATACAATTTTTACAGAGTACAAAATTCACAGATCTCTCATTTTCTTCTGTTTTCTTGTCGTCTTTCTTTGGAATAGGAAACCAAATGTCTGACCAAAAAGAAACAAAACAAACAACCAAAAAAAAAACTATGTGAATTATATGAATTGGGCCAACTTAGCAATCTGGAAATTCTTTCTCCTGTTGTTCCTGAACCACAGATGAAGGCTCAGGTTTTTGCTCTCCTGCTCAAGAGAGGGTCTGGGCTCGGAACATGGGAACATTTTATTAGTAAAAAACAAGAAAAAAAGAGGTTTCTGCCCCTTCTGCACTTAGCAGAACAATATTTTGCTTGTTAGCAAATGAGTGCACTGTTAGCACGGGAACACATCATCATTATGGCAGTGTGTTGCTATCATATGAGCACACTGTTAGCATGCAAGGCTGTTGTGTAATCACATTGTTGACATGTGAGCGCATTATTAACTCTTCATTTCTTGAGATTTAATGGCAGTGTTTTCAAGGTGTAGGTCGTGTTGATGAGGAAGCTGGATTAGGGCATTTTTTATTTTGTTCTTCCATAAGGGCAGTGCTAAAATATGCACGCTTTAGAGGACCAAGTGAAACCCTCTTAAATTTAGTCAATATGTCTAATACTTTTCACAATAAAATTGCTTATTTAACTTATCTATAGACATTCCTTGTTTAAAGTCATTTCCAGATTATTTTGGTTACTTGAGGATTATCAAAACAATTGAAAAAAAAGCAGATTGTATGTTCATAATGTACCAAAGTATTTTCAGAGTATTTTCTGGAGAGTTTTATTTTGACTTTACAATATGTTTTATATTGTTCTTGTCTTTGTGTGTGCAATTTCCTCTGGGATCAATAGTTTTCTGATTCTGAACTCTGGACAGAATGAGACGATCTAAAAGCAGCTTCAGACACGCATCCCTAAGACACCAAACCCACCTCCTACTCTTTGATGTCCAGCCCCTACGGGCCAGGGCCATTAGCTATAGCACTAGCATGGATATAGGTGGAATAAACACATTGAAAAGGTAACTTGTGGTAAATGTCCTTCAACTTGACTCCAAAATAACTTTTCAGCATGTCTTGTGGTGTTTTCCACTGGCACAAAGAATGGTGTCATACCGTGAACAAATGTTTTTCCTTTACAGATAAAGCGACCCAAACCCGAGCCAAACCCGAGCTGCTCGACGGCAGGGCTAAAAGCGGGCCATAGCTGAGCCGACTGAATCACTATTTTCTGATTGGTTGAAATGTTGTCATCACAATATGGCAAGAGGCTGTTGTTGTTGTTTTACTGTCAGTGCAAAAAAACAACAATGGAGACACAAACTAACACCTGGGAAGTCAATGAAGTACAAGCACTATTCTCTGGGCTGGAGATAAACTTCAGTGGGAGTTTTGACGCTAACAAATTTATCTTTAACGCTGTGAGAAATGCAAAGGTGAACCAGGACATCGCTAACAAGTTAGCTGGGTTAGGTTTTCATCATGAAAGTACAAATCTCAAACAAGAAAATAAATAATAAAAGACCCAATAACAAAATCAGCTCTAACAGAAAAAAAACTTTCTGCTGGTTCGACTGCATGGACGTGGGTTTGGGACGACCGGACGTAAACAGTGGGGAGAGAATTGAGTCAGAAACTCCGTTACCGGGCTGCGATACACTGGAACATCAAAGAGAAACTTCAGTACCATCGCAGCACAGTTTAGGTACAGCACGATTCCTGCATTCCTGTGGAAAAGTGCCTTTGGATAAGCAGAATTCCAAAGAAAACACATTTTTAAAGTGGATAGCTCATGGTTAGAATGGTATAGCTGTGCTAGAGAGCATGATAGCCATCAAGCTCTGTGCACTTTATGTGATTGAGAGCACAAGGGCTTCAGTGGACTCGAACCAAATGAGCACCCACTCCGTTCTCCTCCTCTTGGCCTTTCGGAGCTCTGATAGAGAAGGAGAATGAAGCGCGAGTGAGCCGATATCTATCTAAAGCCCAAAGGCGCTGAGTGTCACGCTCTACAATGGCAGTGAGTGGGAGATCAGAGGGCCATCACGCTGCTCCGTTACGGAGTTAATTGAGAAGCCAGTGATAGCGGGTGGGGAGGGGGAGTGCCGGGGATTAACAACGCCCCTGGTGTGAAGTTTGTGCCTTTGATTCCCACGCATGGCTACTGGCTGCTAATGTGGGCAGCACTGCCCGCCAAGAACTGATTTATGTGACTCAATACTAGGGGTCGGTGATATGGCAAAAATATCATGATATTTGAAGTCAATTTTTTATAAGTATCACAGTATTTAGTTTGAGGCATGGATACAGTGTACCAATAAAACAGTAGCCACATTAAAAAATGCCATACTTCATAAATCAACTTTGAAATCACAACCTTCTAACAACAGAGTCCAAACACTGCATGATGTGTATGGATTTTAACCTTGATTTGTGATAAATTTCCAGAATTTCAGTTGATCTGAACACAGGTGAGCCTTTGGAGTTCCAAAAGTGATTGGAGGTCTCTCAAATGTTTGGTTGTATACACATACACACGCACACACACACACACACACGTGCACACATATCCATGCATTATTTTACTCTTTATTTTCAAATGAAAAAATGAAAAACGAAGTATGCAATATAAAGCAGCTGTTTCTTTAAAGGGCATTGCACCTGTAGCCTCTGAGGTGTCTGACCAAATTCTCTCTCCATCACTATCAACTACGTTTTTTTTTTTTTCTTTTCTCATTTTCCCCTTTACTCACAAACAGGCAAGAGCCTAGATGTTGTTCTTATTTGCCCATTTTCCATTTTCTCATGACTCTCCCTCTCTCTCGTTCTCTCTCTTTGTATCAGATTCTTCCTGGTCACTCACTTGTCCCTCTTTCTTGCAGGGCTTTCAATGGAGCACTTAATGTGTTTTGCTTAACACAGCCATTCTCACTATGCTCTTCATTGCCTAAGTGTTTTTTCCTCTCTTTACATCTCCTCTCTCTCTCTCTCTCTCGCTTTCCCTTACTGCCTCTCTGTTCCACTCCACGACGTAAATGCTCTGTCTCTCCGTCCCGGGCTGATAAAAAAAGATTTACGCCTCAATTAGGCTATCAAAGCCCTGGGGCTGAATGCTGGAGATGTTCTCTGATTGGCCCTTACACTCTCCCCTCCGGCTCCAAAGGATTCCATTTATGCTCGTATCCCTCTTGTTTCCCACCGCGTTCTTCACCAGACCGACAAATCTGACGAATGGCGAGAGAAAAGAACAAGAACGCGCTGTTGGTAAACATCAGAGGGAAAACAGGGCCGTCTGGCAGCAGGGACTCCTTTTCTCACCAGATAGTCGAGGGAGGAACGAGTGACATGAGGCAATCACAATTATCCTGCCTTTACAAGAGCTCGGGGGCATTTTTTTTGCCTGTTTCACGCATCTGCGGCTGATAGCTATTAGATCATGAAAAGGCCATCTGTAAATGCAACCAAGATGCTCTGAAGATTAACTACCACCCATGCCCTGTTTTGTACTTATCAAAATCCATACAGAATAATATGATGACATTTTGGGTTTAAAACTAGCATCCAAATATCAGTATGTTACTATGTAATTACTCATTTTATTAAATGTGTATTATACCTATAAATGTGTATTGAGCCTATTATTAGACTAAGGTGGTTTTCACTCTGTCTGGATGTTGTCCATTTACAGTACTGTGCAAGATTCTTAGGCACCTGAGCAAATTACACTTAAAAGCTGTTTACTGCTGAGTAGTAGTGTTAAACTAATATTAAAACAACATTAACACATAAATATAAATAACATTAATTCAGTAATGTGTTATATGTATGACAGAGTGTTCATTTAATCATTTCCAGGCCTCTTTCCTCATGGAAGCCCAGGAATTTTATATTTGCTTATGGAATTTTCTAAATCCACACAATAACTGGTGGCACAGAGCAGAAATCTGAAAACCAACCTGTGTTTTTCTAACCAGCTCACAAAATATCAACTACTTTTTGGAAATCTTGATACTTTTTTACTGCTTTCTTGTTTGTTTACATTTATTTTAATGTTCACTTGTGTTTTGCTGGCAGAAATAAACCCACTGCTGTGCTGACATAAATGGCTTCAAACAATTTGCACAGGTGTCTAAGACTTTTGCACGGTACTCTATGTTTAAAAGCCAAGTGGAACCAGGTGTGTCAAGGCTATGCTTACTAAAGAAAGGGAGTCCTGAGCAGTGCAACCAAAGCCTTGTCCTGACTCTCTCAGGGTGTGTGGGATGGTCCTCCCTCTCCCCTATGACTCAATGAGATGCTAACCAAGCATAACGCCCCCACACAAGAATTCTCTTTTTTATCACTTTGTTGAATTCTATTCATCACAAAAGGAGAGGCACAAAACGTAAGAAAAAAGGATGCGAAAAGATGCCACTGGAGGATGGATGCTAACCTTCACCCGCCCCCCCCCCCGCCCCAAGCTTGGTGGCATTTTCTCTCCCAACTGTTGACCCAGACTGGTATCGAAGCTTCCGCTCTGGTTCTGCAAGACTGTGTATCAGTCGCATACCGCAGGCCTTCAGAACTGCACATAAATGTCTGGTCCCAGCCTGACCAAATACATACCAGTGTACTACCTTACTTTATACTTTATAGACTTCTCATATTACACTCTGGACTTTCAACAACACCCGCACTTTACCTTCTGTTTTCTGTTTTCTGTTTACTGTTTACAGGCACACTCATGCCCTGTTACTCAATTTGATAAGCTACAATTGTCACTCACTCAGTGTGGTTCATTGCTGCTGTCTCCTGTTCAGTAATATACGTATGGTGCAACATTATTCATTCTGGAAGGTTTACATTCCTTTCCCACTTTACTGTTACACTGCTGTATTGTTTACTTATAGTATTGTCTCAGATTTACACCCCATTTACACTACTGTTACACTGCTATATTGTCTATTTATTGTATTGTTTGTATTGTTTCTTTTGTAACTTGCACTCTGTTGAATGTTGAATTTTGCCATGTGTTGCTCTGTGGTCTGTGGAGAAATGTATCTTCTCACTATGCATGTGTTCACAGCTGCTGATGACAATGAAGTAACCTCGAACCTTGAACCTTGACTGCCCTAAAAGAGCCAACCAGCACAGACTCGGCCTGATTTAGATTAAAATCAAAGTACAAATCATGTAGCATAACTACGGCATTATGTGGGAAAACCCAGTGCTTATACAAACTTTGTGCACTGATACTTCTGTCATTCATAAGAGATGCATTTATGTCGCCACTGTTGACAATTTTGACCTGCATGAAATGGAAAAAGGCTCTTCAAATTCAAAAAAGCCAAAGCGACATAAAGTGGAGCTTCAAGCATCCACCTTGACTGCCAGTAGTATCCATGGATGGTCTTCAGTTAACACAGGCAATTTAGTGGCAGTAACAGCATCTGCAAGGTACACAACATTTGGTCCTAAGTCACAGTTCAAACCTTTAAACATCCTCCACCAAAATGATGGGCAGTAGAACATGTGGCAGTCTTTATGGTTGGTAGGTTCCATTTCAGCTCCAAAAACCATCAGGGAGAGAACTAAAGAAGAACTAGTCCAATAAAGATGAAATAGACTGTTTCAGAGCTGATTATTAACCACATTTTATACGTGTACAGCTAATTATTGTAATCGAAGGCACAAATTGAAGTGAAAAGCGTGTTTATAAGCGCTAAATCATATCTGTTTTGCTCTCTCTAGACCAATCTTCTTCCGAGAGGGATCTAATACAGAAAGCAGGATAAGGAGCTTATAAAGCGTCAAAAGTGCTGTAGAAGTGTAATCCATTTTCTGCTTTGTGTAAAATCGCTGAAAGCTGACAGTGATTAATGTCACATCATTTCGCCTACAGATCCTACAAGGAACTTCCCCATGGTGCTCGAGATTCCATAAACTTCCATCTCCAACTCAGTAAGAACAGCGAATAGAACTGTGTCAAAGCATCTCAGAATCGAATCCCTGGATACACATAGCTCTTACAGAATGGAACCTAAACGTAATGTAAAAGTTTGGTTACATTACATTTCATTCTGTAATTGAAAATAAGTACACATCGTTCACGTAGAACAAACCTAAATATGGCATTTTTGTCGTATGTCCTCATATTTAGCCTACAAATATTAGTGCACATATTTTATTTTTAGTGTAAAATATCAAAATTTAAAAATTGTATATATATACAACTTTATATACAGTGTATATATATATATATATAAAACTTTTGTACATGCCATGTTTTAAGTTCTCTTTAATGAATGCATGTTTATGTGATTATTTAAACTTAGTAAATAATGTCATTTGATGAAGGGCACCCACACATTTGTATGCAACCATATATTCAAATGGGATAAAGTTGGACGTGCACGTTCAGACCTGTCCATCTGGAACGTATGTTCACTTTTTAATTTCAGACGTAATGCTATTATATTATTATATTTAATAATATGACAAAATAAGGTCAGTGCTCTTCGGTTAAGATGAGATGCCTCCAGGAGGTAATTATCATCTCAGTCTGTTTACTGTTGGAGTGTAGTAAATAAACTGATGCATCTGGCTGCAATGGGCAATTATATGTAGAGGCCACAATTTCAGAGCTCTTGGAACTCGGAACGATCACATGCCAACAATTATATTCATCAGTCGTTTCAAGTATGCGACATGCAAGAGAGATATTAAATCCAAGGGCAAGTTAGAGTGATTAGAGTGCACGAAAAGAAAAAAAAAAGAAATGAATTAATAACAAATTCAGCAGTGCAGAGTGAGAATCATTAGTTTGTCTTAACAGAAAAAAGTATGATTTAAAAAGAAGCAAGGGGAAGACTTAATTTAAAAAATATTGGAAAACCTGTCAGGGTAATAAGAGGTGTGCTTGTTTGGCCCAAGCATAATAAAAGAGGAGAAGGTTCAATGATATTGCCCTTGAGCAGGAGAGCACCAGGGAGAGTACCAGTCCCTCAGCAACAGAAAGGAGCAATCAATATACAATTTTATGAATGACTAGCGCATAATCAACCCCCCCCCCCCACAAGAATGCCTGGAAGTCATTTTCTTAGCTTTTGCTTTTGCATTTGCTTTTGTTAAAACCAAGATGAATCATGTCAGATTAGTGTTTTTTTTTACAGGAATTCTCTTTTTTATCTCTTTGTAAGATTCCTCTCATCAATGAAGGGGAGGCACAAAACGAATGGGCATCTACAAACATACAGCAGGGCGTCGGCCTCTGCGGTTTATAAAAGTGAGCCATCTCCGTCAATTGAGTTCCTCAGTGTGATTCAAACAGCACATTATGAGTCTATGAGGGGGTTTTTCGTCACAGTAAGTCTCCGGTAGCAGTTCCTCCGACTGTTGCGCAACTCAACAATGGGCTAATGGATGGTCCTGTTGGTTTGTTCTCCATTCTCACCAGGGGGATTGGGAGTAAGTTCCTTTTCCCATTTCAGACCACAGCTCTTTATGTCCGCAACGCTCGCTGTTGTTCTTTTCCAAATGAGAACTGTTGTATTATAGTGGCCGCTTCTGTAAACAAGAAACTTTTGTGTCAAGCTCTGATCTGTGCCTGGACCTCGTACCCCAGACATTTTAAACTCCAGAAAGAGAGAGTGAGAGACTCACCTGGACCCTGACCCATATTTACAAGACTAGAAATCAATGGCCATGGCGTCGGGACGGGATGGCAGATGGAACAAAAGACACAAAAGAGGAGAACATTTCAAAGAACCATTAGATGAGCCGTGGCAATTTGCGCCCGGATGAACAATACCTTAACAGCGGCAAGAGAAGGCTGAGATCCTTTTCAAAGATGATAGATCCCTATGATAACGGGGAGCGGGCACTGGCACTGAGGCACCTCAGTCCTATTACTGAGATCATAACAGGTGTAAAAATTAATAATCTCTTGAAAAACATGATGTAAAGTAAGTAATCCATCTAATGGAATAAATGACAGTATAACACAGTATGTTATGTGACGACCAACATACTCAGGACAGATGGATTGAGAATTACAGTGGATTACTAAGTAAACACTTTCCATATAGTTCTGTAAAACTATTAATTCATGTGTATTAGTCCCCTTGTGTGACTAATCTCATTTTTTGCTTTACTGGTCCATGAAGCTGGAGGTTAAATGAGGGTGCAGAGGAGAGAGTGATCCTTTTTAATCAAATTTGAAGTCTTAGCTCCTTAACCCCCCACACACACACATACACTGCCTTGGTTAACAGCTAATTAGTTAACCTAATCAAAGTGGACGTTAATTAAGTGATGGCCAGAAATAGAGGGGTTGGAGTTAATTGAATTTGTCATTTTTAGTACAAATGATAGCATTTGAAGGTGTATTATAAAACTGAGTGGTTTTATGAGTGTAAATATTCATGAGCACAGATCTATATTTGTTAAGCAAGAGCAGTCTATTTTTCCTCACTGTCCTCCATCTAGTTCCAATATTTTTCCTCTTGCTGTCTCCTTCATGGCTCATAGGTCTGGTGTAATTAACAGAACTGGACAATGCAATCTGTATAGTAGCCACATCACTCCGCAGCATTAGCTGGAATGTCACTGTGACTGTAGACCTTGCAAATGCATCTGTTAAATGTACTGGGTGCACCCAACCTGGTGCAGACAAGTGGAATGTATGTTCTTTGGACGCACATGGCTATAGGCATCCTTGCTGATGCAAGTATGAAAGTAGCCTGAAACGTGGGCCGCATCTCGGATAACCTGCAATAGGGATTGCACTGATGTTCGACATGGTGCATCTGTACCTTCATACTGGCCTTTTAACTTTTCTGTATTTGTGTATCATCCTGTTCAGTACTAGAAGCAGCTCGCAAAAGATCCTTACGGTACTAAAGCTCCTGGGATGTTTCCTCTGTTTTATTTTTCATATCTCCTCCTTTCTTCTCTTTTCTTTTTCCGGATGACAAATACTATTGAAATGTAAATCCGCTCGCCACACGTAGGATCTCTCGAATATAGATGGAAAAGTCTGCTTTTGACAGCTTTATGGAAAATCAGTGCATAATTTCTCCCCTACTGACACACACAGACACTTCCACATGGCTGGCTCACAAATGAATGCAGTGCCCTGTGAATCGTGTGGGAGAACACATGCACACCCTCTCTGAGGCTCAATGAACACTCGAGCTTCAAAGGATCTCCTATTGACACAAATGATGCATCCACAAATGAATACTGGGCAGATGTGATTATTTTACAACAAATGATACGCCGGCTGGAATATCTTTCTGAAGATGATTGTTGTAAGAGTTAGTCTCACCTTTTGGGGCTAAAATTAGATCTAAACGAATGCTACCATGGATTTTTACTGTATTGTCATGCTTGCTCTCACCCTCTCTCTCTGTTTCTCTCTCACTCTGGCTCTTTGATGACTCATCCTGTACACAGACAGATCAAAACAACTTGTCCTCAGACCCTGACAAACTTAACTTTGCTTTGTACACGGCAGCCGTCTCCTCAGCTGTTTTTCCACAGCGGATCCTCAAGCTAATCAGGCAGCGCAGAAGGCCCATGCTTTAGATCCTTCACTGCCTCACAGCTCACAGCTTCTGCTGCGCTGACACACCCTTCCAGTAGTCGAGGATGTCATGCAAGTCCTCGCCCTTTGCAAACTGGACCTTCTTGCGCAGAGCGTTTCCAGCGGTGATGTAGCACGATTCCTCCCGCGGGCCTTTTCTGTAGGGACGGAAGCGCTCCCAGATTCGCAGGGTGCTCTCGGTGGAATACTCTGGACTGGACGAGTAGCCAGAGTAGTTGTGGTGGCGAGGCGAGAGCTGAGAGTAGGAAGCAGCGTCCCTCTTGGTACGTGATAGGGGTTTGAGGAAAGACGCCCTTTGGGCAGGAGAGTCATGGGAGCCCTCATAGTAGAGAGCAGGTACAGAGTGACGGTGCTCAGCACAATGGTAGTCTGGATGTACCTCTAGATGCTGTCCAGTGCCATCCATAGTGCCTCCATCCATGCTACATCCCCCACCACCACCACCTCCACCACTACTACCAACTAAAGGTAACCTCTCAAGGGGTTCTCCACAACCCACAGGGCTTCCCTTTTCAGGATACTGGCAG
The DNA here is from genome assembly GCA_037974445.1 of Brycinus macrolepidotus. Lineage (NCBI taxonomy): Eukaryota > Metazoa > Chordata > Actinopteri > Characiformes > Alestidae > Brycinus > Brycinus macrolepidotus. The sequence continues at coordinate 2,409,794 of JBBPCZ010000028.1, forward strand.
GGATCTGGACTCCGGGGCTCTGGAACATCCAGGCTGTAAACACGAGCTTTGCCACCAGCAGGGCCACAATGCTTTTTGGAAGAGCTGACAATAACAGCTGCATCTGCACTCATCTGTCTCTGGATAGGTCGGACTGCTGTAGCTGGTGGTGGAGGGCGGTAAGGAGGTGATACAAAGCCACCTCCTGTGATCCCTGGCCTTTCAGACAGGGGACCTGTTAGGGGAAGAGGAGGTGGAGGAGGGATTTTTGGGGATGGCATCATCTGGCAGGCCTCAGTGACACCAGTTGAAAGTGGAATGAGTCCCCGGGTTAAGGAAGAGGTACTGCTAGGTGGAGGGGAGGTGGGATTCCCAACTGCTGTAGCAGCAGAGGACACTGCAGTAGCTACAGAGTCAAGTTTCAGGGCATCAATGCAGTTGTTGATGATCTGGTTAACCTTGTCAACTTCCATCGCGATTGTAGAGATCTCTGATGCCGATCCTCGACCATCATCATCTGAGTCATCTCCAAGGTCACTTCCATCCTCCTCCCTGAGGTCGTCTGCTCTGACAGCCTGCATCATTCCATCTCGCCCTCTATCTTCTATTGCTCCTGAAGTTCTAATATCCATGTAGTTGCCCTTGCTTGCCATGGCCTCAGAGAAGGCAGTGGCCATCTTCTCTACTTGAGGGATGGAGGACAGTCGCGAAGAGCTTGTGTTTGCAGATCCATGGCCAAGCATTCCCGAGCTGGAAGAAGAGGACATGGGCAGCTTGCCATGATGGTGCTGGTGGTGGGTCTGCTCATGGAGCTTCTGCACTGCTGTCGGATCATTTGCAGCTGCAGCTGCCACCTCTGGTCCATATCGCATCTCCAGGATGGTCTTCTTCACACAGATGGATTTCTCTTTCTCTTCCTGTCTTCGACGCCTCCGCAAACAGTAATACACCAGACCAAGAACAATCAGCATCCCAAACAGGCAGCCCACAATGGTCATGATGTAATGAGTAGTAGTGGATGGGGTGGGCAACATGTCATCTGCTGTAGGAGCCCGAGTGGAGAAGTAAACACACGTGTGATTATAACGCTGTGAATTGCGTATTGAGGCGACACAGAAAGTGTAGCTGGTGTTTGGCATAAGCTTGCTGAGAGTAATCAACTGCTTCTCTTCCTTCAGGTTCATCACATCAGAAACAAAGCTCTTGTTGTACTGTACCAGTATATACATCTTGCTGTAGGGCCGGGGTATCTGCACCAATATGGATGCTGTAGAAAGAGACACATGCTTAAGTTTGATGCTAGGGCTAAAGGAATTCTCAGAGGAGGACGAAGTTGTGGGCTGATGGTATGGTCCACTGCGTTCAAAAAACATATCGGGCCCCATACCAGAGGAATCAGAATCTGGTGGTAGTGAAGTCATCCCTGGAATGAACACTCCATCCCGGCACATGGAAGAGAGAATATTGCGAGCGCTGCGACCATGCCCTCCAACAGGGCTCAGCAATGGGTAGCTAAAAAGTTCCCGTGGAGTCTCACATTGCAGCCGATCGTAAGTGTGTGTGACATTGTTGAAGGCTTCCAGCCAGGTAAGGAAGCTGTACAGCTCACATCCACAGTGAAAAGGGTTTCCCGCCAGCTCACACACCATCAGCCTTCCCAACACGCTGAAGGTGGAAGGATCTAACCGGGCCAGCTTATTAGAAGACAGATCCAGACTGCTGAGGCTGGGGCACTCCCAGAAGGCATTGGTGGTGATGACTTCAATGAGGTTGTGCTGCAAGTAGAGGCACTGCATGCGCCCCAAACCGCGCAGCATACCTTCAGTCAGGTTCGTCAGTTTGTTGTATCCCAGCTGCAGCACTTGTAGGTTCGCCTGGCCAGCGAAAGCGCCATCCTCAATATAGGATATCTCATTCTTGGTGAGGTTGAGATCTGTCAGATTGGTGAAGCGACTAAGCGAGGAGAAGAAAACAGCCTTGAGCTTGTTCTCGTTAAGCCGTAGGTCGTGCACTGTGTTGTTGATGTGCTGCGGGATTGTTTCATAGGGTGGCTGATTCTGACTGCAGATGGCCAGCCATACGTAGCCTTTATCCCCCTCGATGAGCCAGCAGTCAGCACTGACAAGAGTCGACGTTGAAAACAGCAGGAGAAGGGAGGAGAGGTGGAGGAAGACAGTGCAGGGAGAGGAAAGGATGCACTTATTCTTCATGATGGAGGAGAGTGGGAAGAGAGGAAATATCGTTCATGTAATTGTACAGAACTGGAAAAGGACAGAGTCTGTAGAGACTGTAGAACAGTAGGCAGTCAGATCAGGTGGCAAAGTCTGAGAAAGTGGAGCAGTAGATACTTTTTTTGCTGGAGTTACAGCTGTGTGCTTGTCATGGATTCTAACAGGGTCCCCATGTTTTCTGATTTTCCAGGCTGGAGTACTGGATCACCACGTAGCCTACTCATAGGTTGTTAGGCTCAGAGGAGTCTTCTTTAAAGAACCTGTAGAGAAAGAAAGAAGAGAGACAAGGTCAAACTACTTGTATTCATCATCCTCAAGTACAGGTTTTTAAAAGAGGGCAGTTGTTTCCTCATACCCTTTAAGCAGGACACACAAGCTCTGCATGAGAGGTACAGAAATATACTCACGAAAAAGAAATGCCTACATACAAAATGAGAGTAACTTCAGTAACAGTTGTTTATTGCCTCTAAATGGGCCTCTAAAGTCCTGTATTTGATTGCATCATGCTACCTGTGCCGATGTTTTGTTAAAAGAAATGAAAGAAACCATTTAGTGCTTTTCCCAAAGGAGCAAATCCTGCAAAAGTTATGTTTCCCTGTTCGACTTTGACTTGCCCTAATCATATCAGAACGCATTGTGCCAGGTGAGTCAGACAAGGTATCTGGGAGCTCATTCATCTTTCTCTGCCACCTTTGCTTCAAGCTCCAGGATTCAGGAAGACTTTCAGACATGGCACACAGCATCAATCATCAAACTGCATGAGAGGTCATTTCCACAGTTGCAAACATGTCCTCGTCTGTATTCTGCTAGCGTTTGATTTGCATGCAGTAAGAATCAGAGAGAAATATCCACGGAGCTAGCATTAAAATGCTCTTATATTGGGCCAAGTTCTGTTATCCTCTGGGCAAAGTGGAAACTGGAAGCCCTTCTCGGGCTAAACAGTCTCAAATCCATCACTCTCGTCGCATTCCAATGGAGACTTAGCTCTTTTAATTCCAGCCCAGCTGCACTTCAGAAGCTTTCCATATTTAGAATGTGATGTCATTTCTCACAGCTAAGCTGCATTATATTAAGTAAATGCTTATATAGTCATATCTGGTATATAGCATATAGTGTATTACATTACATTTATTTGGGGGATGCTTTTATCCAAAGCGACTTATCGTTATATATTTATACAGTACATTTCTGGGGTAAAGAAAAGTTATTCCATGGTAAGAATGCAAAGTAAGCCAATCTGAGCCTATGAAGTCCAAGCTTTTCTCTTTCTTTCTCTCACTTATGTGACATCTAGAGTCTACAATGCCCAGATTATACACAGAACTGTCAAAGGTGCACTAATAATCCTATTATATAATAATACTTCCAAATGCCACTCCCGGGAGGACAAGCAAAACCAATAATACACTGGACACAAACAAATAGCCTAATTAAGATATCTAAACTTTAGATTCAGTTACACTGTAATTAATGTATTCATCAATTAATGCCTTCAAAATGCCTTCTGGATGAACATAACATAATGTGTTACTGAACTTTGTGGAACTTGTTGACCTGTCAACTCACCCATAAAAAGAAGTTCATCCAGGGTTAGTAAAGACAAGGGTAATACACAAAGAACTTTTGAACGAGTCCATATTTTGCATTTCTCCCCATGAAGTCCACTTCTAATGTTTCGGTGGTTTTGTGTACTAAAATGGTCACAATTCTTTTTTAGAAAACATGTCTCTTCATCCCATAATATAAAACTGACTGTACTGATATATGTAAATGACCTCTCAGTTACCTTGTTCTTTGCCTGAATAATAAAAAAAAAATCCAGACTGAGACACTCCTTATAACTTCAACATGAATGGGTGCTGCTAAACTTCTGAAAATGTTGGATCTATGTAAAAAGGTTTGCATGATACTACAGGCTGTTTCTGTAGCTTAGTGTCCATATATGGACTGTATGAACAGGGATGAACAATGTTTACATACTACAGGAGGAGAAAAAACTTTCAATGTAAGTTAATGTAAAACAAAAAAATTCTGTCATTTTGTAGTGTTTCTATTGGTCAGTTCATCATGAAATTCTGATACAGCAGAAGCATCAGCTGACAAAAACTAAGATACAAGGTTTTGTTTCATTAGTGACAAAATGGTTCTTTAAAGCTCTTTAAACTTCTGTGAAGTGCCATACAGGGCGCTATTGTCATAGAAACTCTTTTGGCTCTGCAGAGAAGCCTTTTTGTAAAGTTTGTATCGTGGGGTTTAGACAAATACTCCAAGCTCTAAGTGGCAATATTTGAAGCCGCAGGCTCTTTGTGCCTCAGTTTCTCTCTCTCTCTCTCTCTCTCTCTCTCTCTCTCTCTCTCTCTCTCTCTCAGACACACACACACACAAACACACTCTATATATTTCTTTCTCTCTCTTTCTCTATCTTCTCCTCTTTCTTCTTGTCTTCAGCCCATCAGAGATGTGATCTGGTTTGGTGCTCTACATTCAGAGGCCCAGAGGAAGCTTTAAATAGGGCTGGGGCTCGGATGGATAGGGAGGTGCATCCCAATGAGAGAGGGCAAAGTGTGTGTGTGTGTGTGTGTGTGTGTGTGTGTGTGTGTGTGTGTGTGTCGGAAGGGGTGTTCTCAAGACTGAAAGAGAGCTAGAGAGACAGAGTGCAGAAGATACAGGGGTGTGAAAGGTAAAAAAAAAGTGATAATTACGCCTTAATGGCTACTGTAGGAAATCAGCATCCATGAGGTTTTTGATTTGAAATATTGATTTGTTCGTCTCTGTGTTGAACAAGTTTACCAGCCTTTTTCATTTACGTTTAAAAAGCACTTTGGATCAGTCTCAATCCCGACTGAGTGTTTTCAGTACAATAGAACATTTGATCTGAATCTTGGAGGGTCCTCATGCTGAGAGTGCAAATTACAATTGATTACTGCGACTGTCACTTAATTAGTTATGATGAGCTTCTTTGAATTCAATATCACATTCACTCCGGGTCAAAATGATCTGTGCTCACCGAATAATACTCACCGAATAGACTCAAATGAAGGACAGGTAGCCAAAAGTAACATTGCCAGAGGGGGTTTTCTTTTATTTTTCAAACAGTAATTCTACCTCTGCTGTGTAAAATGCTTACTGGGCCTTTTGTGGGCAATACGGGCACATGGCAATATGAAAAGGCAGAAAAAAGTCTGTATTAAAACATTATATAAGGGCCATAATATTACATACCACACTTGATGTCTTATCACCAGCTGTATTAACACATTCTGGGAAGTGTTTGCTGTACCTCTGCTAATATATGTGGTGCGTGGGCATACAGCAGTGCAAACTGCTATGCTATGGACTTGGCAAATCCTGCAGCTTCCAGTTTGTGTCGGTTTTGTACATTAAAAGCGTTTATTCACGAAAACAAAATATATACAGTATTGTGCAAAGGTCTTACTGAAGGCACCTATGCAAATTGTTTGAAGTCATTTATATCAGCAGTTAGCTTCTTTCTGCCAGCAAAATCACAACTGAGTATTAGAATAAATGCAAAAAAAACCAAGAAAACATAAATAGTATCAAGATTTCTTTTTTTCTAAAAAAATAGTTGATATTTTGTGATCTGGTTGGAAGAACACAGGTTTGGTTCCAGAGTTCTGCTCTGTGGCTCCAGTCATTGTGTGGATTTGTAAAATTCCATAAGCAACAGGCCTAATTTAATCCAATGAAGTAAAAAGAGCCACTCCAGGTATTTGATGGAAGCTACAAGTAATACTGGGCTTCCACGAGGAAAGAGGTCTGGAAATGGTTAAGTGAACACTTTGCCATACATAAAACCATTATTTACTGTTTTAATGTTATTTGTATTTATTGTAATATAAGTGTTTTAACACTAACTTAATACTAGTGCCCAGTAGTAAACAGCTTTCAAGTATTATTATAAGTTCTGTATAAGTTTAAATATATTAGTAATAATAGAAGAATAAGAACTAACCATGAAGTAGATTTGTTTGGTTCTGATGATCAGTAAAAACATTAAAACACCTGACCAATATTGTGTATTCCCCCTCATGCTGTAAAAACAATTCTGACCCCTTAAAGAATGGACTCTACAAGACCTCTGAAGGTGCAGTGGTATCTGGAATCAAGATGTTAGCAGCAGATCCCATACGTTGTAAGGTGGGGCCTCACAGATCTGACTAGTTACGAGGTGGGACCTCCACTGATAGAACTAGTTTGTCCAGCACATCTCACAGATGCTCAGTCAGATTGAGATCTGGGGAATTTGGAGGCCAAGTCAACACCTCCAATTCTTAGTCATGTTCCCTAAACCATTCCTGAACAATTTTTGTAGTGTGGCAGGACATTATCCTCCTAAAAGAAGCCACTGCCATTAGGGAATACTGTTACCATGAAGGGATGTACTTGGTCTGCAACAACGTTTAGGTATGTGGTGTCAAAGTAATATCCACATGAATGCAGGACCCAGGACCCAAGCATCACACTGCCTCCGATGCCTTGCCTTCTTCCCATAGTGCATCCTGGTGCCATTTCTTCCCCAGGTAAGCGACACACATGTACCCAGCCATCCACATAATGTAAAAGACAATGTGATTCATCAGACCAGGCTCCTTACTTTTATTGCTCCATAGTCCAGTTCTGATGCTCAAGTGCCCATTGTAAGCACTTTTGGCAGTGGACGGGTGTTAGCGTGGGCACTCTGACCGCTCTGCACTTACAAAGCAAGCCATGATGCACTTGTGTGTTCTGACATCTTTCTATCATAGCCAGCAAGAACGTTTTCTGAAGTTTGTGCTACAGTAGCTTTTCTGTGTTATCGGGCCAGGCAGGCTAACCTTCGCTCCCCACATTCATCACCGAGCCTTTGGTCTCCACGACCCTGTCAACGGTTCACCAGTTGTCCTTCCTTGGACCACTTTTGTTAGTTACCAAGTAGTGCATACTGGGATCCCCCTCAAGACCTGCCATCCTGGAGATGCTCTGGCCCAGTTGTCTAGCAATCACAGTTCGGCCCTTGTCGCCCATTTTTCCAACACATCAGCTTTAATAACTGACTGCTCACTAATATATCCTATTCCATAATGTGACACAATGTAATCCACTTCACCTGTAACTGGTTGTAATGTTTTGGGTAATCAGTGTAACAGTGAACTAGCTGATAAATTAGTCAACTACTGGACATACAAGTGGACTACTGCATAAATTAGACAACTAATGTACATATTAGGGAACTAGTCTATTTGCCAGGGTGTGTGTTTGTGTGTGTGTGTGTGTGTGTGTTTAAATAATTATTTTTTCCCAGGTAGATATATTAGTTGAGTATTCTAGGCAACCCCTACATCAAACATACACACACACACACACACACACACACACACACACACACACACACAAGTGTTATCTGTTCTCTCTGTGGATATTTCCCCAGGCAGGCCACAACACTAATACAGAGCAGTTTTCCACGAGGGAGAAAGCATGTGTGTCATGACAGCATGGGAGAGAGAGGTAGATTAAACAGAGAAAATTAGATTAGACTAAGAATGGGTCATTGTGACATTTGCTTCAACTTCAAAGCTGCAGAGGATTCAGACAGAGTGGTCATTAGAGCTGCGACCCTTTAGTTCTGCCCTAAACCCGTTGGTCACTGTGGGTCAGCGGTGAGGCACCACGACCAGTCACTCCACCACAACATCGTGCCAGGGAGGTCACGACCTCATCAGCTCGCTGACCATGTCAGATGAGGTCGAGTCACTGTGGTGCTGTCGCAGAGAGCTGCAACCAAGTCTCTTGGGGTTGCGGCTGCAGCGCAAACACCAAGCCTCAGCAAAAACCAGCTAATATCCATAATTCTGAAAAAAAAAAAAATTACACAATTTTCCCTCCTTATCCCAAATGTAGTCGATCAGCCACAACATTACTGGGTTCTGAACATTGTTTTTCATTGTGTTTTGATGTGTGTGAGTGTGAGCTTAACCATTTTCAGACTTCTTAAGAAAGTGTGGTATTTATCTTTACCATGTGTGAGAAGAGACTGCATGACTAAAGGGGGGCATTCTGGACACCTTCTAAAATCTACAGTTACAGTATGTGACTGGCAGCTCAGGTTCCAATTAAGTACTATAAATATAACAATGAGACACTTTACAATAATTTTACTGCTATTCTGTATCTAAGCAACCCTGACCTGATATGTAGGGGCTACAGATACTGTAATCATAACTCCACCCACAACACCCACCTGTCTCCACCTCCTATATACACCAACTAGCCACAAAATAAAGTGCCTACAATGGTGAGCATCAGAACTGGACCATGAAGCAGTGGAAGAAGGCCTAACCTGAATGAATGTGGATGTTCTGTATTCATGTGGATGTTACGTTGACAAGGACCACCAACATAAACACTGTAACATCCCCTCATGGCAACAGTATTCTCTAACTGCAGTCAAGTTTCAAGTCAAGTTTATTTCTATAGCACGTTATCATACACAAAGGTCACTCAGTGTGCTTTACAGGAATTAAATTAAAAAGTAAAATAGAATAAAAGAAAAGAAAAGAAAACATTGATTTGTTCGTCTCTGCATAGAAAATCAATAAAAGAAAACTGAAAGTGCAACGGAAGTGCAGATATTTAAAAGAAGGAGAAGGAGAATAGTGCAGTTTTTAGCAGCTTTTTTAAAGCTCCAGTCGGTGCAGATCTGATACTGATGGGCAGTTGGTTGAATAGCATAGTGGATAACACCATTTCACCATCTTTAGTTTCAGCTCTTTTCACCACTAGCTGAGCAGCTCCTGCAGATCTAAGAGACCTACCAGGATGGTAAACATCAATCATATCAGAGATGTATTTAGGGCCCAAACCATTGATTGACTTGTACATTCTGTACCGAACTGGGAGCCAGTTCAAGGACCTGAGAACTGTAGGATAATATCCTACTGTCACGTGAGGTTTGTACCACGGGAAGAGAAACAAAAGAAGGCTCGAGGGCCAAAACTCAAACAACTCCAAACATACACGACAGGTACAAACCAACGTAAATGTTAGGGTGAACCGACAACAAAAATAAAGGTTCACAGGGCAGCCCCTAGCGGCCGCTGACCGGGACGTTACACCTACCAGACTGCAAAAATTGTTCAGGAAAGGTTTGATGAACATGATAAAGAATTCATGGTGTTGACTTGGCCTCTCAATTCCCCAGATCTCAATCTGACTGAGCATCTGTGGGATGTGCTGGAAAAACTAGTCTGATCGATGGAGGCCCCACCTTGTACCTAAAAGGACTTAAAGGATCTGCTGGTGCAGAACCACAGACCTTCAGAGGTCATGTTGAGTCCAGGCCTCAACGGGTCAGAGAGAGCATCACTGTAAGTTTGATCCCTGATGATGCCACAGCCACTCACGGCCAGGAGTCCTTCACCCTCCAAGTGTTGGTCATTTCAGAACTCAATTTAAATGACTTGGTACTGATTATGGAGCTTAGTAAATCCATGCAATGGCTGTAATACTAAATGTATTGCCCTCTGAAAACACATGAATTGTGTCACACTTTGCTGTATTAATTTGTTTTGTATTTATGTGAATGTTATTCAGTGCCTTTACTGGCAAAAATATATTTACTGCCAAGATTGATACTTTGACATAATATTCATTATGTGTGTGTGCGTGTGTGAGTGTGTGTATGTGTGTGTGTAATATGCATAATTCATAAGCCTGTATGTCTATATGGCATCTTCATTTATGGTCAGTATGTCTCTAGAGTAACACGCTCTGATCCGCTCTCAGCTAAAGGCCACTGTGATCCCTCCATCTCCTCTGGACATGGGAAGAGAGTGGAGAGAGGATGTGTGTGTGTATGTGAGGGGTGAAGTGCTGGACATGTGAGTGAAATTCTGTGCTGCTCCGTAGAGGCTGTTCTGTTCAGGGCTAAAAGCGCTAACAGCAACACACCGGCAAACACGGCCTGAGCACAGTCGCTAACACTGTAACCACTCAAAAGGCACCACTGCACATAAACACACAAAAATGTGCAGATTTCTTGTGCACTAACATGCATAATCACACACTTAACCACACACATACACACCATGTCAAGTTATAGAGCAGCTGCTCTATAACCAGCCTTTACAGTGCGCAGTCTATTCTGTACACAGTCTATTTTCATCTTGTTTACGCTTGTAATGTTTACTTGTATTATTTGAATATATGTTTTCTACATATTTTTAATTACTTAGTTCTAGCCTTTAATTTTTTTTTTTATTTATTGTAGCTATATTGCATCTCATAGACGTTTCAGGGGCTCATTTCACTACATGTTGTACTTGTATAACTGTATTTGTGACAAATAAACAATCCTGCATCTTGATTCTGTCCAAGCTCCACCCACAAATGCACTATTTCATAGCAACTGCTGTGAAGCTGGACAAGTTTTACTGGCACAAATTCCATTTAACTTAATGCACATCATTTGAATGTGTGTCTACACAATAAACAACAGTAATACAACCACTACAGACTGTAAAGAGCTGGTGTCATTTAACAGCACAAATCCTGGGGTAATCCAATGGTGCATTAAAATGAGCCACTTTTTACAGAAACTGTCAGTTACTTGCAAAGTATATTAGGAAAATGGCTGGTACTTTAATCTTGTAATGATTGGGTGAAGCTTGCCAGCATTCCCTTTGCTGATTTTTGTTCATTTATAAGAATCTTAGTTTTCCATCTTTTTCATGTTTCAACATGTTTTTCCAGCCCCAATCTCACATGCATTTTATGTGTTTGTTTTAACCTTGCTTTAGCATTAGCCAGCTCATCCACAGACCAACAGACCTGCTTAAAGGGGAACTCCAACTAATTTCCAAAATCCCCCCATAAACTCAGATCTGTTCACAGTGGTGGTGAATGGAAACAGACGTCCGCTTCTAAACAACTCAAAACAACTAGCAAAAAGGTAAAAAGTCTTTTTTTAAGAGGCACTGGAATGTAACTGCTGCACCTTTATGAATCACCTGGCAACACCATAGCAGCCATTAGTAACCACCTAGCAACAACCACAGTTACTATAGCAACCTTGCAATCACGCTTTGCATTTTCTCGTGGAAATGCAGTCAACAATATCCTGATATGTGAATAAATGAAACTGGGTTAGTGTCATTTTTGTCATCTTAATGACTAATATAACTAGTAAGTTCACGTACCTGCTGTTATAAAACAGGAGTAATTTTACAGCTAGAATTGTAATTCTGTTTTCAGGATTTTATAGTATAAAGCGATGCATAGTGAGGAGTATAGGTTGCGCAAATTAGGTTTCCAGTATATCACTGCTTTTAATGGAAAAAGTGGCTGGAAAATGACA
>JBBPCZ010000028.1:2466622-2482046 GCA_037974445.1 Brycinus macrolepidotus
GTATGTAACATATATACAGCATATATATATATATATATATATATATATATATATACTATAATAAGCTTGCTATAATTTATACTTATAGAAAGTTTATTATAGAAAGTAAATACATAAGTATAAATATAAGAGTATATATGTATATAATTATATAGTGTATGTTTATAGTGAACAAAAGAATTTCCCTCGGGATAAATAAAGTTCTTTCTTGTCTTATCTTTTATGTGTATAACATATATACACATATGTTTGTTTACCTTCAGTTACATACGAAAACATGTAACTGAAGGTAAACAAACAAAAATGACTTACTATGAGTAATGAAATGGGTTATTATAACGTATAGATAGAAAAACATTTCAGTAGAAATGTCAGTAAATCAGCTCCTCAGTCTGAGAGCCGCGTGCTTCCCCAGGCGCGTTAGTCCTGATTCTGCTTTTTCCAGGAAAGAGCGTCGAGGTGGGGAGGCGGGGCTCTGTGGCTGTCTGTCAAACTGCGTCACGAAGCTTTATAAACCCTCCCGTGCGCTCCAGTACGTATGACTGTCTGAACGTGGAGCTCTGAGGACTGAAGGTCCCAAAGTTCAATCACAGCCAAAGGAGTTAAAGACAGAATGGACGTCAGTGCCGAGGCCAAGCGCGTGATGGTGCAGGCGCTCAGTAAGATGTACAGCTCGCGCTCTCAGCGCGGGGGGCTGCGCCTGCACCGGAGCCTCCTGCTCAGCCTGGTCATGAGGTCCGCGCGGGACATCTACCACGCGGCGCGGGGGTCCGGGGACAGCCAGGAGTCTCCAAAAGCGCAGGAGGAGTCCATGGACACTTCCAGCCCGGACGTTCCAGATGTTCCTCCAGACTCCACGACGCACGAGACCCAGGACCCTCAGCCCGGAGGAGACCAGGAGAACCGAGACCCAGCCCGAGCAGACCGCCAGTCCAGAAAACGGAGGGGGAAAAGGGCCACGGAGCCGGACTTTCTGCCCTGCAAGAGAGCCAAGCTGGACTCTGGAGAGGTGCTGAGGGTCCTCCAGGACGCCACGCTGCGTAACAACGCAGGCAGCTGCGCCCGAGAGACGGACACTCTACCCAACACACTCTTTATCAGGACTGTAGCCACATGCTGAGGGTGGAAAAAAAAAAAAGGTGCTGGACACTGAACTGTACTGAACTGAACTGGGGCAGCTGGTGGCCTAGTGGTTGGGGAGTTGCCCCTGTCATTAGAAGGTTTGAATCTCAGGACTTCTAGTGGCACCACTGAGGTACCCTTGAGTAAGGTTACGGTCCCCACACACTTCGTCACTGCTTGACTTGGTGAATGGGTTCAACGCAGAGAAAGAAGTTCACACTGTGTGCTGTGCTGTGGTGTGGTGGGTCCACGCGTGACTATGAGGGGCCTCTTTACTTTAAACCTGGCTGAACAGGTTCTGTTGGGGTTCTAGAGCTCGGCAGGAGGCACATGTGGCTCAGAAAGCTGTGATCCAGCAGCAGGGCTGTTTGAGAAACTCCAGCTGGAAACCACTGAGTGACGAGGATGTGACTAAAGAGGCGCCAGAAGCTCAGAAGCTCAGAAGCTCAAAACCACCAGGCCTTCTTCCTGGGAAACACGTCATGGACGTTTGGTGTGGATCATCACAGGGCGTGCTGGGCTCCTCCCTTCTGCTCTCAGTTAGAACCGGTTCTGAGCAAACAGGAGGAAGAAAGAAAGGAGGAAAAGAAGGAAACGTGTAGGGCTGGACCACATAAAGCTGTATTTATTTTGTCTGTATTTGTGTGTGTGTGTGTATGTGTTTGTGTGTGATCACGAAAATGAACGTGAAAAAACCATATAAGCTGCTAAAAAAAAAAGGTCATTCCAAATGTCAACTACCTCACTTTTTTTGTAAAAATAAATATTTGTATGAAAAACTAGTTTCTGTGCAGTAACCTTTGTTTTGACCTTTGAAACTTTCTCCATGTGGTTGCTTCACACTGAAGTGCCAATGTTTTCACAGTTTATAGTTTAAATGGGACAGTTCAGCTCAGTTAATAGTAATCCCAGGTAATAGTAATCTCTAGTCATAGTAATCTCTAGTCATAGTAATAAAATCTCTTTATATGATTTGTTTTTGTTATAGTTCCAAAAGAGACATTTTGAGTACTATTAGCTGGAAAAACTACATTACCCATGATACACCACTCAACTAGCCAGCAACTAGAGCTAATAGAGGAATAGTTTACAACTGAGACACAATTTACTCATCTGAACCTTGTATTGCACAATTACTGACTCACTGTTTTACAGTCATCTTTGATGCTCACATGAGTTCTAATTCATTTTGATGACTGTATTGGGCATCAAACGAATTATTGCTTAACGTTAATAACCTTTCATGCTGCGACGTGTTCTTGAACTTAAACATGTTCTGAAAGAGCCATGCTCCCTGCGGTAATGTGATATAGAAAGTGATATTTGATATGTTTTTTTGAGTCATTAAAAATGACTCATTGAGTCATTAAAAATGACTCAAAGGCTGATTTGGATGACATTTAAAAAAGAAGTAAAACTGGACCTTTATCGGAGCTGAAACTAGTCTAATGCTTTGTTGACATTAAAAAATACGAATTTACTCAACACTCTTTCGAGTCAAGCAGTGGTCATCTGCATCATGTCATAGTACAAACAAAGGAAAGTGAAAAGGTTTCCCAAAACTACTTAAAACACACACACACACACACACACACATCACTCAACACTGCATCATGTGGCCTCCTGTTGCTACAGCTAGGCCCTTCACACCCAAGCAGCTGAGAACAATAGAGGCACAATAACACGCCATTTACTGCTGATTACCGGCCTATTAGTCCGGGGGAAGCCGGGGGGGAAATAAGAGGCAATTTCCTTCTCTTGCCGTCACTTCCACCCGAGCTGAATTACCTTCCCCATCAGAGGAAATTACGTTTTACGACGAGGACGACATAAAGCCAGGCTGATTGTATGACTAAGCCTCTACAGCTGACTGGATCAAAGAACATTTTCCAGTCCCTCATGCCCTGCAGACACGTCCCATGACAAAAGAGCAAAGAAAAGCAGTCTCTGTGGAAAAGAAACGTCAGAGAAGAAACGGACTATTAATATTTGTCCAGTGCCATTGTTAAATGAGGAGGGGGCAGAGACAGGAATGTATGAAGGTGGTATTTATAGACGAGAGGAAGAGCGGCGGAACCCTTCACACTTCCGCACATCTGGTCAGCAGGCCGAGGGGGGAGGGAGGGAGGGAGGGAGGGAGGGAGGGAAGCTGAAAAATGCTTGTGTGGCTAATCAATTGTCCTGCTAATGGTCGCCTCTTCCCCCTCCCGGGCCGCCCGGGCCTATTGCCTCCCCTCAGAAACCCGAGGAATCGTGTCTCAAATCTCACCGGGAGCAGGATGTGCAAACTGCTTTAGGATGAGTTCAGCGATGGCTCAGACACAGACTGTAGACTCTGACACTAGTAAACCAGTGGCCCCTGCCCTGTAAGCACTCTTTATTACGCAGGCCTTGCAATCCAGGCCCAGAATATTTAATTGTTCTATATTCTTGCCCTGATGTACTAGGGAGGGCTACTTCGCTTCACTAGTGCTTGAATTTTTGTAATGTCGCATTTTAAAGTAAGCAGAAATCTCAGCACGGAACCGGAATAGCCTCTACATAAATAAAATGCAGCTCACGCATGTTCAGTTTTACACCATTGAAATTCCACTATATATTTAAACTATTACGTTTGAGTTTCTGTTTCACTGAGGTATTCATATGAGGTGACACAGAGGCCAAACTCGTTTAGTCAGTCATTAAAATGGATGGGATTAGAGAGCACAGAAATAAAACGTGATGAAAGTGTTGAGCATCAGAAATCAGGCAACTGATAGAAAATAGCTACACATTTGAAAACGCTCATGTCCAACGTTGGGGGAGTAATGAAGTGCCTTAAGTTCATTCATTCATGATAACTGTGTTTGTGTGGTTCAGAGTATGAAGCAGTTATTGTAGTTTCTTAACTAACTTTTTGTAGCATCTATTAATCTCGGCATGCTTTAGGTGCATTTTGAACACAAATGTAGAATTGTTTTTAGTCACTGTATGGAGTGTGTATAAATGTATACCACCACAATCAGCGTTTGCATGGGCCGATTTCTGATGTTGTGCTGAAAATGTTAGTGTACTAAACCATGTAACTTCACAGGGTGTTGATGCGGTGCCTCCTGGGGGGAAACTTGATAAAACGTTGATAAATCCGCGTTCGCAAACACTGGATCCTGTCCAGTGAAGACTTTATCCAAGAGATGAGTAACACCATTCAAAACTATGCAGTTAAACAGAGGGAACCTGTCCAAACTCGGCATGCACATGGAATTAGTGGTAAAGAACGTGAAAATGAGGTCAAAGGAAACCGGAAATGGAAAACAAAGCTAAAATGTTTAGACTAGCAACGTATATTGCAATACACGCCCATTCCACTCGAGTCACAGCTTTCGCCAAAGTCGGGTAATAACAAGTTGCAACTCAGTTCCCTGTAAAAACTTGACGGATTTGTGTTTGAGGTAAAGAATACTGAAGTAATTAGTGCATAATAATCTACTATAAATAATAAACTACTACTAAAAAGTTCTTCAATAAGGAGGTACGTAAGTACTTAAAATATAACTTTTGACTGTCTACTTGTTTTTTTTTTAGAAAGGTACATTTAATTTTACTGCATGATTTCACAGAAGTAACAGTACATTTGCTGAAACACGGGTTTAGGCGTCTACACACCCTGCCGTGTGTGTGTGGGGGGGGGGGGAAGGACCTTGAGAAGCTAAAATCTAACGATCGATGAGGTGAAGTGGTGCCAGGCCTTCACACACAAAACCGTTTAACCATGATGTGTCACTGATATCACAGCAAATGGAGCAAACAGAGGAAAGGAAATGTGCCTTCTTTCTTACTTTGTGTTCTCTAAAAGGTGCTTTTCTCAATTTAATAAATGGAGTGTTACAGAAAGGAGAGAAAAAGAACGCGTGTAGTGGGGAAATAAGTACATTTAGAGAAAAAAAAAAAAGCTTTATCAACAAAACTCTCCACTGGCACATCTAAACTGACTGTGTATAACATGCAGCTAAAGCATGTTCAGTTTTGTTCCGTTTAAATAAAACAATATACTTTCACTTGTATCTTTGACTTTCTGTTTCACTGGGGTATAAATATGAGGTGACAAAGAGGCCAAATTTCATCGAAATGGATGAGATTAGAGAACGTTCAGATTAAATGTGATGAAGGTGTTGCCAATCACGAATTAGACAATTGTTAAAAATAGTTACAGGTTTGAAAATGATTATGTCCACTGTTTGGGCAAAAATTAGAATGTTTTAAACAACCAGAGCTGTAGTGAACCTGCCTAAATGGTGGGACATTTTCATTTGACCCCCACACAGTCAAAGAGACATCAATGTCTCCACTGGTAACAGCTAGAATGGTAGTATTTAAATGATTCAATAAATAAATTAGATGACATATACTCATAAGGTGATCCTTTTGAGATGACAAAATTAACCGCTGCAAAAAGAAGGAAGTGAGAGGAGAGGAGGGAGGCAGTAGGTGTGTAATAAATGGATGAATGGATGGATAGACTGATAAACAACAGATGCGATGAGAAACGTGGGTAAAATGCAGGCATATCCTGGTGCAACTCGACAACAGTCATGTTTTCCACATCTTCTTTTTATTTCTTATTTTTTGACAGTTATTCTGATGTGTCCTGAACATAGTGCCGGAGTGTCTCACCTTCAAGTTTGCAGAAAAAAAAAAGAAAAAGAAACAGAAACAAAACAGTGTGCATTTGGCTCTTTAGATTTTTTTTTTTTTTTTTGGTCGTTTTTCAGGGTTTTTATTTATTTATTTATTTATTTATTTATTTATTTATTTTTGCTTTGTTTTAAAAAATAGAAAGAAAAAAAGGAACATGTTGCTTTTAAAAACATTGATCTATACTCATGTTCTGCAATAATACTTTTTTTTCTTCTTTTTTTTTTTTTTTGTTTTTGTTTTTGTTTTCTTAAATTCCTGAAGATGAAGTTCCACACCTATGTGGCATGCACATAGCACATGCAGTTCTGGAAGTAAATACTTGCAATTTTTTGTACTGAAAACACTGTTTTTTCCCTTTTTTTCATGGTGGCTCCTACATTGCTGGTTACCATTGTGTAGGTTTTCGCCCTATATCAGCTGAACGAGGCTCGAGGTGTTGGGTGGTGGTGTGTTTTGACATTGGTGAGGAAGGAAACGCCTGTCCGGACTGACCACACACAACCAAACACACACCCATATTCACACACACACACACACACACACACACACACACACACACACCCCTATCCACACATAAAGAAATGAGTAAAATGTAAAAGCCACAAAATATGCATTACTGGCACAAAATATGGAAACATCCTGACTGGACACCAGTAGAACTCTACATATATCTTCAATACATTTACTATAAAAATAATAATAATCACAATATTATTATTTACTGATAGCAGGTTTGAAAAATTCCAGTGTAAAGTGTGAGAACATTACTTAAGTCATTCGTTTTTGTGGCCTAGAGCGCAAGGTCAAAATTAAGCGTGAAGTTTTATGGGGAAATTTCTCTGATTAAGTCGATTCAACATTCCAACCTTTTTAGTTTAGGCTTCAGCTTAGTCTGAAAAGGCCTTTGACTGGCAACACTAAATACATCTAATCTTAATAAATGAGATTCTCCTTTTTGAATCTTGGTTGCACTGGTTCTGACTCATGTTCTTACGGTGTTTTCCTTTTGAGCCTTGGTACCTCTCAGTAGTCTACACACCGTCAGTCCCAGCACAGAGGGTCCTGTTCTGTTACATTTTACACACTGTACAGATCTTGCCTCTGGTTATAATGTAATATTTGCTTAGTCGGAATATACTTTTTTTCTAGTTTATTTTTATTGCCTTAGTTTAGCCGTTCCGAATTTGTCTTTGATTTAAATTATTTGATAACTTTATTTTCTTACAGGTCGACTCAGGGGCTCCTTTCTCTACGTGTTGTACTTGTACAACTATTTATGTGACAAAGAATCTTGAATGTAGTTCTTCCATATGCTTTCAAGGAACTTTTCCTGACTCTCAGCAGCACACGTTTAGAGGGGTTCGCCCAAATTTCTCAAAGATTTCTCTAAGGACAACGGCTATTGCAGAAAATGTTATACAAATAAAACCGATTTGATGGTATGCTTCTCTGTAAGGAGCTTATCTGAGAGTTTATGAGCTCTTTTAAACTCTTCTCATGCCACATTTTTAAATGAATTTTCATGTCTGGACTGAAAGCTGGCCAGTCTAGAGCTCCCAGACTGCCATCTTGTTCTTTGTTCTACAAATGTTGGTTAACTATTGTGAGTGTGTTTAGACTCATTATCTTGTTACAGGTTCCCAATAAAAGCTCTTTAAGAAGCAAAGCCTGGTGGACAAGGAGTTACTTGTGCTTGTAGAACGGCAGATTTCATTTAGGCTGAGTTCCTCATGTTTTATTGTAGGTTATATACATGTTTTACAATATATCTATCCTCTTCAGACATATTGTTAAATGTGTTTTCTTACTGGTTAACTTTATCTTTCCTGGACTGTTCTTGATTCTGATCTTTACTGTAAGTACTGTGTCTAAATAATGACGTCTTTAGATGCTGGACATCAGATGTTGTGGTTTTTTTCTTCCATTCTCTGGATTTTTCTTATTTGTTCCTTTCCGCTGAGGCGCTTGATGGTGACAATCATATCTTTTCAACATCTCTGAAGAAGCAGCCTTGCTTTTTTTCAAAGTTTCATTCGGACTTTCTCTTCTTTATGCCATTATATTGTCGTCTCTGGTCTGATGTCCGCCTCCAAAACTCTAAAAATTGCAAAACATGTTTCAGAGGCCTTACTTGAAGACATTCAGATCTTTCCTGAAAGAACAAGGTTGTTAATTTATTACCACAGCTAACACTGACATCTTTATTACCATTATAGTTAGCTTTGTAACCCCAATAGACAATGTTTAATGATATATTATTACTATGTTTTGCCACTGCACCCAAGAAAAGACAAATGTGTGCTTTCTACTGTGAGATACAAAACAGTTTAAACTGGTTTAAGCTGAAAAACTGACCATTTTTACAAGAGTTTACATATTGTGTACCAATACTGTATATTTGTGTAATTAGAGCTTGCATGCAAACAAGCACTTAACGAAGGAAAAAAAAAAAACTGTGAATTTGTCTTCTCTTTCTCTCCTTTACACCTCTCTCTCTTTCTCTCTCTCACACACACGCAAACACACACACTCCTGCTTGCTACAAATGTCGGCTCCCACTTGCCTGACTGCCGCGCACATGGTGCATTGCATATATAGGTATTTGATTATGGATTTAAGGTTGATATAGGGTAATATGGGTAATATAACCAATTATTAACCCCTTCAAAACCCCTTTCGTCAATGCTGATCTGTATGAAA
This sequence comes from Brycinus macrolepidotus, assembly GCA_037974445.1. Lineage (NCBI taxonomy): Eukaryota > Metazoa > Chordata > Actinopteri > Characiformes > Alestidae > Brycinus > Brycinus macrolepidotus. The sequence continues at coordinate 2,475,122 of JBBPCZ010000028.1, forward strand.
GAGAGATAAAGTAAAGAACACTGCAGGAAAATACAGAAAAGAGAGGTTAGATTCATACGAGGCACAGACGAAACAATGGAACTGAAAAAAAAAAATCATATATGAATGTTCACTACGGAATTGGGCCGTGTTTTCTAGTGACAAACAGATGCAAAACAGGCAAACCAGTAGTGTGGGTTGTAGGTTTCCTTCTAGAGAAAAAGCATGACTCATGATTCTCGAATACTTTTTTTTTTTCCCCATTGTTCTATGATCCACAGTTTGTGCTAAATGGGTCAGGTTATGTGTTCTCGGCCACCGGCTTCGGATTAAGCTTTTTCTGATCTGGGTTTCGAAAAGCTTTTTTGGTTGAAATGGGTCAGAGATTGCATTCTGTAGCCATTTTAAGGCCTTGATTGGTGGGTTTTAGCAGCTGTTGTATTAAAGTGTTCTTCAAAGCCCTGTACATAGGAAAAACTATACATTAAATTATAAATAATATTGTAAATTGAGGAAAAAACATTGCTCATTTGTAATTTGGTCACTTCATAATGAGTTTTTTTTCTCTCATTGTGTGTAATACCAATAGGTAGATAAATAGAGAGACAGACAGGTGGATAGCGGTGGTGAGTGTTGAATGTATGGAGAATAAGGCACTGAGCAACTAAGTCAGTGGTACATTCTCAGACCTACAAATCTTTCCAGCTCAGAACGTCAAACTAGCAAGGGGAGCCTTCGTCCTTTTTCTAGTCTCAAAAAATCGAGCGTTAGCTGGATGAAAATGCCTGGAAATGCCGGTGCGGCAGTAGTTTTGTATGCTCTGTGCAAAAACAAACGCTCTCCTCACATACAAACAGGCGTACAGGCTAAAAGTGAGCATCAGTGGTTATGCGTGTCAGTCTCGAGTGCTACATATTGAATGATGGCTGCGTATCAGTATCTTTTGGCAGTGTAACTTTGCGGATCGGAGGACCCTGATTGCGTTTGGGCCGCGAAAAAGGGACACAAAGATCAGCGGGACACAAAAGACAACAGGTTTTTTTTTTTTTTTTTTTGGCAGAAAAGGCCCGGTCATTGTTTCACCCATGCAATTTGATTGGCTGTGTTACATGTTCCTGTGCAGTTGGATTCAGGCTGTGTTACATGTCCTGAACACAGAATGGTGTACCGTCGGTGGCAGACAATAAAGTCCCACTCCCAGTGTTACAGATCATTGACATAAATCGACATGGAACAGAAAGAGATGTGACAAGAGTGTGAATCAGGACTACAGGCTAGAACTGTGTGGAGCACAGTGCCATCTATTGATATGCAAGAGGTAGTGGAGCTCTGTTCCTTCTTCAAATATACATTTACACACTATGCTAGTCACGTTTATGCGACCATAAACTGCCCCCAGTGTCCAGATTTGGCATTTCACCAAAAAAAGAACGACAAATGGTGAAATACTTCTTTCCTTTTTTGCAACAAGGGGCATCTAAGAACTTTTACGTGGCATTTTACGTTGTGTGGGTGGGAGATTCCCACATCCCACGATAAATAATCTTTCGTTCTAACTTATATATATATATATCTCGCTCTTACTTATGCATATATATCTATATATATGTATATATATATGTATATTCCTTTGATATTGTATAAGCTCTGAGAAGTAGTATCAGTAATTTCGTATGATCTCAGTCATCAAAAATATCTTATTCATGTAGATTTGTGAGCTCGGATTGCTTACACTGAGATTATGTACATTTGCATTGATTCATAAACATTAATAAATTCATCAGCATACTGAATATCTTCATTTTACATCTAGGAAAATAGATGTTTTTACAGTACGGGACAGTATGTGGCTCAGTTATGGATGAGGAAATAGTCATAGTCTCCGCGCTAATAAGTAAAGAACAGATTAGCTGGAGCTATTGAGTGACTCTACCATGGCCCAGAATGCAACGCTGCCACAGAGCTCCACGTACCACACGAACAGAACCACACCGAAACAAATATGGCAATACGAACAGCACAGCTGAGTCCAAGAACGAAAACTAGATACGAAATCAAAGCATCGACATCATCATCATCATCATCATCATCATCATCATTACCATCATTGAAGTCATTGTCATTCTGATATTCTTCTGTATGTATAAACAACATTGTTAATAACAAATCTAATAGAAAGATGAAGTGGTTCTCTCTCTTCTCTCCGTCTCCGCTCCCTTCTCACTACATCACACCCTGGAAGACTGGAGTAAAGGGGAAAAGAGTTCACGTCAGGTGTGTATATACACGTATTTGTGTGCCTGTGTGTGTGTATGTGAGTGTGTGTGTGTGAGGTGTCAGTGTGCTTGTATGTCTGTGCAAGAAAGCAAACTGATAAAAGTGCAAAAGGAACGGTAAGTGATGTTAGAAAATGCTCGCTAGCGTCAAAATAATCGTGCTTTCAGCGTTTTATCGTTAACGTTATTTGTTGTTTTGGTAGTTGTAATCAGTATCCGTTATAAAACCATGGTGAGAAGCTCTCCCACTTCACTGTAATAAGAAATCTGAAGGTTTAAAAGTAGGCTCCCGTCCTCTTTGTGCTATCCCATAAAGAACAGGGGATGATTTTCAGAGAGGAGTGAAAGGGAGCGAGGCCCGGGACCGGAGAGAGAGAACTTCACAGACATAAAGAAAGGACCAGGAAATTTACCCTCCCCCTCCCTCCCCCCCAATCCATTCAAAGTTTCTTTGTAATTTTTTTTGTTTTTTTTTTTTTTTTTTATCTTTTGCTGTTGTTTCAATCATGCAGGATTTTTTCAAGGGAATTTTTTTTTTGTAATTCTAAGAGTTCAAACAAAGTTGAGCAGTGCAACAGAAGAATCAAGCTCCAATGTTTCCAACAAGAAGTAGAAGAAGAAGCCGTAGAAGAAGAAGGAGTGAAGACCGTTTCATTATTTTTTTTCTCTCGTTATTTTCCTCCCCTCTTTTCGCTTTTTTGTATTTTCTTCTCTCTCGAGTTTGGTGGGGGTCAGTAGCCATGACAGTTCCCAAACAAACACTCAGTCAGGGTGTGTGTGTGCCCCTGCCTGACCTTTTTACTTTATTATTATTATTTTTTTAGGCAAAAACCCACCCTCAAGCACGCAAACACACACACACACACACACACACACACTCACACACAGCCAGTGGCCACACCCTTACTGAAATAATTATTAACAGTAAACACAGATGATAAAACTCATCAATATTACCCAACATGTGGGTGGATTTTTGCAATTAAACGGAGCTCCAGGTCGAGTCGTGTAAAGTGAGGGTCGATTCTCCGTGTTTGAGTGTCTCAGTTCCACTGAGTTCTGATCGGTGGTGATTATGGCCTGTCTTTTTTGTCTGCTTTCACGATGTGTGCAGTACATTTCTCCTCCACTAGTGCATTTTTTTTTATTTTTCTTTCTTCAGTGTTGGTATTGTTTTACCTACATTTTTTTCCAGGTTCCCTTTTCCTTATGTTCACTTTACACAGTCCGAAACATCTGCAGGGAAACATTAGAGGAGAGAGAAAACACAAAGAACAGAAAAAAAAAGAATCATGCCTTGATTTTTCCCCTTTTGGAGCCTCCAAGCACTCAGTAGTGCTTCCCTGGAGCATGCAGACTTGGGGAAGCGTTTGGCCTCCAGTATGGCCTTCGATTCGTTATGACCTTCATCATGACCTTCGCTATGGTCTCTGTCGTGGTCTTTGTTGTGACTTCCATCACGACCCTTGTTGTGGCCTTTGCTGTGGCCTTTTCTGTGGCAGCGTCTCATTCCAGCTCGCTTGTTCCCTTGTTCCCTTGTTCCCTCCCTCCCTCCCTCCCCTTTCCCCAGAGGCTAGCACCAGTCATCCTCATCAGTCTCACTGTAGGGTTCGTGCAGGCCTTTCCTGGGCCCTCTGGGGTGGGGGGGTTTGTGGGGTCCAGGGTGTGTGGGCGGATGGTGGTGGGGGGAGGGCGATGAGGAGCGGTACCCGTTTGGCATCCGGCGGGCAGGGGGAGCCCCTGGCTGGCCTTGCTGGACAGGAATGTGACGGGAAGTCCTAGGGGAGCGGGGGTGTGGAGAGTTATGGGGGTGGTGGGGGTTGCCCTGGGCAGGGGGGCTTTGATCATAGGCTGGAGGCTCATGGCGGCCAAAATCGTAGTCCTGGTCGTCATAGAAACCCCCATCGCCCACCATCACTGTGCCCTCAGAGGTGCCCGGGCACCAACGGCCATGCCGAGGGGAGCCGTGGTGGGACGGGGGCGGCGGGTGGTGGGGAGGCGTGGGGGTGGGAAGGCGGGTCTGAGGGCCGGGAGGGGGCGTGGCCACGGGTTTGCGGACCACTGGTGAGAAGTTGACATGGGGCCGCGGGGTAGCGGGTGTTTGGGGCAGCTGGCGGCGCCCTCTCCTGGGCGTGCTGGTCCCGGATGTTGAGGGGGCGGGGCTTCCGCTCACCGAACTACTGCCCTACACGAAAATGGAACAAGGCAAATAAAAACAAAAGAACAACAAAATTTATCCCACAACACAAGAGAGAGAGAGAGAGAGAGAGAGAGAGATGGAGAAAGAGAGAAAGAGACGGAGGAGAGAGAGACACAGAAATGAAAAAAGCGAGATTGAGAGAAAGAAAGAGAGAGAGAGAGAGAGCCAGACGCCAACGACACAACAGCAGTAAGGGAGGAAAAAAGTGAAGGTGTGAAAGAGTGAGAGTGGTTTGGCGTTAAAGAAAGACATTGAAAAGCGGGCGAGCAGCGTGAACAAACGTAAACGACAACGAGAGAAAAAAAATGACTCAACGTTGAGAAGCGACATTTCACAGAAAGAAGACACAGAAAAAAATAAAACAAAAAAGGAGAAAACAAATGAAGAGGAGTTGAATTCCATTGGAACAGTGAAAAACTAGCTTAAAGTCATTGTGACGTCTCTCATACAGGGTAAGCTGTGGTGTGAAATTCTCTGTGACTCCTTTGTGACTATTTGTGTCAGATAAATCAGCATCAGCAGCCATGCAACATTCTTTCAAACCCTTATTGCCTGAATACAGTATAAAGTGGGCAATATGGCAAAAAATATTAAACTGCAGTGAGGTATTTTCACAGTACATGGAACAGTAGTCTGTAGAAGTCTTAGGCACCTAAAAAAAATGATACTTAAAAGCTGTTTACTACTGGGCAGTAGTGTTAAGTTAATGTCAAAACACTAATATTACAATAAATACAAATAACATAAATACAGTAAATAGTGGTTTATGTGTGGCAAAGTGTTCAATTAATCATTTCCAGACCTCTTTCCTAATGGAAGCCCAGTGTTACTTGTAGCTCCATCAAATACCTGGTTTGGCACTTTTTACTTTAGTAGATTAAATTAGGTGTGTTGCTTATGGAATTTTATAAATCCACACAATGACTGGAGGCACAGAGCAGAAATCTAGAACCAAACCTGTGTTCTTCTAACCAGCTCACAAAATAGCAACTACTTTTTAGAACAAAAAGAAATCTTGATGCTTTTTACTGCTTTCTCGTTTGTTTAGATTTATTCTAATGTTCACCTGTGCTTACTGGCAGAAAGAAGCCCACTGCTGATATGGACGGCTTCAAAGAGTTAGACTCAAACATAGACTTTCACACAGTACTGTATGTATTTTCCTAAAGTGTGGCACAGTTGGAACAAAGTACATCAGCAAAATAGTAATACCATATTTATACCATAATAATACTGAAAACTATGACCGCTGTTCATTTCATATGCTTAGTATGTGGATTACAACCCAAACAGATTTTAATGGCATGCATATACTTAAACGCTTCTCTGGCTAGTCAGCCTGAAATCCAGTCTCTATATGCCACTTAAGATTTAAAACAACTCACATATACCAACAAGTTGGCTCGTTTTACTGTTCTACTCAAAAGAAATTCAGCCCATCTCAAACCACATCCTTACAGTTTATGCAGTTACTATATAATACTTGTTTTTTACAGGCCCTTGTTCAGTGTTCTAGAAAATACCCCAAAATATGTGTATTGTAACCTAATTCATCACCATATCATCATATTGCCCACTCCTATACAGTATACAATATGGTAGTGTTCCAATAAAAACACAGACATGTTCCAGTGGTAAAAGAAAAGCACTGCAGTGGAAAGGAAAGCTTGGAAATCCATCAGTTTTGATGGATTCACTCTGGAGTGAGATGAGGGGGTGTGTGTGTGTGTGTTTGAGAAATTTTTTTTGGTATATGAGTGCGTTTGTGTTTAGCCCACCTGTCTGTGGGTGAGGCACTCACGGCCCTCGCTGGGCGAGCGAGACCAGCGGCGGTCTCTCTCCCGCAGGGGGCGGTGCCCGTACTCGCCCCGCTCTCTCTCGGGAGTGTAGCGCTCCTTCTCCACGGAGCCGTGGTGGTGGTGGTGATGGTGGTGGTGCCGGCGGTCCTTCGCTCTGCCCCGGTCTCTGTCTTTCTCTTTGGGTGGCAGGTCACCAGACTGGGTCGTGGTACTGAGATCGGTGCCCAAACCTGCAGGTCACAACCAGAAGGAGATTTTTTTGCAGGCGTTAGTGGCTGCACTTTAAAATAGAATTTCAAAGGGAATTTCAAACATTTTCACCAGTGCTGGAAAGAAATATTGCTTTGAGGTGCATATCAAAATGGTGAAGTCATGTGGTTTCACCAAATTGGGGCAGCTGGTGCCCTAGTGGTTAGGGATTTGCCCCCATGATCAGAAAGTGATAAGTGATCATTCGGTCATACGTGAATGCACCACAGCACACAGTGTGAACAGCACGAAATTCTTCCTCTGCATTAAACCCATTCACCAACTGAAGCAGCAGGCAGCCAGGAACACGGCGCCCGGAGAGCAGTGTGGCAGTGTGTGGGGACAGTACCTTGCTCAAGGGTACCTCAGAGGTGCCTAGCGGTCTTGGGAATCAAACCCACGACTTCCTGATTGCAGGGCGA
>JBBPCZ010000028.1:2482146-2495408 GCA_037974445.1 Brycinus macrolepidotus
CACTTGGTGAATGGGTTAAATGCAGAGAAAGAATTTCACATTGTTCACACTGTGTGCTGTGCTGTGGCGTGTTCACGCGTCACTATAAGGGGCCACTTTACTTTACTTTACTTTTGTTACTGTCAGATCCCATCAGAACACTAACCCCAGACTCCACCCCTCTTCCCTACTACACGTAATGCCTAGAGTTTTCACATAAGTTCTAATCACATGACTCTAATTAATGGACATAAATACTTGAGACTTCTGCTTTCAGATTTGTGAAGTGTTGCAATGGACTCTCCCTGCATGCCCAGTGTTTTATCAAATTTCAATCTATCTTGGTCTGAACTTGACAGTTACATTATAGTGGTTTCAAAACGGCCCCATGGTGGTGCAGTGGGTAGCACTGTTGCCTCACCCCTCCAGGGTTTGAATCGTGGTGGCGTGGGTTTCCTCCGGGGTCTCCGGTTTCTCCCACAGTCCACAGACATGAGTGTCAGGTGAATTGGGGATTCTAACTTGACCGTAGGTGTGAGTGAATGGTGTGTGTGCGCCCTGCAGTGGGCTGGCACCCCGCCCAGGGTGAGTCCCTGCCTCGTGCCCATTGGCTCTGGGTGCCCACGACCCTAGTAAGGATTAAGCGGTTACAGAAAATGAATGAAAGGTTTCAAAGCGTGTTGAAGTTTTGGCCAGCAAACCAGGTTTTTCTTTTTGACAATCTAACGTAAAGTGCAAGGCGCAGCCAACATTTATGGGTGTGTCCAATCCATTTTACGATTTTGACGGGGGAAAAAACTTGCCGCCAGCCCAAGGTGTAAAAGTTGTCCTAACTCTCTTAATTATTCAGAGGTGTGTTTTGGGCGTAACATACGATAAGCCGTGTGGGTCCCTGTAAGCGAGACTCTCAGGAGGGAGTTTATAGTAATCTTTATAAACCTGTTTCTCTGACCTGTGTCAGCGTCAGTGTAGCGGCTGAGTGACCGTTCCGAGGCGCGGTGGCTACGTTCTCGGCGCCGGTGCCCATGTCTCTGCCCTTCCTCCGGAATCACTCGCTCCATGGCGTAATCTTCACCCCGCGATGCCCGGCCAAAACGCCCATGACCCAGAGACGAGGCCGAGCGCTTCATCGGACTGCTGTCTGTGATCGTCTGTGGACGGGTAGAGGGACGGAGAGAGAGAGAGAGAGAGAGAGAGACACCGAAGAAAGAGAAGTTTCCAAATGATTAAAGAGCAGTGGGTCAAGAGGAGCTGAGAAGGGAATACAACATCTAGAATGTCTACCTGAGAGGATTACATATTCACATGCCAGTTTATTAGAAACATCTGCATTGTACCTACACTTATTGGCCACCTTATAAACACACACACATATATATATATGTGACCATAGACTACCATAGGGCCACTGCACACCAGATACATTTACATTTACAGCATTTAGCAGACGCTCTTATCAAGAGTGACGCACATCTGTGCTTTATAGTCCACAAGAAAACACGCCCATCATACTAGTAAAACCATAATTAAAATTGTTTGGTGTTCCTATGTCACATAGAACCAAAGTTACTGTAATTTAAAAACATGTAATAATAATAATAACCACCACTAGGGTTTAAAAAAACACGCAAATGCCCATAAAGAACAAAAATGAACAAATTTCTTTTTTCTTTTTCTATTTTAGGTCTTAGAAACAAACAAAAAAAGCACAAGATCTAAAAGAACCCTGGGGAACTTTTAGGATAGTCTCCGCTCACAAGTGGGTGGGAAAAACCCACAGAGAGAGGAGGTCCGGAGAGCGGCCAAGTGGCGGTGCGCCGAGAGAGAGAGCTGCAAACAGCGAGCGCGTAGGAGAACAAACACCGGTTTTACACCTTTTATATTTGATGAAACAGATTTCACTAATACACTCTGAGTTCTAAGGGTTAAGGTGTTTCTGACAAGGTGGCCAAAGAGTGTAGGTACAAGGCAGGTGTATTTAATAAATTGGCAAATATTTGTGTGTGTATGTATGCAGGACTGTGTTCTTGTCTGAGGTGCTGAATGTGATAGGTCTGAATACATACACACACAAACACAACTGCAACAACACACTGAGTCAAATCTAAGCAGCTCCACAGACACATCCATCATGCAGCTAAGAGTGCAGATAAAAGGAAAGAGACGGAGCAGGAAGGAAACAGCAACTTGGTTCATGCCTTGCATGCATCCAGGAAAACCCCTGTAAACAGTAAACAATAATCCCTGTAAGCAATTTCCGGGAATCAATAAAGTTTTCTAATTCTGATACCACCCAACACCTAAATGCACTTTTCCACTGGCACATGGAACCGCGCCGTACCGCAAACAAACGTTATTCCATTACACATAAAGCGTCCCGAACCCAAGCCAAACCCAAGCTGCTCAACGGCAGGGCCTAAAGCAGGCCACAGCCGAGCTGACTGCATCACTGCTTTCTGATTGGTCAAAATGTCATCACAACATGGAAAGAGGCCATTGTTTTTTACTGTCTACGCAAAAAAACAGCAAGGGAGACACAAACTAACACCTGGGAAGTCGACAAAGTTCAAGCACGACTGTCTGTTTGGGCTGTAGATAAATTTCAGTGGGAGTTTTCTATGACACCAACAAATCTACCTTAAATGCTGTGAGAAACGCGAAGGTGTACCAGGCCATCTCTAACAAATTAGCTGGGTTAGGTTTTCATCGCATGGCTAAATAATGCAGAGGGGAAAAAAACAACTCAAAATAGACTATAAATAATAAAAGACCACAATAACAAACACACCAGCCATAAAATGTGTGGAGAGAATTGCATGTCAGAAACACTGTTAACAGGCTGAGAAACGGCACAGTACAGTTTAAACACAGCACGGTTCTTGTAGACCTGTGGAAAAGTGCCTTAAGTGACGTAATTTACTCCCCCCCCAGTTACAAACCAAAGCTCATCTCACACCAACATTCTTCATGGATAAGAGGGTACAGGAGCCTGGACAGGACCTGCAACCTTTTCATATCAACCCTATCAAACTTCATGTACTGTCGGCGAGTCTTTGTTTCCAGAGCAGTCAGCGTGTGTTCATGTCAACAACGGCCATAGTGGATTAGTATGTGGAATTGGAGCTTTCTCCAATGTCTCAAGTGTCTTCCATCACTGTATAAAGGAAGTTCTAAATAAATAATGGCTAATCGATCACATATTAACAATACTATCAAAACCTAATTTGTGATTTTTAATGTAAAGTGTAAACGATTATATTTCACTTTATATAGAGAATTGGGCAAAAGGCTTGGGCACCTGAGAAATTATATTTAAAAGCTACCTAGGAACCATTTAAAAGGAACCAAACCTGTGTACTTCAAACCTGCTAACAAAATATTCAGGACTTTTTAAAAACAAAATCTTGACACTACTTCCTAGTTTTTTGTATTTATTGTAATTTTGTATAGGTGCCTATAATTGCATAGTACTCTCTCTCTCTCTCTCTCTCTATATATATACATATATATATATATATATATATCAGCCACAACATGGGATACATTAGACACCAAGTGAACAGTCAGTGCTTGAAGTTGATGTGTTGGAAGCAGGAAAAATTCATCTGAGCTGCTTTGACAAGGGCTAAGGTGTGATGGCTAGACAACTGTGTCAGGGCATCACCAAAATGGCAGGTCTTGTCGGGTGCTTCCAGTGGTTAGTACCAACTAAACATAATCCAAGAAAGGACAACTGGTGAACTGGTGACTGGGTCATGGGCGCCCAAGGCTCAAATTGCTGAAAAAGTTCATGTTGACTATGATAGAAAAGTGTCTGAACACACAGTGCATTGCAGTTTGCTGTAAATGGGACTCCAGACTGGTCAGAGTGCCCATGCAAGTTTCCTTTATCAAAGATTTCTTCTACATCATATGAACAGCCAGGATTATGTGTGTTGCTTACATGAGGAAGAAACGGCACCAGAATCTAATATAGGTAGAGGACAGCCTGGTGGAGGTGTGATGTCCTGGCATTGATGTGGATGTTACTCTAACACCTACCTAAACATTATTTCAAAACCCCTTCATATCAATGGTATTCCTTTCTTTCATCAGGTATCAAAATAGTATCAATCATAAATCAGTATTGAAGTAAATATATTTCTAATGAAATGAACGATACCTCAGCCTTACCAGACAAAATATTTGCACACAGTCAACCCCACCTCATAGCATTAGTGCTGCATATCACAATGCTAGCTCCCAAAGGTTTAGAAGATTTGACCTAACTAAACCCACACAAACACAGATGTCAGCAGGCACAGCAGCATGCACAAACATCACTGGGTCCAGAGCACAGACAGCTGAAGACAGATATAGATGCACAGATAGACAGACAGGCTGGCTGCTAAATAGAAGAAGGCAGCAGACAATGAGAGAAACAGAGAAGAGTTTTCCTCCAAATTTGCCTCTTTGCCAAATTACTCTGCAAATAATTGTCACATTACCAGCCAAACGTTTGAAAGCAAGTATATAATCAAGATTTATCCATTTTTTCCCAACACATAACAGACAGTAAAACATTTATGTAAACAGAACAACCAGGTTAGTTGCTAGTAGTAGTTCTGCAGTAGTGTGGTTGATGCTCCTGCAGAGTTTTACTGCAGCTCTGGAATAAATTATGAACTTTTAAGTGTAAAGCAAGAATGTGAAGAAGGCTTTTCCTACAGAATGTGCTGAAACACCAGGGATACATCTGGATAAAATTTACTGCAATAAAACGTTCTGTGTTTGCTAATTTCAGAATGTCTACAGGTACTTTTTAAGACTTGAAATGTCATTTAAAGGACTTTATATATGTATTAAGCCCTTTAATTTTTAAAATGCAATTTCTGCATGTGCAGAAATGCTGCAGAAATTGCTTCCACACTTTTGGCTTGGAATAAAAGCATTAAGGAACTAATAAAAAAGAGCGAAAGCTGGCGAGAGGAAAACGTATAACGGACGGAGGAAGAGAGGCAGATGGAAATAAAACAACGTACGCCGAGATTATTCCCCCGGTGCCTCCCTCTCCTCCTCGGCTGCTGCTCAGCCATGAACACATACAGCCGCATCGGCAACACAGATGGAGAAACACAAACACACAGGAACGGCAGCACAGAACGGCAGCCAAATGACGAGCGCGGCCGACAGAGGACAGGAAGAGGCAGGGGTCACGTTTAAAGAGGAAGAGAGGACCGGGTGGGGTGGGGTGGGGAAGGGGGTGGGTGGATGTATGGGAAAGGGCAAAACAAAAGGGAGTGAAAAGAGGGGGGAGAGTAAAGAGAGAGAGAGAAATAGAGAGAAAGAGAGAGGGAGAAAGGGAGAAAGACAGAGAGAAATAGAGAGAAAGAGAGAGGGAGAAAGGGAGAAAGACAGAGAGAAATAGAGAGAAAGAGAGAGAGAGAGAGAGAAATAGTATCTGATTAGAAACAGAAGCAGCGGTGACAAGGAGAGACACTTACCACAGTAGCAAACACACACTGAGGGCTAGAGGCAGTGTTAGAAACACCACAGCAACAACCATCGACGCCACACCACAGTACAGCACACAACACGGTAAAGTGAGGTACGGAACATGAGACAGAGAGAAAACACAATACATAATGTGCTGCAGACACACACAGTAAGCGCGGGGACCATGGAACCATCCTACACTTACATATCAAACGCACAAAACTAGGGCTGTCAAAATGACTTCATTTAGAAGTCTTATCGCTTAAAACTGACCCTCTCAATGAACGGACGGTGGTTAGGTGGCAGTTCAGATGATTGCAGATAGTAATGCACACTATAATGCATCCATATGTTTCATTATAGAGACATTATCATTCAAATGTTTTCAATATTACAAATATATCTATTTTCCAGTAAATGTACATGGTGAATTTAATATGCCAGTCCTGTGCAATTTTAAATGATTAATACAGTTAAGCAGTAGAAAAAACGCAAAATTTAGAAATGCCCACACCAAGAGATTATTATAAAAATGTCTGAAAATGCTGTGTAGCATCAAGAGGGATGTAATTAACATACAGAATTATACATGTGCTGCAAGTGCGGGGACCGTGGAACCATTCTACACTTAGACATCAAACACACAAAAACTAGGGCTGTCAAAATTACTAATGCATTCATTTCCTTAATTTAAATATCTTTCCTTAACTTCAAATTGACCTTCTCGGTGAACTGACAGTGACTAGGCGGCAGTTTGGATGATTGTTAATTGTAAGTCATGCTATAATGCATTAATATGTTTCATTTTAGAGATATTACCATTCAAAAGTGTTCAACAATACAAATATATCTGGTTTCAAATAAATGTATACAATGAATTCAATATACCAGTCTTGTGCAATTTCAAATAACTAATTCAGTAAAGCAGTGATGTGTCCACATCAACATGTGTAATGAATAGAGAGTATAGAGCCTTTATTATAAAAACGTCTGAAAACATTGTGTAGAATCGAGAGGGACACAATTAACATACAGAATGTCTTGTTTTTGAAAACTGGTAATGTTGTGGGGGATAAAAAAAATGAAAAATATTAATAGATAATTACAGCATATGAGAACTTTAAAGTCTTGAAGTATGAATAAAACATTAAATACCTTTTACAACATCTAAAATACCTATTGCTGAATAGTACAGATGACAGTTAGGATTTAAATCTACACTGGTTATTATTGTAGATAAAATGACAAACAGCATTGATATCCCCTGTCAAATCTATTTTATTTTAATAATTAATCGATTTTAATGTCTTACAGAAATAAACAGGTTCATTTAAATTCATTTTTTTTTCTTTTTCCAATATAGTATCATTCTTTGAATGGTTATGCTTGATGCTAATGTTCAATCTATTAAGCTCATTTTCATTTTTTGACTTAAAAAACAAAGCCCTATACAAACCTTTGCCAAGTACTGTGTAATGCAGAGGCCAAATGTAACACACACAGACGCGCACACACACACACACACACACACACACACATTTTTCAGTGCAGACTTCCTTAGTCAGTATTAATTTCCTAGACTAACCATAGAACCTAGGAAGTTAGGAAAATGGAATAAAGTATTTTTGACTCAAGGATTCTTGAAGGGAGAACAATCTTAAATATACACTTATGTGCAACACTGTGATCCTATATTTTAGACTTGTTAGGATAACAGCTCAAGAACATCCAGTACTTTTTGCTTTACTAAAAAACAGAATCCCAGGCTGAAAAAGAAAGTAAATCATCTGTACCAGATGAAACCGGAAGTACAATACAAACAGGGCATGCAAGCAGACATTAAGGAAAGGAAGGAATTTGTTGGAAAATAAATCTTTGACCAAGTTAGAGTAACAGGAGTAATAAGCAAAAGGGAAAAGAGAAACTAATGCTGGTACAAAATCATCATTCACATGTATACACCCTGTGTGTGTGTAATTCTGTACGTGTGTGTATGTGCATTGAGTGTGTGAGTAACCACAACAGTCACTGGAGCACATGGCACAGCGAAGATGGCATGGCATGAAATGAAGGAGGGTATTTTTCAGCTCCCCAGGGGCAGGCACAGAAGAAAAGAGTAACAGATGACCAGAGGAAAGTGTCATTTCTGATTTATTCTATACCTGCTTTAAATATGCATTTTAAGTTATGAAGGAACACACTGTACACTCTAGATATTGCATATCTAGAGCATTTAATACTTTCAGTGTTTGAATGTATTCTTAAATACATGTTGTCAAACACATATTCACAGTTTTAAACACTTAAAATGGATATTTACCCTGGGTCTGGTTTCGTAGACTTTTGTATTGTTTTTTTTTTTCCTGTGGGGTTCCACAAGGGTCAGTTCTAGGGCCAGTATTATTGTTTCCAGGTTACATGTGGGATTAGTATTTGTTTCAAGACCCAACACGTTTTCCAAAGTAACACATATTTAACCCCTTAAACTCTAAGGGTCTGTATGTGCATCCACATTTCAATTCTTCACTCTTGTAACTAAATAACATTCACATTAGTTTCACAGTAGCTACTTTTTAATCCATATCAGTATGAAGTTATAAACTGGCTAACTACTTAATAGGCTTGCAGTTTAAGGGGTTAATCATTATATAGAACATTCTATGATATTTTGAACTTACCCAACAGCCTGTATTTATTTTATAAGAAATGATGCATTGTTTTCTTGTGCCACACAAAGGCAGCAATGGGAAGTGAGTTGTCCAGAGGGAGGAGAAGACAGACAGACAGTGGGGGAAAAGAGAGGACAGTGGAGAAGAAGAGAGGAGACAGGGAAAAGTGACAGGATGAAAGTGCTCACTTGGTTGTCTGCTGGGAGTCGAGGCATGGAAGCAGCCCTGCCGTGGCCTTCCATCGGCAGGAAGTGCTCAGTGTCCGGGAACCCGTCCCGCCCCATCTCTCTCATCTCTACCGTCTGCAGAAACAGAGGGAGAGTTTGTGTGACTGGCCGGGGACAGCAGACCCAGAGGGGAGGCCAGGAGACAGGCCTGAACCCCGCAGACAGAAGGAGACCTTTCTGAGGAGATGCATTATGTGGCAGGACAGTCCGGCCCCAGCCTCTGCTTTATGTCCTCAATTATTACTGAGGAAAGGCTTCTATTAATTATTGTTTCACTTCACTGTGTGTGTATATGGCTGAAATGACAATAAACCTTCACAATTCACCTTATTCACAATGCAAAAAAATGAAGCTTATTAAGCTTGCAAGAGGTAAAAGTCTGGCCATGTGCTATTATTTATTACAAAAGCGGCTCTGACAAAAACATTCTGCTGGTACGACTCAATGGACACAGTTTTGGGACGACGACCGGCCAAAAATTGTGCGTCATAAACACCATTACTTGGCTGAGAAACTGGAAAATCAAAACATGATACAACTTCCGTACCATCGCAGTACAGTTTAGATACAGCGCGGTTCCTGTAGATCTGTGGAAAAGTGCCTTAACATTCCATTCTGAAAGTTTATGCAGAATTTTCAGATATATGACTGAATACAGCTGTTTTATGAGTCTAACTGTACATGTTAACAGCTATCAGCTAAGGTTTCCATTACTAACTTATTGAACTTAGAGACTGTTTTCTATTTGATGCTAAAGCTTCAGTCTTGGCGATCGCAAGGACACCAGATATAAAAGGGTGTAAGTAAACCTGTCATGGCGAATCCAGAAATGTAAACATCATTTACTTTTACTTCAAATAGTCTTATGATGTGTAGTATCGTGCAGTTTTCTTATTGGGTGTTAAATCATTATCATTATGTGCAATATCTTATTATTATGTGCAATAGTCCATGTGAAATATCACTACTTATGTCAATATTACAGATCCACTTCTGATCTCTATTACAGCAATAACAGACTCCTGACTACTATTTGTGTTACTAGCAATTCACTTAACTGTTAGTTATTTGTCTATGGTATTTATACACCAGCATTTGTGAATACAGCATAGTGTATTTCATACTGGATTTATTTAGACTTTATATTTATTTGTTCGTGTATCTGTGTGTCCGTGCAGTTGTAACATAAGCAATTTCCTCCGGGATCAATAAAGCTTTCTGATTCTGATTCTGAAAAAGTCTTCTTTTGTGCCAGAAAGCATGGTAAATTGGGCTGCCTGTCAAGCTGCACTCCAAACATCACATCCTTTGTTTTGAGGCCCTCCCATGACTGTGATTGGACCAAATTTCACTTATGTCACTTCAATTTCCAACTTGTAGGCCAAAGATGCCTAGAAAAACAGCTGCAGGTTTCTGCCGTTTCTGTTTTGTTTATTTCCTTCACTGTTTCCAGTGAATGGCACAAACAGACACTGTGTCCCAAAAACAAGTAGTTCCAGTTCTGTTCGTGCCACTTTTAGTGCAGACTGGGTGTTCACACTGGCATATACAGTGTACTGTTACTATCTGCATGCTGTACTAGAACCTCAGTGTGGAACATAAATGTCTAGTGTGCTACCTCACTTTTTACTTTATAAACTTCTCATATTACACTCCGAACACTCAACAGCACCTGCACTTCTGTTTTCTGTTTACTGCCACAACAGACACACTCATGTCCTGTTATTTGATTTGATAAGCTTATAATTTACACTCACTCAATGTGATTCAATGCTGCTAACTGTCTCCTGTGCAATATTATTCATTCTGGAAGGTTTACATCCCATTCACACCATGCTGTTACATTGTTGTGGTGTCTATTGTATTGTTTCTGTCGTAACGTGCCCTCTGTTGAGTTATATATTACAATGTGGTCCATGGAGAAACGTCTCTTCACACTATGTACGTGTTCACAGCTGCTGCTGATAATAAAGTGACTTTGAGTCTTGAACATTATACACTGTCGGCACTTTCCAAAAGGGTCCTTCAAAAGCTGTATTTCTCTGGCATTTTTTTGTGTTAGACCATCTGCAACATGCAGTTTCAAATGTTAGAATTTTCAAATGTTAGAATCGTAACTGAGCACATTGTAGCATACTTTAGCTTGCTAACACCAACAAGTTTTACCCGACTGACTTGGGTACAAGTTTTTTGCACCAAGAAAACTAGTGTAAACGCGAAACTAACTTTCTACACTCATTTTCTGCTTAAACTGTTAGCTAAGATAAATGACAGGTGAAGTTTATGTGATTATCTGAAAATTTGGACTGTAGAATTGCACAAAGTTGCAAATAAGAACACATTCAATTGGGCTAATTTTGCCAAAAGGCATGTTGTTTTGAAAGATAAACCATTTGGATTCAAGACTGCATTCATGGTGCTGAGTCAGTGAACTTCCAACTCTGTAATATGACTAAGTTAGCAAGCTTGATAGCATCATAAATTAGGTTATAGACCGCTAATGGAGTCAGATGAAATTATTGGGACTATTTGGTTAGAAGATATTATTATTTTATATCATTTTAATATGGTATGGTTGTAAAATGACAGCTAAGCAAATAGCATAAAAGCCCAACTAGCTTGCTCACATTGTTTATCGGCTAATTGAGCATGTCCAGCTAAATCTTTAAATTTTTTCTCTGCTTTCCAAAGGTCCTGCCTGATAGCTAGACCCTGTGTGATCAGCATTATAGCCATAATGTGAATAAGGTGAATTTTTTATTTGATCAAATACAAGGGTCAAGTTATAGGAGGCTGCAGGTGATAAATACGAGGGCAGTTTAAAGTACTGCTGGCATAGCAACCACTCCCAGACATTCACTCACTCCCTCTCACTTATATCCACACTTATATCCACACAAGTTTTTCACCACGGCAATTCAACTGCACAGACATTGGAATGTCGGAAGTCATTCTAACTAATCTTAATTATATTCAATCATGCACAGGCAAATTTAAAAGCTCATGCTGTTTTCAAATGTGACAATAAATCACATGTAGTCTATATTCCACTACCATTTGTACGTTTAAGTTTGTGTATTCAAAATAATTATTATAGCTGAATTATAGTTGAATAATTAAATAAAATTAAAATCTAAGATTTCATGGAGCATCAAATCACTGTGAATAACTGAATCATTATGAGCTCAGAGATTTACAGCCCTAATATACACACCCACAATCACAACTACACACACACACACACACACACACACACACACACACAGTAGAGTGGCACCACTATTATAAATGCTATAAAGTAAGCAGAGGCGGGCAGGAGTGTCTTTGGAGGTCCAGAGGGGTTCAAACATCCCTCCCAGACAGCCGAGCATGGATGAGCTTATGAGATGAAAATGACTGTTTTACGGTCAGCAAACACAGAAACTGTAAGAAAAACAGGAGCGATCAGGAGAGAGAGAGAGAGAGAGAGAGAGAGAGAGAGAGAAAGAGAGAGAGAGAGAGAGAGAGAGAATGGCTGAGTTTAAGAAGTGGAAGATGGTCCACGGAGTCCAGTTACTGTCTGCTGAATGCACATGGAGGGGCAGCAGACAGACTGGTCCATCAGAGCCATGGTCTCAGAGAACTCCAGGAACAAACCCACCACCGAGAGAACGCAAACAACTCTGTTAGCAAACACCGCTGGAAGCAGCGGACATTTTCGACTCATTCGGCAAAATCCCAAATCTTCTGTGCACACACGTGGAGCGGCGCGATGCTACAAAGTCCCGTAGAGGCTGTGAAAATCCTGCTGTTGTGTGAGTGTTAAAAAAATAAGTGGAATCCAAATAAGATGTGTAACAATAACTGATTCTAGGAGACCTCATGTCTTGCTGGCGATCCATTCAAAACCTTACCTTTGTCTCGTTCAACTCATTTAAATCTTTTTCCGTTGGTGTTGGTAGTTGGTGTGTGTGCATGTCCATGTTGGTCAAAGTAAAACAGATCTATCTGTTTTCTATCACTTCATGCTGCCTTTATTGCTGGATGAGCCACCAACAATAAAGACAAAATTCTGAGACACATTCAGAGCACAGTTCACACTGATATAAAAATGCTTGTTACTCATCTGTACTGGGAGAGTAACAATAGGCCAGTGCACTATGAAGTATATTTCTATTTGTGTTTGCTTGAGTAAAAATATCATTTGTGACATAAAAGAAAAATCTCTGAATTGTTAGATCACTTTCTTTCAAATAAATACAACATCATTAGACATCATGCCATTAAAGAGTAAAAACAGACTGCGTAGGCATTAAAGGGTTGTAAAAAATGCCTGTAATGTTTCAATACTTCAGTTGTCAGAGAGCAAGGAGCACTTTTCTAGCTAGATATTTTATAAAATCTCTTTATTTACAAGCCATATCAGCAGGAAAGAGTGATTCTGAAAATAATAATTATTGGAGAAGGGCACTGTCACAACTAAAATTTATTAGGTTTTACATTTTTTAAATCATGATTTAAATATCAAAGTTTGTCATATTTGTAGCCTCCTTTGTCAGAATTTGCAGTTGTTTGAGAGAAATTGTCTTCTTTCTGTTTTCCTTCAGCTGATGTAAACAAACTCTATGTTTTAGTGCTTCTGTTATTCAGACTGGGCAGTTTGTGGGTTACATCGTTCAAACCATAGCTAAACAGTAAATCAAATGCAAAGGGCTAATGCCAGTTTCCAGCATGCACTGCATGGTTTTTTTCTTGTAAATCTGGCGCAACATTGGATGATATTTGGTCAAAATAAAAAGAGATTCCATCACTAATTTTTATTTCCCAACTGTCAAATTTCTAAAATTAAAATAAAAAGTATAGTATAGTATAGTATAGTATAGTATAGTATAGTATAGTATAGTATAGTAATCTAGTTTTTAAATTCACCTCT
>JBBPCZ010000028.1:2495995-2506025 GCA_037974445.1 Brycinus macrolepidotus
CACGGCGCCTGGGGAGCAGCGTGTGGGGACGGTACCTTGCTCAAGGGTACCTCAGTGGTGCCACTAGCAGTCCTGGGATTTGAACCTATAACCTTCTGATTGCAGGGGCAACTCCCTAACCACTAGGCCACCAGCTGCAATAACATTTTTTTGATTCTGACTCTAATTATTAGCTTCTTTCTCCAAATCTTTAAGTGTAAAGGCATAAAGAGACATACAAGCTGGTTTGCTTACAGGCTGTTGGCAGGGTCTGGCTGAGATTCCGGATGGTTGTTGAGTCCCTGCCCCGCATCCTGGGTTGGGGATGGCGGCTCCAGGCGCTGAAACATTAATGGCGTTCGATTCTGTGTAAGATACAACATGGCCTACAGCTGGTATCAGGCAAGCTGATGGGAAAATGGGGGTGGGAAAGGAAAGGATGCGATACGAAGCATCCCAGGTGCAAATGGGAGGGGCTCCATCAGCAACAGCAGGTGGTCAGACCGGTCAGCCGGGAGGCATTCTGGGATTGGAGGCTGGTGGGTTAATGAGTGGATCCTCTGAGCTGAGCTGCCAATGGTACCATGCTGAGAATTCATTTACTTTCATCATTCCAGTAAATGAATGGCCCCAGTAACCAGTTGGGTGCTAAAATGAGGCACTACTAAAGAACAGAGGACTTCTAGTCTTCTACTCACTTCTAATCTTTGCAGTTGCTCAAACTGGGTGAAGGTTTCAGAGTTTCATTAAATTAAAATAAATAAATAAAAAAGTGCATGTTTGTACATTGAAAAGGTGCATTGACCATTAGAACAGTTATTATTTAAACGTTACTATACTATTTAAATGATATTTAATTACTTATTTGATTACGGTCAGTTAGGTAAGAGTCTGTTCTTCCACCTTTGTCAAGAAAAGACAAAAACATGTCAGAAATGTAATAGTTATATCAGTATTATTATTATTATTATTATTATTAGATAGACAATATAATATAACATAATACAATATAATGTTATATTAGACTTTCTCCACTTGTGTCAATGAGCTGTATTCAAAAATGTATATAAAATTATAATATGCAATAACTGCCACTTCTAAGGCTTAAGAAACTGTCTTCATTTGGGGCCAAAAGCATAGATATTTATTATTAATAACTAGTATTTCCTTAGTATTCAAGCTTGAAAAAAAAAACTAGTTTCATTTTTACTGGCTGCCTTACAATTTTACTGAACTTAATAAGTTAATGCATTAACTGGGGAAACTTTCAATTCAATTAATTTTTTAAGCAGCTAGGTTACTTACTTTTTCACTTACTAACAAATCTTTTGACAGCTTGATAGTCGTCAAAAAATCTGGAATTCATTTCTATTGTATGTACAGTCACCCAACCTGAGCAACTACATCAGGAACATACAAATATGTTTCTCAGAAAAGCAACTAACTGGTTTAGCAGTCATTTCATTCCACAATGAGACCCTGAGGTTTACAGAATGCAGACTCAGTCAAAAATAAACATAACACATCACTAAATAATCAATGAGTTTCAGCTGACAAAACATACAGTGAGCAAATCCAAGGCAGAACTGTTGAAATGACATTGAAAAAGTTGAAGGATAACTGGGTTTAGGACAAATGGAACAAAAAATATTTTCTCAGTATCACAAAAAATAAAGATCCACAGGAGATCAGCTGTAAAGTCTTTGATTGTGATGTTAAGTACCTTCTATACCATTCACTTAAAAATATCAAGAGAGGGGAACATTTAATTATGTCAGGTGTATCAGATTTATTTTCACATTATGTCATTTTTGCTTCATTTCGGAGACTAGGGCTGTCACTACTGTTAATATCAGTAAATTACTTTGACAACAAATCGAGTAATCAAGGTTTTTAAAAAGGCCAAACAATACAAATGGAATAAATATGACTAAACAATAACAATAACAAACCACGCAAAGTTTCCAAAGATTCCTATACTTCACTGCAAACAGCCAATCTCAGAAGCCTTAAAGTGCCAAATAATGACTTACGATTTAACTACACATTAATAAAGTGTTTTTTAAATTAAGTAATTGGTATTAATCAATTATTAGTGACAGCCCTAGATGAGGCCTGTTTGGGGCTTTTAAGTGAATGTATAGTTACAGATCACACAAAAGGGGAACAGTTCAGAGATATTGAAGGCTCTGCATTGCATGTTAACATAAATATTACTTTTGTACAATCTGTGACAACGTTAAAATGGTGATGATGTAATACTGTCATAGGCACATTAAATGGCACCACTTTACAATAAGACGACCCTTATAAAGGGATTATAAATGATTTATAATCAGGTTGTTAATTAGGCTGTATGCAGTTTATAAATCATTAATAAGTAACTATAAACAAGTTATAACAGTTATAACAGGCTCACTATTTGCCAAGATCTGGTGTTTTAATGGTAGTAGCGTGTTAACAAAAACCTGATGAAGTTGACAGTTTAACATTCTGCCTGAGAAAGAGACAAGATAAGCTCAACAACTAGCAAGTTCTGAGATCTTCCAAATAGCGAGCCTGCATCAAGTTGTTTATAACTGCTTATTAATTATTTACAGACTGTCTACAACCTAATTAACAACCTGATTATAAATAATTCAAAACCCTTTATATGGGTAGTCTTGTTGTAAAGTGGAACCCTTTAAACAAAGCCAGGGCTTTAATTTTCTTCCAAAATTTGTGGTCCTGCTTTGAACCTTTACATATAGCAATCAGCCATAACATTAAATCCCCCTCATGGTGCTAAAACAGCTGTGACCCCTTGAGACCTGGACTCCACAAGACCTCTGAAGGTGTGCTGTGGTATCTGGTACCAGTTCTGTAAGTTATGAGGTGGGGCCTCATGGATCAGACTAGTTTGTCCAACAGTCGGGGTCCAGGTCAACACCTTGAACTCTTTGTCTTGTTCCCTAAACCATTCCTAAACAATTTTTTCAGGACATTATCCTCCTGAAAGAAGCCACCGCCATTAGGGAATACTGTTACTATGAAGGTGTGAATTTGGTCTCCAACAATGTTTGGGTGCGTGGTCTCAAAGTAACATCAACATGAATGCCAGAACTCAAGGTTTCCCAGCAGATCGTTGCCCAGAGCAGCACACTGCCTCTGCTGGCTTGCCTTCCTCCTATAGTGCATCCTGGTACATTTTTTCCCTGATAAGCGACTCACACTCACCCGGCCGCCCACATGATGTAAAAGAAAATGTGAATTATCAAACCAGCCCATAGTCTTCTACTGATCCATGATCCAGTTCATGTGCTTTTGGCAGTGAATAGGAATCAGAATGGGAACTCTCTCCGGTCTGTGGTTACATACTCTATTCAAAGCAAGCTGCAAAGCAGTGTGTGTTCTGACAGCTTTCTATCATAGGCTGCATTTTTAACTTCAGCAATTTGTTTTACTGTAGCTCTTCTGTGGGATCATAACAGATAGACTAGATGAGCACTATGGCACCCATGATCCTGTTGCTGGTTCGCCAGTTATCCTTCCTTGGACCACTTTTGTTGGGTACTAGTCACTGAATACCAGGAACCCCCAACAAGACCTGCCGTTTTGGAGATGCTTGGACCCAGTTGTCTAGCCAGCACAATTTGGCCCTTGTCAAAGTTGCCCAGATCCTTCTGTTTGCCCATTTTTCCTGCTTCCAACACATCATCATCTTCAAGAACTTACGGTTCACTTTGCCTAGTATATCCCATTCCTTGAAAGGTGCCATTGTAACAAGATCATCAATTTTATTCCCTTCACCTGTCAGTGATCTTAATGTTATGGCTGATTGGTGCATATTTTAAGACAGTGGTTAAACATTAGTACAGCTCTAGAAGGACTTGAGACTGCAGGGTTTTTGCGTACCAGGAGTAAGAAAGCTGAATGACAACCCAAACTACTGTAGCTCAGTTATGTACTGTGCTAAGATTACTTAGGAAATTTAATCCAGGATTGATTACAAATGACAGATCTGAATAATTTCTAGTTGTCTATCTGACCAAACAGATTCCATTTTAATCCACAATAATTTACTAAAATGTGATGATCTTGGTGGCCTAGAAATTGCAAAGCAACTCCTGAGCTGTGCTAATGGTGAGAGGAGGCTACTCTTCTCTGAGCAGCTGATTTTGTTGCAACAAACATCTGTTTTAAAGGGTAAAGGGGGCATTTGGCTGACGCTCTTATCCAGAGTGACTTACAATCATTAGTTATAGGGACAGTCCCCCTGGAGCACCAGAGGGCTAAGTGTCTTGCTCAAGGACACAGTGGTAGAAAGTGGGGGGTTGAACCTGCAACTTTGTGGTCATCAGGTTCACAAGCAAGTGTTGTACCCACTAGGCTACTACCACCCTAAAACTCACCTTAAACTGACCATAAAGCTGATATCCCCTTTAGAAGCTGTTATGAAATAGAACTGGAGAAATGTAGAATTTGCACTGTTTTTCTCCAACACGTTTCTTAGGTATCTCTGCTCTTTTAGTTTGAACGGAGATGCGGAAAGGATTGTGGATTGCCTGGCATGAATATACGATGCACTGAGCTAAACCAGCTATAATTCAAGGAACATTGTCTGCCTTTGCCAGCCCTACACACAAGGCAAACCCAGTCCAGACTGGTCTCGTTCCTGGTTCCCCGCTGGTGGAATGAGCTGGCAAAGGTGACAAGAGCAGCAGAATCCCTCTCTAGCTTTAAAAACCTCCTGAAGACTCATCTGTTCAGAGAGTATCTCCTCTATCTATTTTCTTGCACTACTCCTACATAAAGATTTAGCACTTAGTACTCTCCTTTGGTTCTCACACTGTCTTGAAACTGTAAGTCGCTGTAAGTTGTTTCCTCAAACTGTAAGTCACTTTGGATAAAAGCGCCTGCCAAATGAACGTAATGTAATTTATTTTTACCATTTTTCATATATTAACAATAACTGTTCTACGTAAAGGCTTTTGCTAATGATATGACACAACATATAAAAAAGACGAAGCTTCCCAATACTAAACACCAAGGTAACAGAGGAACATTCACATAATCACATTTTTCAGGTCAGCCCTACAACAGATGTAATCAGTAACAATATTTTGCATTACTAAGATAAGTGAAATCTAATCTGACTTGCTTTGGATTACTTTTACACCTTGTATTACTACCTGTGCCACTTTAAAGGTATCTAGTCTTGATAGTTGTTAACAGATTGTCATCCAGATTACATGCATACTGTTACTACCCAGTGCTGGTCATGGTCAGACAAATACAGACAATCCAGTTCAACATCACAACGTTACAAAAGTTGTGCAATCGGGCAGTCCTCGTCAACTCATGGTGTTAAGAAATTTTCACGTTACCAAATTCTAACTATAAGCTGGTGCTCACTTGGTCATTGGTAAATTTATCATGTTAACAACACATACGTCCCCAGGGACGGTCAGAGACACCTCAGGCTACTTTGTTGCCATAGAAACAAGGGAACGTCCCAGTTGGTGATGCATCACAACCTGTAAACATTGGTATTATGGAATCTCGCTCCAAGTTTACCACTTTTATTTATGATTTTGGCAACACCTTCCTGTGGTAGTTCTGATGTTTATGAGTTTATGAGGACCATACGAATGCAGCATATGTACAGTATGAAAAAAGATTTGGTGTTTCAACCTTAAAACCAAGTAACCTGAAAGCCTTCGCGCTCTGATGTTATTTAACCTCAGACACAGAATGTAAGACACTGTTGCTGAGTGATCTTGAATGAACTCAACCCTTAGAACTCAGAGTGTATTAGTAAAATCTGATTTTAACAAATAAAAATGGTGTAAAACAGTCTAAAACCGCTCGCCGCTCGGCGTTTGCTGCTCTTTCTGCTTGCCCACTCTCCGGACCCCCCCCTCCCTCTGCGGGTTTTTCCCACCCACTTCTGGGCAGAGACTATTCTGAAAGTTCGCCCGGGTTCAAAGATCTTGTGTTTTTTCCTTTTGCCGTAAACCTAAAATCAAAGAGATTTGAGCATTTTTGGTCTTTATGGGCATTTAAGTGTGACATTATCTTTACAACCCCAGTAGCGGTTATTATTATAACATATTTGTTAAATTACAATAACTTTGCTACCACATGACACAGGAACACTAAACAAAGCTCAGTATGGCGTCTGACACTCCGAGCATCAACACAAACTGAGGGAACTTCCATTTAAGGACCTGTTTAGCCGTATGACGACAATTCACCATTTGTTGCACTCGCGTTCTGAGGGTTAAGATTGTAAAGGCAGCCAAGTTACTTACTTTAAATTAAAACAAGAAATCTTTTTCTGGGTGTAGCTATAGAATGAATGGCACACAGATAAAAAACACAGCAGAAAGTCACGATGCCGAATGCAGAGTAGGGATGGAGTGGGACTGGTGAGAAAGACAGCAAGAGCAATAAGGAAAAGAGAAAGAGAGAGAATTCACAGGCATTTCTGAGGGTGGAATACCTGCTCATCTCGGAGAGCCTGGGTCCGCTTGGCTTTGCTCTGTCGGTAATATTCCATAATCATCATGGCAGCGTAGATTTTACCCACTGTCAGGTCTGTCGCTGCTGAGAAAAGGACAAGTTACCCTGCACGATTAGACGAGGGGAGATGGACCCTGAGCGAGGGGGGAGGGGGAGGGCATGGGTGTGGGCAACACTGTTGCGTACGCAAGACATACACACTCTCTCTCACGCACACACTCATACACACGCACACAGACACACAAAGAGCCAATGGTCTTTTCACAAACTGGTTAAAAAAAATTTCTTCACTTACTCTCAGTATACATTATCAATATACATCATGTTATATTTGCTGTCATTACACACTTTTTCACATCTTTTTACATTATTACATTATTCCTTCTTACTCATACTTACATTATTCAAGGCATTTTTACAATATTGCATTATTACTTATCACTTATACTCACTATTTTATTACTATTCAACGATGCTTCTTTGCATAACTGTTTGTACCCCGCAGAACCACTGATTTATCCCTGGATTTAAAACACATTTAAAAATATTCGGACTGGAGTACATTTCATAATGCCGATCAGGTACGAACAGAAAATGACTCGTAGTGACTGTTTCACTGCTGTTGGACATTCTGAAGCTGAATTTGGACTCATCTCTCTCCAACTCACATGAATAGAGAGGGAATTTCAAAAGAAATTTGTAACAGAGATCAAATATTTGCCCACAAATGTAATGTATCTTGGACAAGTTTCTAGAACGGCAGCCAAACGCGGATACAATGTAATGGGAAACTGTAGCAGTCCTTATTTTAAGCGGGTAACAATTTCAAAAGTTTTTACATTTTATTTTTACATTCTTTTACAGTTTTTGAACAGTTCTACCTGTTGCTGTGCGAGTTTTTCTGCTAGTACTCCACAGTTCCACGCTAAAATTCAACAGTCTGTTACTTTGCATTTAGAATTGTTCTTGTCTTCACTCCGGTTGCGCCACCTGACTGCAGAGTAGCTAAACATCTCTTAATCACCTCTTCATCCCTATACACAAGGTAAACCCAGTCCAGACTCTTCTCTTTTGTGGTTCCCAGCTGGTGGAATGAGCTGCCTAAGCCGACAAAAGCAGCAGAATCCCTCCCTAACTTCAAGAACCTCCTGAAGACTCAACTGTACAGAGAGCATCTCCTCGCCTTCTTGCACTACTCCTACATAAAGATTTAGCACTTAGTCCTCTCTTCTGGTTCTCACACTGTTCTGAAACCTAAATGTTTCCCAGTATTGTAAGTCGCTTTGGATAAAAGTGTCTACCAAATGAATATAATGTAATGTAATGTAATCATCAGTGCGACGATGTTCACCTCGATGCTGGTGTCACCCATACGACAGGATGATTGTTATACAACAGCACAAGCTGTGGTTGCTATGGTTACAGTGCCATAGTAGTTATGAATGAATATGGGCGGGCAATAAATACTCCATAAAGACGGTCTATAAAGGCGTGTAACAAAAACAACAGCTTGGCAATGTGATTGTAAAGATTTATTTTACACCGTCAAACAGCGAGTGTGTGTTTCTTGGTTGTGTGTGTTGTGCTCTTGAGGGTCCTGCACGGCGCTCCGTCCGTCAGTTGGTGCGTCAGCTGTCGGGATGCAGCCCGAGTTTAGCGTGATTTAGTTTCTGATGGACTGTCAGAAGTATAAATATAAAACTCCGAGTGTATCAACTGTAATCCTGAATCTCCATTAACCTGCAGTGTTGATCAGAAGCCGTCAGGCGGCGCAACCCTGTGACACTACACAGTGAAGAGTTAAAACAGTGTCAAAATACAGAACTGTATCACTGATGCTACCCTTTCTATCTTCCAAGCATCTCTTATCTTCCGTCATTTGTGACACATTTTCAACAAAATCCACAAACCACAGTACATACAATATCCTTACATTTTACAACCCTATTTTACTTAGAGTTGCTACATAACATTAAGTTTCCAATGTAAAACTGAGTTGTTCTATCCTAACGCATTTGTGGGCGGAGCAAAGGTCACTTTTTAGCTTCAGAATGTGAAACAGGTGTAAAAAAAAGTCCCTCTACATGAAGTCGGCCGTACCGTGCCCACACTGTGAAATGTCCAAGAGCCCTCAAACATCAGCGTTAACCTTGACTTTACACATGCAGACTTAAAGGCATGTTCATCAGCCATGTTCACTGCAGCTTATTTCAACAAATTATAATCCTCGACACCGGCAAACAGTGGAGGACAAATTTGTGCTCTAGGTAATTCTCATGCTTTTCTTTGGGAACTAATGTAATAAACTATATAACAGGTATTATCATAACCATGCCTCTCATTCAGCAGTGCTGTCTATTCTATATCATGCTTTGTGCAAACGTAGTCCCATCATAATTAAGGCCAGTTGTCGTGACTTTGTCGCAGCAAAACAACAAAGCCACTTTCTCGTCTCATGCTTTGACTGTTCAGGCTTTTAATGTTCTAAACTGCTCGTGCTTTGTTAAGATTGCTGGGTGTAAAGTGTTAAATGGTCCGCTTAAGAAACCCTGGAGTGAAAAG
Organism: Brycinus macrolepidotus; assembly: GCA_037974445.1. Lineage (NCBI taxonomy): Eukaryota > Metazoa > Chordata > Actinopteri > Characiformes > Alestidae > Brycinus > Brycinus macrolepidotus. The sequence goes on from JBBPCZ010000028.1 coordinate 2,505,041, forward strand.
ACATCTATAGAGAACTGGTCTATAGTGAAGCACCCTCTGATCGGAGGCACTGAGAGATGAGTGACTGCATGTTTGTGTAAAAGTAATGCTGTGAATTTATTTGATTCAAGTGTGCACATCATTTCCAAGGGAATAAAATATATCACATTTACACAATTGTTGGCAAAAAGTAAGTAAACCGATAGACAACATTGTGTTGATATATTTTACTCAACACCGAATCAAGTCAATTCAATGCATCCCTTTTTTCAGTCAGTGTAGTTGGAGTTATGCTATGTGTAATTTAAAAGTATGTAAGTATTTACAGTATCTAAAGGTAGTTCTTAAAAGGCAATTCCATAAATTTTTCAAAATGTCATTCAGAGTGATTTGATGAGAAATTTAGAAACAGAAAATTCAAATCAGAAAATTAGAGAGTCAAAACTGTTCACCTCTGGTGTCAGGAATATTTAACATTTCTAAAAGTGACAATCATAGACAATTACTATGCACAATGGTAACTGATATACTGCCTCATGTCTGAGACATTGTTTAATAATGATTTTGTGATGAGATTTTGGCCCAAAATCGATTTTAAGCTACTCGTGGTGGAAAGATACATGCAGGGTATAATTAGGCAAAATAAATGCATAAATAAATAAAAAATAAAAATCCCAAAGAAAACTTATTTTTCAGACTTACCACTATTTTAACATCATCAGCATTACATATTAAAACTCAGAAGACATGCATGGATTCTATATAGGCTTTGCATTGTAATTCAAATTGCTATATTTGCACTGTAGACATTGCAGCCCCTGGTTTCCATGACTACCACTGTAAAGAAAATAAGAAAATAAATAATTCCACATCAAACCACTGTGATCTGACTTTGTTTCTCAATAACTGAAGTACAAATAAAAAAAAATAATTATGAATTTGAAAATTTGGAGGAATCCCCCTTGAAATTGACTAAAAGCATATGTGTGTGTGTGTGTGTGTGTGT
>JBBPCZ010000028.1:2531715-2543262 GCA_037974445.1 Brycinus macrolepidotus
TATTATTAGGTGAGTTATGTTCTCTAGGGGATGTTTTGTGGCATGATTTCTGCTGTGTGTTGTGTGTGTGTGTGTGTGTGTGTGTGTGTGTGTGTGTGTGTGTGTGTGTGTGTGTGTGTCTGTGCTTATTTTACCTTAAAAGACTGGACGAAGGTCCAGAGCAGGATGCGGATGGTCTCGCCCTGCCTGAGCAGCTTAATCAGACGAGCAGCTCTGAAGAGTCTCAGAAAACTCAGATTTATGAAGTTATTCTAGAGAGAGAGACAGAGAGCGAAACAGAGAGAGAGAGAGAGGAGGAAAGACACAGAGAGACAGAGAGAGAGAAAGAGAGAGAGAGAAAGAGAGGGGGGTGAAAGAGAGAGAGACAGAGAGAGATAGGGACAGAGAGGGAGAGAGACAGAGAAAGAGAGAGACAGAGAAAAAGAAAGAAAGAGAGGGGGTGAAAGAGAGAGAGACAGCGAGAGATAGAGACAGAGAGGGAGAGAGACAGAGAAAGAGAGAGACAGAGAAAAAGAGAGAAAGAGAGGGGGGTGAAAGAGAGAGACAGAGAGAGAGAGAGAGACAGAGACAGAGAAAGAGAGAGAGGCAAAGAGAAAGAAACAGAGAGAAAGAGACAGAGACAGAGAGAAAGAGAGACAGAGAGAGAGACAGACAGATAGGTAGACAGACAGACAGACGTCAGCTGAGATACAAATTGCTGTTGATTTTTCTTTATATATTAGTAGGGAAAACAAACAGGGGTTTTACAAACCAGGGAAGGGAAAGAGATGTTAGAAAACAAATTTTAAACTGGCAAGACTAAGCAGGCCCAGCATATCCAAGGAAGGGACAGAAGCAGGAGGAAAAAAGGGGGGGAGGGGGAGGGGGAGGGGGGGCAACTCATACAGAAAGGACAGAGCCTAAACATCTTCATCCATTTGGGAAGAAAGTGCAAGACCCCCTAACCTCATGTGAAAGTCAACCAAATGCACTGATGGCCCACGGCATGCTAAACCCACACACAGCTAACAGCTAACAACCACTGACACTGGCAAGGGTCAAAGGTCAAAAGGTCCCGGGCTTAAGGATGCTTAAGTCAAACATGAAGCATAAACATATAATATTTTCACCACATCTGCATCTTGGACAGTGGTATCACCATATTTTCACAACGGGCACAACCTCAACCTCATTAGGATATTTAATTATTAATCCATGATTGTCTATTAGTTTTCATAGAAATTCCACTGGGAAATCTTTAGTAATGGGTTAAAAACCACTTTAACCTTTCTGAGACCACATTAGTAACTATACTCAGTATATAGTATATAATGCGAAGGACGAAATGAAAGCAGAGCCGTTGACCTGTAAACATTAAAATGCCGGTGTTGTTTCATAGCATGAGTAATACTGAGGTTATGAAAGCAAAAGTCTTTCAAAAAACATTTCTATATTTTACTGTTAGTTAACTCTTTGGGAAAACTGATGCAATTTTAGAAAAAACTGAAAGAGGAGGGAGCACGGCATGCTATGCTATACAGTCTAAAATTTCTATTGTAGCTAAATTGCCTGTTAAATTCATTAAGTTTTAAAGACGGGTGACCCAACCACTTTCATTCTTCGAAATATAGTAGGTTTTAATAGCCTAGTAGTTTATGCAATGGCATTTTTCCACTGGCACAAGGAACCACACTGTACTGCGAACAAATGTTTTTCCATTATAAATAAAGCGACTCATACTCGAGCCGTCTAAAAGTGATCTGCAGCTGAGCTGACTGCATCGCTGCTTTCTGATTGGCCCGAAATGTTGTCATAGCAACAGACGGACTGGTTTTTAATACTCACTGTTTTTTAATATTCTCTGTGCAAAAAAACAGCAATGGAGATACAAATTACCAACTGGGAAGTCGACGAAGTACAAGCACGACTGTCTGTTTGGACTGAAGATAAATTTCAGTGGGAGTTTTCTATGACGCTAACAAATTTATCTTCAACGCTGTGAGAAACGTGAAGGTGTTCCAGGGCATCACTAACAGGTTAGCTGGGTTAGGTTTTCATCGCACGGATAAAGAATGCAGAGAAAAAAAGTATAAAACAAGACTATAAATAATAAGAGACCACAATAACAAAAGCGGCTCTGACAGAAAAAACTTTCTGCTGGTTCGACTCCATGGACGCGGTTTTGCGACGACCGGCCATAAACATGGACTCCGTTACCAGACTGAGACACAATGGAACATCAAAACTTCTGTACCATCGCAGTACAGTTTAGGTACAGAACAGTTTCTGTAGACCTGTGGAAAAGTGCCTTAACAGTCCACTCTGAAAGTTTATGCAGAATTTTATGCAGTTTTACAGGCCTAATCGCACACGTTAACATTATTAACTATCAGTTAAGGTCGCCATCACTAACTTAGAGACTGACGCTAAAGCTTCAGTCTGCTTGATCTCAAGGACGCCGTAAGTAAAAGGGTTTAAGTAAACCTGTCATGGCGAACTTACTTTTACTTCAGATAGTCTTAAGATGTGCAACATCATGTGCAGTTTTCTTACTGGGGAGTTAAATAATTTCACTATGTGCAAGATCTCTTTATTATTATGTGCAATAGTCTTACCATGTGAAATATCACTACTTATGTCAGTATTACTGATCTACTACTGATCTCTATTACAGCAATAACAGATTCCTAACCACTATTTGTGTTACTAGTAATTCACCTAACTGTTTATCTATAGTATTAATACCCAGCATTTGTTTATATAGTATAGTGTATTTCATATAGAGTATTTTCTGCAGAGGTTTTATTGGATTTATTTAGACTTTGTATTTTATATTGTTCTTGTCTCTGTGTCTCTTTGTGTCTGTGCAGTCGTAACATAAGCAATTTCCTCCGGGATTAATACATTTTTCTGATTCTGATTCTGAAGTATTAACAGGAATGTAATTTTTTTTTTTTTAATGCACGCATGCACATGCTTGTGGACCACTGATCAAGAAGCAGGTTGTGGTTAAAAAGACAAAAAAGTAACCTCTTAATAAGCGTAACCACATAGAGTAGTACACATATTGTACATAAGGACTTAACAAAGTCATAAAGACATTTATCATAACTGTACAAACATAAAGAATATTTCCTTAAACCCAGTACACACGGGAGGGGAGGGGGGCTGTAATGGGGAGTATGCAGTGTGTGCATGCAATTTTTTTTTTTTTCTGCACCAATAGCACTGGAGAATTTTCCCATAATGAAATACAGCTCCGCCTCTATCTGAGCCACGGACCTGTCAGTGACCCCTAGTGGCGAATAATAGAAGTGTTTTTTGTGTTTGTGTAGTTAATACTTATTTTAAGGGGTTATTTTACAAAGCAAAATTTATCAGCTGGCCAGAAAAAACAAACTTATTCAACAGATAAAGAGTTAACAGAGACACCTATGTTGGCTTAAAGAGTCAGTATAATGGAAAATATTTATAATGTTTGATATATACATTTTTTAAAGAGTTTAAGGCCTATAGTATGACCATTAAACTGCAAAAAAAAAAAACAACCCATTTTGAAAGCTGTTCTGACGCCACAAAAACCAAGACATTTACATATACAGCTAAATCTGAAAGTCACCCCAGGTAACATTACTTTTTTATTATTATTACTGTATTACTCTATAATCATATATATATATATAGAGAGAGTCTTAAAGGGACAAGGGACATTAACAAACCAGTCTGTTTAATTTTAACCGAGGCTTGAAATGGCCATGTAAAATGAATTTCAGTTGTTTTTGGTGCATAAAACCACAAATGAACTGAACATTAAGCTAAAACATTAAAAAAAAATCTCATACAGGCCCGTTAAGTTTGAAAATCTTGCTTTGTGAGATAGAACCCCATTTATTATCCAACAATAATAAACAATTTTGCTTTTAAAGGCCAAAAGAAAGAGAGGAGAGCATGCAGACATCCTGAAGCTGCAGCTGGACACCCTGTACTTCTGAACTGAGCAATGTTTTTGAAGCATGTGCGAAAATCCTGTGTTTGTGTGTGTGTGTGTGTGTGTGTGTGTGTGTGTGTGTGTGGGCGCAAAAGAACAGCTCAGTTAAACCTGGGCTGTGTGTGTAAATGCTGTGGGAGTGAAACCATTTAAGTGTCACACAAAGCAGGGGTCAATGTCCATTACTATTCAAGCACATGCATCATCATCACCATCATCACCATCATAATCATCATCATCATCATCATATATAGATGCATTAAGAAAATTACAAACCATCTACATGGAGATGTTGCAGATGCATGGTTTATAGCAGCATTTTTGGAGGTTGACAATAACAACCAGTGTGATCGGCCAGGCCAGGTCACAGATGGACACATGAGTTTCACAGTGCATTTTGATTGGATGAATTCGTCAGAGGGTGTAGCCGCCAATATAGCAGCGATTAAAGAAAGCATGTTTGAAAAACAAAACAAAACAAACAAACAAACAAAAAAAACAGGACAGAAAAAAGGATAAAACAAGAAATGAATAATCATTATGCATTTCAGTCCAAAAAACATCAGTCAATTCAAAGCCATATTCCAATCATTATAACATACGCTTAGCTTAGTGACAACTAACAAAACATGAAACAATACTGAAATCAGAATGACAGCCACATGAAACCAGACTAAAAAAGCTAAATGCTTTGAAATGTTTGCTTTATGATTTTCTTGTCTATTTAAAAGAAATTAAAAAAAAAACAGAAGTGTGCAACATTTCTGTATCTCTGAGTCTGAGATAACAAGCATTTATTTAGAAGCAAGTAACGGTCATAATGAAACAAAATGTACAATGATCAGCCACCAGGTGCTGCTGCTTTTCTGAAAGACAGGAGCTCATTAAAACACACACACACACACACACACACACACACACAAACACACGCTCACGTACACGCCCAGAGTTTTTACTAGAACTGCAGTCTTGACTGATCTTGCTAATTTTGTGGCTAATTTTTCAGTGTGTGAAAGTGAATAGTAAAACGTGAGGCAGTTACCAAGACTTCAGTGGTGTTTGTTTGCTTTTTTAACTTTAGCTGACTGAAGCTACAAGCTAAATATTATGAATGCATTGGTCAACAAATTTAATTCTAATATAGTAATACTTTGCACATGTACAAACCCAAATCAGAAACACACTGGTATGGAAAATGCAAAAAAAAAAAAGTTATTCTTAATTTTACTTTCCCTTTTTTTCATTGTAGACTGTACGAGCCCAATATATTTCATGATTTGTTTGGTCAACCTCATTTTGTTTGTTAATGCACATCCATTCCTGCATATCGGACCTGCAACACAATTTAGGGCCAGTGCTGAGGTAAATATTTGAATAATGATGTGATTTCAGGTGACTGTAATCATGATTTGGCACAAAAGCAAAATCCAGAAAAGCATTTGAGGAGCAAAGATGGGCAGAGGATCTCCAGTTTGTCAACAAATGCATTAGAAAATTGCTGAAATGTTTAAAAACAATGTTCCTCAAAGAAAGATTGGAAGGGATTTGCATATTTCTCCCTCTACAGTGCCTTATATCATTAAACGATTCAAGGAACCTGGAGGAATTTCGGTGCCTAAAGGGCAAGGGGTCAAGCCTAGGCTGAACACCCGTGATCTCTGACCCCTCAGACGGCTCTGCATCAAGAACCGCCATTCAACAGTTGACTGAACTACCTGGACCATCACTGAGATATAGAGTTGCATTGACATTACTGCGCAAAAAACAAGCCTTATGTTAGCCATGTGCAGAAGTGGCATCTACTCCTCTGGGCTCGGACCTTCTGGGATGAACCCTCATGCAATGGAAATGTACAGTGGTCAGACGAATCAGTATTCCAGATCTTTTTTGGAAGAAACAGACACAGAGTGCTCCGGACCAAAGACAAAAAGGACCATCCAGACTGTTATTCGCAACAAGCTCAAAGGCCAGAGTCAGTCATGGTATGGGGTCTTATCAGTGCCCTTGGTAAAGGTCATTTATATATCTGTGATGGCAGCATTAATGCAGAAAAGTACATTGGGATCTCAGAGCAGCATGTGCTGCTTTCGGCTGCAGAAGAAGAGGGTGCGGGGACTGAACTGTCCCGCCTGCAGTCCTGACTGTCCCCAGTAGAGAACGTGTGGAGAATTTCGAATGCGACAGACATGTTTGCAGGAAGAAAGGGAAAATAAGACCTGAAAATCTTCATTGCCTTGTATCCTCAGTGCCTAAACGTCTTTTATGTGTTGCCAGAGGGAAATTTCAACGTTACAAGGCGTTAAATGCTTTGCCGTCCAACTTTTTTTGGAACATGTTGCAGGCCTGGAACGCAGGAATGGATGTAAATAACAAACTAAATGAAGCTGACCAGACGAAACATAAAAGATCTTGGGTTCATACTGTCTGCAATAAAATAAAAGTCAAAATAAATTAAAGAATAACTGCATTTTTTAAAATTGCATTTTGGGGATCTGGGCTTGTACATCACGTGCCTACAAGTTTACATCAATTATGTCATTTCTGACACTGTATGGTTTATATTTTATTCATAAAAATGGCCTAAAATGTTAAATTGCTAAACAGTTCGACATGGTTGGTTAGTTGTTCTAGCAAAATGCGAAACTAAAAAAGCAAATTTTAAAAGGTATACTGGTTAACTGACTGTATTTGGGGTGAAGGGGGAAACTTTGTGAATTTGACTTCTGCTGAGTTATCGCTTTAATTAAGCGATGGAAACACACTGGGCGTTTCAGCAGGGAATTGCGGTGATGTAAGCAAGAGCTGGGCGAGCTCCAGACGTCCCAGTGCTGTCTCACTGATCTGCTCCACACTCCAACTGGGACAATTATATAAAACCTTCAGAAGAGCCTTCCGCCTCAGTGAGCAAGGAAAGATCCTGTGGAGTTTCTGTCTGTATCTCTGACACACACCCACACACGCGCACGCACACACTCACGCAGACACACACTCGGTAGACCCTGTGCAGAAAACACTTACCCCTAGCTCCGTGACTAAAATATCAGTGATGCTGCCAAGTACAGTCACACAGTCGAAGATGTTCCAGGCATCTTTGAAGTAGTTCTGTTAGTAAAAAAAAAAAAAAAAAAGGATAAAAAATGCTTGTGATTTGGGATAGAGTGAGGTTATGGCACACATACACAAAAAACAAACACACAAAAACGCATGCATTTGTTGTACACCCTGTCAGGACATTTTGTCAAACACATGTCCCGTATGTATTTTGAATTTTCTAAGCCTAGCCCTTAACCTTAGGATCCAAAATGAAATGTTGGTATTAAAAAATGAAACTAATTGTTTAAATGGACCAATTTACTGGCCTGTTTCTCTCTGTTCTTCTTGTAGTCTACACATTTTTAATCCTAAAAACGTAAAAAAAAAAAAATGTAAACACACAGCCTTGTCCCTATAAACTGAAGTTGCTCTTGTTCCCCTTCTCACTTTTCTGCTTTTCTCTCTTTCTCTTTCCCCGTCAGAGAGCCTGAGGGTGTGATGGTACACATGCTGAGTGCAGGTTCTTTTTGTGCTCTTCTGAGAACGCCTGGAGTGAAAGAGTGCATTAAAACCACTCTAACTAACGGATGCAGCTAGAGCTCCATCGTTCACCTCTTTCTACCAATCAGGATGTTCTTCTCCGGACAGGCCTTTTCTGACCAACATCTTTTTTCTCTCCTTTACCCATCCCAATCCCTTATCTCCACGGTCATCTAGCACCAGAGTATTTTCAAATCGTAATACTTTTAGTTCTGCTCATATAAGTTTGGTCTGTTTTCCCACGTAACATTTTACTCCTTAATATTAAGTTCAACGTGTTTGGTTTGAATTATCAACAGGGATGGATGTGAAATTTACAGCACTGATCTTCTTTTCCGTTACATTTTGCACACTATACAGTTCTTGCTCCTGTTTGTAATATTTGTTGTTTTCTGTACGTTTTATTACCTTAGTTTGGCCTTCCCAGATTTCTTGTTAATTTCATTTAAATTATTTGATAACTTATTACACAGTCTTACGGGTCAACTCAGGGACTCATTTCGCTAAATATTGTACTTGTATAACTATTTATGCGACAAATAAAGAATCTTGAATCTTGCATGACTTTAATATTCAACTATTATTTATTATTCAACCGGGAAGCTGGGAAGTGTCCCAAAACCTGGAGAAATTGAAAGACAAAAATAGCGACAGTCACAATATTGATTTTATTTCTCATGCGACCCGATTTTCCTGCTCTGGAACAGCAAGAGAGTGCTTATTTCAGCACACACTCATCTGCTTGAGTGGAATGTTTACTAAGAAAATGTAAAATAAAGCTTGGGAGGTTTCATAAACAAAAGAGCAAATTTTGTTGATTCTGAGAGCCACATACATTTATAAATGAATTAAGATCTGCCAGATGTGTCAATCATAACAACATTTAATGTGAATATTTTGTAATTCATTCATTGCTGTGTTGTTTGATGTCAATTCTAGCTTAAACACAGCTTAAAACTTAACATATTCTTTATTTTGGATGTAGTTTCACAGTGATTCCTTCTGTATATGCCTTCATTTGAAATCTGTGAATATTATTGTCACAGCCTGTTGGGCTATTAGCTGTCAACTGACCTCGCAATCTTTCTCCACTGAAAGCAGAATATAGTAATTTCAGAGAATACAGTCCAGTTACAGGGTAGATGCGTTAAAGAGACCCTCTTAAGAGTAGCCAGTGATGTTAAAGCGCTGATTCTTCATTTGTTTGCTTTTATAGATCAGTGATTTATCCACACAGTGAAATTTTGGAGAAAAAAGAGAAGTTGTTTCATTTCAAAAGTGCTCTATAACTCTCAGTAATATTCATATGATCCACAGTCATTCTGACAGATTGCAGTACACTACAGGAAGTGTAGGAGGCGACCATAAAAGTAGAAATAATTTGTGCTATGAAGTGACTGAAAATATTTTGATTTGTTTTGGTAAATGCAACTTAAACCTAAAGAAAGCCTGCTGTTTATTTACACTTTGAATATCATAGTATTCATTTTCATTTTTAAGATGCCTTTTATATATACTGTGGCTCTAAATAGCTAGCGTTAATACAACACTTTTACACTGTATGCATGGATTAAAGTTTTCCGTCGCTATGACGGATTTCCGTCAACTGAGGGCACTAAAGGTTAATAATAAGATTGATGCAGATCCGAAGGAAAAGAAATGGGGGACGGGCGAGGGTGCTAAACAAGCTTCGGCAGACAAAGTTCTGGAAAGGCTGTGTTTTTCTTTGGTTTAATTACGATTTAATTATTCTTTCTAAAAATACAAATTAACATTATGGTTTCGGCAGTTCGCTTAAACATTGACGGCTGCGGAGTAGCTACAGGCTGCGAGCTATTTCCCGCCGCTTGTTTAAGATGCCAAACTTCATAGTAAGGAGAAAATAATTCCCCAGCATTTAGTGCCACATCAGTCTCAAAGGCTTTTAATGTCTCAAAACAAAGACGAGATCTGCAAAAGGGTGAATGGCACGGACTTCTTGTTGCCTGGCGTATCCAATAATAATAATAATAATAATAATAATAATAATAACAATAGTAATAGGGCATAATAATAGGCTAGTAGTAGTATATTTTACATTTTCAAAAAAGATCGGAATAGAACGTATTCATGATTGGAAGTCAGGGGTGTGTCATGAAGTGTCTCATTCCCATTGCTTAAATCGATAAAGATGCCAAAACTCCGAAGCTCAAGATTCAGGACAGTGGCTCCGGTGTCGCAAGTGCTGTGAGAGCTTATTCTCCATTAAAAATAAATAAATAACAGCAGTTTTGAAGTTCGTTTTCTTGCTGTTAACAGAGGAATGGAAATGGGAAGCGTGTATGGGCCCGCGACATGGAGCATTTGGTTAAAAAAAAAAATTCCGTCAGATGATTTTTTTTTGCTTGAATCCATGTGTATGTAATATGTTATATTTAATGTTACATAAATGAATAAAGGTGATGGTGTAAATTGAAGTTCCTTGTGCTGTTATTTCAATTGTTATTCCAAATGACAAAATGTTTCAGCTAATGTCCAAACTACTACATAAAATTATCTATGCTGTCCTTCATGTAATAGCACTTGCAAAATTCACCATCTAATGATAAAGAAACAGTAATCATTAGCAATCATACACCACATGACAATATAAACACACACACACACACACACATATACACACACACACACACACACACATTGTCACTCACCAGTGCTCCAAACGCAATGATCTTCAGCACACACTCCAGGGAGAACAGCGACGTGAAAACTATGTTCAGGTTGGCTAACATTTTCTCATAGGTGTCTGAAGCTCCATGATACTGAAAAAATACACACACACACACACACACACACACACACACACACACATACACACACACAATCATACCAGCTCGGCAAACATCAGCATATTAGCCTGTGAGAAGGTCTGCAGTTACCCAGGGATCCAGTATGAACTGATTTTACTAATGAGCTTTGCTTCTTACTAATAAATGGACCAAATAAGTAAAATCTATTAAACTGCATGTTTGTAAGAAATACCTGTAGACACAGGGGTCCTTACACTCTCATCTAATGTTTCCTAGCAGTACATGGTTTAGAAAACATTTTTATAATCTCAGTAGTCAAAGAGTCAAGAGACATTCACCTGACATAAAATTGTCAGAAAGAGGTTGTTTTGTTACTATACTGCATTTAATTCTGCTACATCTTCTCAGAGCTTTAATACTAGAAAGGCAGGATGATGGGAGAAAGTAAGAAAAAATGCTTAAGTATTTTCTGGAAAGTTTTATTTTGACTTTATAATATAATTTACATTGTTCTTCTCTTTGTGTTTCTGTGTGTCCGTGCAATTTCCTCCAGGATCAGTAAAGTTCTCTGATTCTGGCTCTGATTTTAACTTAACTAAACCTAAAAAATGACTTACTGTGATTTACGAGCTGGATAGGAATTAAGACTGTGCTACTTAACTTAAAAGAAATGACTTTGTTCACACTGTCTCACCTTCATCATGAGTACGATGGTGTTGAGGGCAATCATGGCCATGATCGTGTACTCGAATGGTGGAGACACCACAAATTCCCACATACGGTACTGGAAGGTCTGCTTATTCTGCGGCATGTGGCGAGTCAGAGGCTTGGCGTTGATGGCAAAGTCTATACAGGCTCTCTGTAAACACAAAATATAACAGACAGGCCGTTTACATTTGAAATGCCATATACATTTCATGGTGGTCACAAATTACTCGTATATATACAGGGGGTCCTCGGGTTATGACACAGTTCTGTTCTTACAACAGTGACGTAACTCGAATTTCGGTGTAAGTCGAAACACACCCCAGCCTAAGTCACTTATCTATCCTAACACGGTTGTAAAATCATAATCTAGAACATAAAAACACAACTAAGCCACAGAAAAAGGAAAAGGACATAAATACATTGTACTTGTACACTGTACTGTACCGGGGCGCGCCAACTCCCTCACTTATACGCCACGTTACTGTGTATTCTTCCGTATTCTTATGTGTG
>JBBPCZ010000028.1:2543362-2556278 GCA_037974445.1 Brycinus macrolepidotus
AGGAACCGAGGAGAAATCTGGAACCGGACCTGTGTTCTCCTCACCAGCTCACACAATATCAACTACTTTTACAAACAAAACAAATCCTGATACTTTTTACTGCTTTCTCGTTTGTATTTATTCTAATATTAACTTTGCTAGTAGAACATCACTGAGAAAAAATGGTTTTAAACAGTTTGCATTGTATAAGACTTTTGTACAGTACTGCACATAGGTGAGAAAACAGTCCAGACGTTTTGGTACCTTGAGCTTGGGCAGGCGCTTGATGGTCTTGAGGGGACGCAGGACTCTCAGCACACGCAGGGACTTTATGGTACTGATGTCTTTCCCCTTACTGCTCCCACTGCAGGACGACCACAACAAAGAAACACACACACATACACACACACACACACACACACACACAAACACGCACATGGTTAGAGAACAGCAATGAAAAACGGTGGTAGGAGCCAGATTCCAACATGGGTGACCGAACAGTCTGCAGGCACCCATGGCTGGCAAAAGCGAACACAAACTGTGTGTGTGAACAGTCAGACCAGTCAGTAAACATGCTGCAGTTCAGCTACAGCACAGTGCACATCTCCACTCAGCCCACAGGGAGAATGTAGCTTGCTACAGTTAGCCTGGCAAGCCCATCTCGGAGTGTGCAAATGACACACACACACACACACACACACACACACTCACATAGAGGAAAAACTTCATTCAAATGTGAGCATTCTAACAAAATATATTACATCAAGACAGCTTTGCCTTTTAGTTTGCATTCGGCCCTAACTTTCAATAATGTAGATGTAGCATATTTTTATTTATGTACACATATGAAGTGAAGCCTTTTTTTTTTTTTAACAAACACACCGACTCTTTAGGCAGTCTTTTAACCACCCTCACACGCACACACACACACACACACTCTCAAACACACAAACACACACTGGCTCATGCTGTTTTGAAACCCAGCTCAGTGGATGTAGCACCCACTGCTAAACGCAATTCGTGCTGCTCCCACCAATATTCTTCTCTTCCCCGGCCCACATGGTTTCATGGTGCCACCACGGCAACAGCATGAGAGCTGCACCTCTCAGGGCAGACTGCCGTCTCAGGCATCCTCACTGCAGGAATGCCCAGCCAAGCCTCTTTTTCTTTTTTTAAAGTCTTGTCTTCTTTTTTTTTTTTTTTTTTTTTGAATCCATAAAAAAAATGTAGCAAACATTCCGCAGGGTGATGGAGAACCTCTAAAACATTCACACATTCAAACAGAAGAGTTTGTAGAAATGGGGGTTTATGAGGGCTTCCAGGTTACAAATGACCAAAGTTGGACCACAGCAGCCAAGGCACAACTGAAAGTTCAATTTATTTAACTTTCATTTTATTTGATGATGATATAAAGTCGTATATAAAGTTGTTTCAAGTCGTTCTAAAGAGATCGGAGGCCTGTGTTATGTGCTTTGATCACTAAGGATGTGACGATTCCAATACAGCATTGATAAGCAGAAAAAAAAAAACAAATAAACAAATAAACAAACAAAAAAAAAATTAAAACAGAGTAAGCCTGATTTCTTCCAAGGGTCTATCATTTACCACCTTTCATTTAAAATCTTTTCAGCATTGAATTTGGAGATATTTTAATAGCACTTTTGAGCAATGGTAATGTATGATATTTCAATTTGGTGGGAAAAGTAGAGTTTTGTATCAGCCAGTTCAGTTTTTTTTACCCTGTTTGTAACTCAACTGCAGCATTTTAACGCAATTATCTAGCAGAAAGACAAGTTATTTGTAATCTTTATACTGTAGTATAGAGTAAGAGCTCATTTCTTAACACACGAAAAACTGAAAATCACATCAAAACTCTTTGACCTCAGGATCAAATATTGCTTTAACCCTCAAAATGTGTATTGTGCATTGTAACATCCTTAGTGTTCATATAACTAAAGACACATATCCACTTCATTTACTTCTTTACAGTAATGCGGTAATGTACAGTAACGCATGTTTTGCACATTTTCACTATTTAATGTTTTTTACGTTTCACATTATATTTTCTGACTTTGTATCAACCGGAACTAATTCCGTAAGTGTGAAAACTGGATAACTGGATTCTGACCAGTCTGGCAGCTCACAGGCTGCTCCTGTAAACTGGACCCTCAGGGCAGCAGCAGCTGGACGTGCAGCTGTGAGGTCCAGCTGTGCGAATGGTGACCAGCTAGCCGTGATCCAACCACTGGCCATTCGACCCGCAATCTAAGAGCAAAACAGCCTCGGGCTGTAGGTCAAAAGGTCGGCGCACTGGTAAACGCCATAAATAGTACTACGACCTGCTACTCCTATCATTGTCTTCTCCTCTCCTTGTCTTTTTTTCTCTTCTTCTCTTCTCCTTCCCACCCTTTTCTTGCTTTATCTCCTCTCCTTTCTAATATTTCTCCGCCTAACCTCCTTCCTTTTTTTCCTACACCTCTCTTTTTATTCTCCTTCTCTTCTTCTTTTTCTCCCACTTTCGATTCTTTACCTTTTGCCTCTTTTCAGCTCATGCTCTGTTTTTTCTGCTTCTCTTCCTCTCTCCTCTCCCCTTTTTTTTCTCTTCGCCATACTACTTGGTCTTCTATTTCTCTTTTTATCTGTTCCCCTCTCTCGCCTGCTTTCCCCCTCTCCTCCGTGCCTTTTTGATGCGTTTAATCTACTCGGCAGGCGTGGTTACAAACTTTCAAAGTTATGGGACTTAAATGAAGGGTAATTCCCAAATGTACGGAGATGACAAGCTAGCTGTTTTTAAGCAAGTTTGGAAAAATTTACACATTTTTCCCTTTACCTGAAATGTAGTCCATTAGCTTATACATGTTTGGGGTTTGAAGTGGATTCAGGTATAGAGTCTGCATAGCACTGGTGTATTCAGGTGTATTTGCTATGTTATGCAGCTCCAATGAATAACTAAAGAAGCAAATTTAGACACCAAACATGTCTTGGCTGAAAGACTGCAGTGACTCGAGACACTTTTCCACAGGTCTACAGGAACCGTGCTGTACCTAAACTGTACTGTGATGGTACTGAAGTTGTATTATGTTTTGATTTTCCAGTGTATCTCAGTCCGGTAACGAGTTTCTGACTCACTTCTCTCCCACACTGTATGGCCGCCCGTCCCAAAACCATGTCCATGGAGACGAACCACAGCGTTTCTCACAACGTTAAAGATAAATTTGTTGGCGTCATAGAAAACTCCCACTGAAATTTATCTTCAGCCCAAACAGACAGTAGCGCTTGTACTTCGTCGACTTCCCAGTTGTTAGTTTGTATCTCCATTGTTTTCTGCCGACAGTAAAAAGAAAACAACTGCCTCTTTCCAAGTCCGTCTGTTGTCAAACAGTTCGGGGCACTGTATTTGAAAAGGAAAAATATTTGTTGGCAGTACAGCGCGGCTCCTTGTGCCGGTGGAAAAGCACCATTATGGTGTAAAGAGGAAGAAAGTTGTGCAAATCCGATTTACCAAACTATCACTTTAACTGTGAGGGCAGAATTAATCAATTCTGAATTAATGCTATTTTTTAGGTAGACAAAACAAGGAAGCAATAGTGTGTGAGAGAGAGCAAGAGAGAAAGAGAGAAAGAAATAAAGAAAGAAAGAAAGAAAGAAAGAAAGAAAGAAAGAAATGGGTGACCCGCAGACGTACGGACAAACAGACAGACAGATTCAAAAAAGAAAGAGAGGAAAGCTGTGTAACTGGCATGACAAGCATCAAGAGCCAAAAGAGAGCAAGACAGTGAAAGAGAGAGAGAGAGGAGGGAGAGAGAGGAAAGAGAGAGAGAGAGAGAAAGAGAGAGGAAAGAGAGAGAAAGAGAGAGGAGAGAGAGAGAAAGAGAGAGGAGAGAGAGAGAAAGAGAGAGGAGAGAGAGAGAAAGCGAGAGAGAGAGAAAGAGGGAGAGAGAGAGAGAGAGAGAGAGAGACATTACCCGCTGCCGCCGCTGGAGATGTAGCCGGTTGGAGAGATGAAAGAGGGTCAGAAATAGTCAGACAGACAGAAAGACAAACACACACACACACACATACATACATACACACACACACACACACACAGAAAAACATAGAGACAGGAACATGGGGGGAGAGAGAGAAAAGGTTTGAAGGAGGAAAAAACATCCATATGAGACACAAACAGCAGAAAGAGAGAAATAAAGGGTGCAAGGCTGCATTTGTTCTGACCTAAGCATGCCTGCAGAAATACCTCACACACACACACACACACACACACACACACACACACACACTTAAACTCACACCCTTAAACTCACACATTCATACTTACCAACACATCAATACTTAAAGAGTAATAAAGATCACATAAACCCAACCACATTACTTTCATTACCGGAACTAAACTGTCTCTCTCTCTCACACACACATACACACACACACACACACACACACACACACAGGGTAAGTAATGCAAACATGCACTGCGTGTAATCATCCTGCGTGTAATTGACTCAGCTGTTGTTAGAGTTATTTGAGTTAGTTGCCATGCCTCCTTTCAGACTTCTGTCCCAGCGACATGTGACTCAAGACTGTCACATGACCAGCAGTCACATAACACTACTTGCCAATATGGAAAAAACTGACCCGTGCAAACACACAGAAACGCACGTGCACACACACTCTCGCAACAGTCATTTCTCTAAAACGCAGTTCCACAGTTCCAAAAAAATAGTCTTCCTCGGCTCACTCAGGCTTTTGTATGAAATACACCATAATCTGAAAACACCCATTACCCTCCAATCACTGGGGAAGAAGGTATTTATTAGGAATGATGGCAGGCAAACATTAACGAGACCACATCATGACCATATTAAAACCTCATTAGAGTTACTGCGGAAGCTAAACTTTGGCGCCGCTTCTCATCCTACAGTTTATGAGATATTGGCATGGTTCCAACTCTAAAATGTTCGTCAGTATCCATTGTATTGGGCACGTTTACAGTTTATCGATTGGATAATTAGGGGCCAAGTATTGACCGTTTAAAAATCCGATTATTGTGGTCGAGTCGCCACCACCATGAATGGGGAGAGAAAGCAGAGGGGCGAGTCGCCTTAACAGTGTATAGGGGAGAGAGTCTCTGACCAAACATTGTGACGTCAGCTCACTCTGCCGGTGTGGAATGCAAAAAGAGACAAATGTAGAACCAGTTAGCTAGTTAGTTAGCAAGCTGCTAACCAGCTCAGTTAGCCGATTTCAGGCTGTATCTTAACTTTTCTGGGTGAAAAATGTGTTCATACTG
The DNA here is from genome assembly GCA_037974445.1 of Brycinus macrolepidotus. Classification (NCBI taxonomy): domain Eukaryota; kingdom Metazoa; phylum Chordata; class Actinopteri; order Characiformes; family Alestidae; genus Brycinus; species Brycinus macrolepidotus. The sequence continues at coordinate 2,548,629 of JBBPCZ010000028.1, forward strand.
AGCCTGAAGGACATTAAAGTGTGGGAATGAAGCAGTTAACCAGTTCTGAGCCCTGCTCTCTTCCATGCAGAGCAGTTACTGTGTTACTGTGCAACGGAGCCAAGTGCGAAGCACGTCTCAAAAACTACCCCATCTTTAAACAACTAGCCTTAACTACTCACTTGTGTGCAACAATGCTGGAGGCAGTAATGACAACTCTCAAAACAAACCTATACCACCATAAGGAACTTCATCAGGAGTAAAATATCAATTTCATTGCTTTATGTAGGCCTACATAGAAACACCAGAAGACCTAAAAAGAACACAGAATATTCTGGAGAAACACAATCCTTATGATCCTCATGGTTGCCAGGAGTCAGAATATACAAAACTATACAAAAAAGCTCTGTATTTTCTTTTTAAAAGCTATTTTTGTAAAAAATAAATAAATAAATAATAATTTATTGCTTAATCCCAGTTTTCTTTTTTGGATTTGCTGCTGCGTTTTTTGGTTTGTTGATGTGTTTTGCACTTGCAGGTGTCCATACTACTACTTGCATGCTTACCAACAGTTTCAGTTTTAACTGAAAAAAGACGTAAAGCAAGTCTTGTTTTGAGCTACGCAGATAATTCAAGCCCAAAGTCTTGTTTGTGTGTGTGCGGAAGCCTCCGGAAGGGGGCATGTTTTCACTGATTCCACTGTGCAGCTATTCAGCCCTCCTGCCTTCCCCAGACAATAAATGTCCAGCTAATTGGATGCAGCATTTGTCGAAGAGGCCGATACACATCTCCAGTGGTCGGAGTCACTCTGAGGCGGGCGGTTTGATTGGCTATAATCTCGTTATGGTGTTATCTCTGCGAGCGCTGGTCCAGGCTGGGCCTGAAACATTTTAATGCAGTCTGGAGGCTGGCCTGCACACACCAGACTGTCTGTCGGCCTTTTCCACACACCGCCAATCACAAGTTTGAGGACACTTTGCTTCTAAATGTGTTTTAAATACAAATGACTGCTTTCTTTGTTGGCTTGTCATAAGTGAACATATTAAATAGAAAGCTTAGACCTTGCCATTTTGCCAAAACACTTGACAAACACCTACTTGGGGAACAATGTTAAAAACCAGTCAGCATGATGACTGAATACCCAAACCATTGTTTAAACCACATTTGGAATCAAAAGAGTTTCAACAGGCATTGTTAACAATAGTTTAGGAAACAGTCAAATCATTATTTAGTCAAAAATTGTCCTTAGAACAAACCTGAATTAACATGAACAGCGTTGAAGCTACATAACCAAAAACAATTAGGTTTAACTAAACCTTTGAATGCATTTATTTGTGACTTAATTGAAAAAAAAAGAAAATACTTGGGAAATTTTAAAAGAAGGCAAAACTTAAGCCACACTTTTGTACATTTGTTTGCTATTAAATCGATAAATAAGTCATACATTGCGATGAATCTGATGAATCGAGAATATGTGTGATTGCCACTCGTTATTTCTCTTCCTTTATATATTTTCCCACATATTCCACATCAAGACGCACTCACATGTTGCTTGCAACAACCACAGTTTTTCAATGGAATACAAACGAACACAGAAACACAGACACAAATATGTATGTCAACACATTTAGGTGTCCACATTCTGTGGTTTTTACCAGGAGTTGATCAGCTGGAATGAGAGCTATCAACGTGAGCTACGACTGCTGGGCCAGGCCAGTGTTAGTGAGCAAAATGAGTCGACCTTGGTCTTGTTGGGCTACTTTGTGACCTGTGTGTGAGGTAACTAGCAAGAGCGTAGCATTATGGGAGGGACCAATCGGAAAAGGAGTCGAAGCCAGTCATGTGACAGGCAGGGCAGGCATGTAGAGCGAAACAGATAACAGTAGGGCTGTCACCATATTTATGGATCGAGTAGTCTCCCCAAAACCTTGTATTTTTAAAATAGTCACTTACCAGGAGTCAAGAAATGACTTTAAAATGAATTTAACATTGGCTATTTTGGACCTTTTGTATTGGTCCGATAAATGCAAAGGGCAGCTGGATTTTTCAAATTTGGTCAAAAAACTTTAAAAAGAAGGGTTTCGATTTCACAGCAAACTTCCAATATTGTCAATGCATTAAAAAGTCATTCTTTTCTTAATTGACTAATTATGTTCAATTGTTTAACTGTGACAGCCCTAAAAGACAGAGGGAAAGAGAGAGAGAGAGAGATAAAGAGACATTACCCCTCTCCTCCACCACCACCTCCTCCACTGTATGCAGGGCAGAGAGAGAGAGAGACACAGAGAGCGAGAGACACATACACACACATAGAAAAGACATACACAAACACAAATACAAACACAAACACAGACACAGGAGAAGAACACACAGAAAGACTGAGACGGGGAAAGAATGGACTTGTTTTGGGAGGAGGAGGACAGAAATATCAGCATGAGACAGAGAAAGAATTCACAAATAAACTGATGGTGTCGTCCCTGTGTTGTCTTTATATGTGGACACCTAATCTGGTGCAAACATGTCAAGAGGTAACATGCAGAGAGAATAGCACAGAAACACACACGCCCTGCAAGAGGAGAGTAAAACACAAATACAGCAGAGGGGCTGCTACACACTCGCAGCCAGGGGGCGCCACCGACACCCCGGAGTGCCTGGGGCTCTTTCAGCATGAATGAAGGGAAGGTGGGGTAGGAAAGAAGGAATGGAGGGAATTGCACAATCAGGCAAGAGGGGATAAGATAAACCCATTTGCGGGGAAATCTGAGGGCCAAAAGAAGGGAAAACAAACTAGTAAGGGTGTAACAATGTAACGTTTTTAATGCTGTTTGAAATGCATAGAATACTGAATGGATGTAGAATAACATTGTCAACAGTCTGGAGCTAATAGTGCTCGTTTTAATACTGCTTATACTGCATATGGCGTCATAAAAATGTACAAGGTCCATCAAAATTGACAGCATTCTTTTGCATCGGTTGCATAAACAAGGTGAGTGTCGATTCAGCTGTTGAGGTGATACTTTCAGTCTCTCTTTACATTTGGCAGATGCTTGAATGCAAAGCGACTTACAATTTTTGTTTATCACAGGTGCAGGTGAGTCTCCTCCTTGGAAGGCAGTGATGTTATCCACTACACTAGCCAACCATTTTCACCTATCTTTATAGTTTATTATTAAAATAATTTATGATAGTACATTTAGAATAAGGATTTTGAATAAAGCGTATATATTATAAAGAGCACTCCCATGTGCCATATTTTTTTTTATACTGAATGCTCTGATGAACCGAAAATGGAACTCTTAACATATATCATGAGGCATATTGTCAGGCGTTACTTATTTTTGCTATTTTAAAAATGTATTCTGAATCAAGACACCATCATATTGACATCATTTGCGAATTGTTATACCCTTACAAAATGGTGGTCATTACAAAGAAACAGGCAATGTAAGTTAGAAGGGGTCAGTCTATGAAAGGAGAAGTGTGTAAGGCTGAGTGAGGGTCATTCAAAGTGATGTAGGGGTCAGGAGAAGGGGCCATTTTAACAGTGTTGGGGTTACACTAAGGCAGCAAAGTCCATTTCCAGTTCTGGAGGGCTTTGGTCCAGGAAAATTGGTGATTTTCTTGTTCAAACACAGCAACCAGACCTACTAACAAAATGCAGATGTGTTTTTGAGGAGGGATATCACCAAACTGACCCTCCAGGACTGAAGTTGGTCCTTCTCATGCTGAGGAAAGAACAAAGCTGAGTAATTCAACACTTGCAATCTGTGAACCCTATAAGCAAACCAAGTTCTGCACTCAAAGCTTTGAAGAGGATTGCATGGTTCATTATGCAACTGTTATTCCTCATATATGCACTATACATGTACGCCAGGTGTCTGCATTCATATAAGCAGCTCTTGGAGCTTCATGTAAGGCACTTAAACAAGTTCATTTACACTTTAAAAGAGGTTAAAGTCCAGCAGGGCTGCATTCCTTTCTCACAACAACTGCAAAAGCTGTACATACACATATGTACATACATACATTTTCTTTTTGTTCAGATTGGGGTCATTAGAAGCAGAAACAACAAATCAGTATAAACAACATTTGCTTGGCTCCTGTCTCGCATTTTAGATTAATCTGACATGCTCAACCCTTTCAACTCTACAAATGAAATACCAAGTCTGTACCTCAGAACGGCCTAAACTCTGCAGATATTAACTCTCTTTCATTCTTTCTCTTTCCGTCACGTTCAGAGGCAGACTTTCTGTATTGTGTGTCGTTGTTTCTACCCCAGTTAACTATCTGCTCCTCACTAATCCTGTTATTCTGACACATGCTTTAAGTGTGTGGTCAAACAATGTACGTACAGAACAGGAAGCAACCAAATGCTAAATTTACCAACCTAATAAAATGTACTAATCAGAGACTGAATATGGACTGCACCAATAGGCAGTATGTATATTTGATTAATTTCTTAATAATGCACAAAATACTTTATAGTGGACTATTATAAAATGTATGAATCTATGAAGACATTATGGTGTAAATGGCTCTAATTCAAGTTTCATCTTTAATTATCTCTACTTTAAACAGTGTTAACCCTAACCTTAGCTCATTCTCAGTAAATCTACCCACCACTATTACAATTTACCTGCATTCTGCAGTTGGTGAGTTTTAACTCTAATGCTAACCATGCTACAGATGCTATTAAAAGTGAATTATGCCTTCTTATGCACGCATAAATGATTTAAACATTAAGATGTAAACAATAAGATGTAAATACTCATGGTTTAATGTGAAATGCTCCATTCCAGAGAAAATGGAAACAGACTAAAGATTTTAATGCCTCTAAAACTTCATTCATAGTAAGTTATTACATGAAAAAGGCAAATAATATGATGATATGTTACTGTTATCATGATAAACTGGGTCACAATATGCTTTTATGAGCTTGTTATGAATAGTGCCAGCACTGAAATGACACTGCATACAGACCAACTCCATTTTTCATTAAAAAGAAAGTACTAATCCTCTTTGTTTTAACGGTGGTCTTAACCTACTTTCTCACTGCAACTTGTGGCCCGATGGCATCCTGTAGCTGATCAGACCCCTTTCCTTACCTCTCACTACCTCCTCCACTTCTCCCTTCCTGGGTCCAGACCCTCTTTTCTCTACCTGGTTTGATTCCTCTGCTGTAGAGTTGGGCTGCTGTTGAGGATGTAGAGCTCTGGGCACTAAAGGGTTAAAGGTGCCCGGGGTCACCACCCCCACGGAAATGATGGCAAAGTGGCATGGGGAGGGATTTTGGAGGCTGAAGAGGGTGAAGAAGTTAATGGGTGAAGAAGTTAATGGGTGAATGTGGGGGGGGGGGGGCAAAATACACCAAACACACAAATGAACACGGGGGGTCACTACTAGACAAAAGACTGGAAGAAACACTAACGTGGTAAAACTACATTTCTTTTAAAAAAAGATAACGGGCACAAAGGTGTTTATGTCCCCAGAACAGTGGTGTTAGTTCCTAAATGTGTGCAACAATAGCGTGTGAGCACTAAGTGATTATTAATGAGACTAAATCCTGCTGATTCTCCTGCAGAGATTTACAGCAGCTCTAATCAGATCCACCCAATTTCCCCTTTCCTGAAAGCTTCGTCAGCTCAATCAGGTGTATTACATTAGTACGGAAAGAATTAAAAACTATACAGGCTGTGGTCTTGATGGGCCAAATTTTATACGCCGCTACATCATCGTAGACTGTTCCATTCAACTGCTCCATCCTTCAGAATAAGTGAGAAATGCAGACTTCTTCTAAAAGGCTATCTATACTTAGCACAAAGCTAATACTACTGCACAAAGTGTACTTGTTACTATAAAAGGCTGGTACAATAATTAATAAAAAAAAAACAGCTCCTTACATGGAAGTTCCACCGGTGTGTGTTGATGCTTGAAGTGTCAGAGGTCATGCTGAGCTTTGTTTGGTGTTCCTGGGTCACGCAGAACCAAAGCTTTTGTCATTTAAAAAATGTGTAATAATAATAACCGGCACTGGGGTTTTAAAAATGGCGTCACATGCAAATGAACATAAAGAACAAAAATGAACACATTTCTTTTATTTTAGGTCTGAAAACCCAGGAGAACCTTCAGGATAGTCTCCGCCCACAAGTGGGGGGGGAAAACCCGCAGAGGGAGGGGGTCTGGAGAGCGGCCGAGCGGCGGTGCGCCGAGAGAAAGAGCAGCAAACGGCGAGCGTGTAGGAGAGCAAACACCGGTTTCAGACTGATTTACACCATTTTAACTGTTGAAATCAGATTTTACTGATACACTCTGAGTTCTAAGGGCTAATGCAGCTGAGGTGGCCTCCATAACACGGCACTAACCCACTGTCTTGGCTGCAGCACTGAAACACCAAAGTTATGTTCTGGAACACAGTGCTTTGCCTATTTATATCCAGCAACTGATTTTGGTCCCATAAATTGGTGCCACTTATTTAATTGTCCTAAAATCGTTATACCTGCTTTCTTCCATACTTTTGCGATGTAGTGTACAGATAGAGAGAGGACAGAGGAAGGAGAATGAGAAGCAGAGTGATTATGAGAGAGAGAGAGGTTGGCACTCGAGGGTGCCGAGGGTCGTGCTGGCTGCACTTTGTTGTTTGGCCTGTAGGGGCGACAGGGCGGGGCAGCAGGCAGAGAGGAAAAAAAGAAAGTCTGAGGCTACAGCAGGACAGGAGGGAGCGCAGGGGACCTGGAGGACACTTACGTGAAGGCGAAGGCCACCAGGGCACCACTAACCACAATAAAGTCCAGAATGTTCCACAGGTCACGGAAATATGAGCCCTGATGAAGCACCAGACCGAGATCCACCATCTGAGAGAGAGAGAGAGGGAGATATACATAAAAATATATACACATAAAGGCATGTCATTCTTCTGTTTAAACAGTTATATATAGTGTATAATGAATGTGTATATAACTGCACATAAAAAAGAAATTACCTTTATTAGCATCTCAAAGGTGAACACACCCGTGAAAACATAATCAAAGTACCGCAGAACCTGCAAGCAGAAATACAGTGCTGGAGTAAAGCATAAAGGAGAATAAGACAGAGAGGATAATTAGATGAAAGGATAGATGAATATAAGCACTTTTCCACAGATCTACAGGAACCGTGCTGTATCTAAACTGTGCTGTATCTAAACCGTGCCGTATCTAAACCGTGCCGTATCTAAACTGTGCCGTGATGGTTGTAGGTTGAAGTTGTATCACGTTTTGATGTTCCAGTGTATCACAATCCGGTAGTTTCTAACTCAGTTCTCTCCCACAGTTAATGACCGGTCGTCCCAAAACCACGTCCATGGAGTCGAACCAGCGGAAAGTTTTTCTGTCAGAGCTGCTTTTGTTCTTGTGTTTTTTTTATTCTTATAGTCTTGTTTGAGTTTTTTTTATTTTTCTGAGCATCGTTTAGCTGTGTGATGAAAACCTAACCCAGCTAGTATTAAAACCACTGTTTAGATGAGCAGTCAGTGTTTTTTATCACAAAAATATACTGAAAATACTTAATAAATCTAAAAAGAATAAATAGAAATAACATTCTACAGTAAACAGTGATTTTATGTTCAGTATATCAGTGTGTTCCTTGTGGAAGTCCAGTATTACTTGTAGTTTCATCAGAAACCTGGTTTGACTC
>JBBPCZ010000028.1:2574942-2582442 GCA_037974445.1 Brycinus macrolepidotus
AAGTGTAAACAAGTTCTGAAGTGTTTAAATGTAATGTACTAGAGTATGTACTGTAAAGTGCAGTGTGCTGGTTGCTGCTGATGTTTATAGATATAAATAACAGGCGGGAGTGAGGTAGAGAGGCAGGGGAGATACAGTGAGGTAGTGAGGTAGAGAGGCAGGGGAGCTATAGTGAGGCAGAGAGACAGGTGAGATAGAGAGGCAGGTGAAGTACAGTGAGGTAGAGAGGCAGGTGCGCTAAAGTGAGGTAGTGAGGTAGAGAGACAGGTGAGCTATTGTGAGGCAGTGAGGTAGAGAGGCAGGTGAGCTATTGTGAGGCAGTGAGGTAGAGAGGCATGTGAGCTATTGTGAGGCAGTGAGGTAGAGAGGCAGGTGAGATATAGTGAGGTAGTGAGGCAGGTGAGACAGTAAGGCAGAGAGGTAGTGTGGCAGCTGAGATACAGTGAGGAAGAGAGGCAGGTGAGGTATAGTGAGGAAGAGAGGCAGGTGAGGTACAGTGAGGTAGAGGGGCAGGTGTGGTACAGTGAGGTAGTGAGGTAAAGAGGCAGATGAGGCACAGTGAGGTAATGAGGCAGGTAAGGCAGTGTTAAGCTTCTTACTTATCCCTCCCATTAACACCTTAAAAGCCTAGAGTCTGAAAACACACTGTATCCTACAATAATACACCTCTCGAGTTTTTTTAAACAGTGACAGCACACAAAACACAAATGTGTAAATTATCAAAGCACAATTATGCATAATGACATAATGACAGACGGTCATTTTTCATTTTCGATGGATCACCTCATTTGATTTATGTTGTTTAAAAAGTAAACTGATGTTTCATTCATAACTTTTAAAATGCCACTTTGGCTCATTAATGAACAGAAAACATGAATTATATTGTGACGGAGGATAATAGGAAGCACTGGAAATGTGTTCATTTAGCCCACACAGAGAAAAGAGCTTATAAATTCAGCCATCAGCTCATTTGAATGTGAAAAACACACAGACACACACACACACACACACATACACACACACACACACACACACACACACGCATACACACACTGTAAAGATACCTCAAAAGAAGAGGGATCAGTCAGAGAAAACAAACCCTTCAGAAAATGGAAAGGGGGCTAAAAAAGGGTTAAATGGAGAATGTATAAAGTTATGTAATATGGTTATTCAGTGTATCACATATACTTACAAATATTTGTGTATTTTGTGAAAATTGTAAATAAATGTTTAATGATACATGAATCAGTCATGTGTATCAATATTTCTAAAACTACATTAACACACAGTGTGTACTAATGATATTTGTAAAATATAGGCATGTGGCAAACCTGTGCTTTAATAGGGAATTAAACCTGCAAAGCAATGCCATTTACAGCAAATGCAAGGTAAAATCCTCCAGTAACACAATGAACGTTAGCACTCTTTATATTTAACAGGAAAACATATTATGTTGTGTGTTGTGCTGTTGTGGTGTTGTATCATGTACCGTGATACTCATTTCAATATACATACGCTTGTATCGTGATATATCATTATAACTATTGTATTGTGACAAGTATTGTGTTGTGATATATATGGTATAATGATTGTATGCTTGCATTCCAACACACACACACACACACACATATATATATATATACACACACGTGTGTGCGTGTATAAAACTAAAAATAAAAGTAAAATAATACACAATGATAGTGCTATCACTGTCATTCTTATTAATAATCAGGAACTCTTGCAATTATTTTGACAATTAATTGAGTAATCACTTATATGCAATTCATACCAGCAACTCTTTATTTTCGTTTCAGAGATCTGTAACTATAAAACTCATGAGATTCTATTGCGGGTTTCCTCTCTTTCAGTGATGCACGCAGAAGTGTGTTAATAGCGCCCCCTTGAGGCTTTATAATCACTTATGGATAATCTGCTTACCATTCGAACAGCTAAATTGGTTCATCAAGAGTGTAAACTTTTTTGTTTGTTTGTTTAATCGCACGATTGTTGCAGGTCTACACAAAACTTTGTTCCCCCCGCAAAAACACTGCACCCATGCATGTTGACTTAAATGTACCGTTCTGAAAACAAAGGTTTTTTCCGAGTGTAAGAGACAAAAGGAAAAAGCCAGACAGAGAGAGAGAGAGACAGAGAGGAAGAACAGAGAAAGAAAAGAGGGAGGGAGGGAGGGAGTAAATGGAAAAGAGCATAAGATGCTGACTGGCCTCTTTTATTCCCATGTTTCTCCTCTTCTATTTATAGAGCTGCAGTTCCAACACCACTGCCACTGTCAGCTCTACCTGACTCATTATATAAGTCACACTCTTTGTCTAACACACACACACACAAATAAAAAAAAAACAATCATCCTAATGATGACAGTAGCAAACAGCACAAGTTGCAGTTTATTCCAGAAGGATTCGTTCCCTGAGGTGCTGGAGGAGACAGACAGAAAGTGGAGTTATAAACAGTAGCTCTGAATCGATCAGCAGGAAACGCAGGCTAAAGCGAGCTGTACTTTTGAACTACACCCTCTCTCTCTCTCTGACACACTCACTCACACACACACACACACACACTCACACACACACACACACACACACACACACATACACACACACACAAACACAAGCTACTGAACATGGAAAGCACAGATAGTCTCAAGTCGATTTATGAGAGTCTGAGTTGAGTCTTGATTCTCTGATTTCTGAGTCTGAGTCTTGAGTGTTTGTGGCCTGAGTCCGAGTCCGAGTCCCAGGCATGTGAGCAGGGTGGTATAATTTTTCACAGGGTGAGGGGTGGCTTTTTGGTTTCTGTGTTTTCCCTTGTTCCACCAACATTGAGTAGCACTGACCTAAACCCAGTCATTCAATCCTTTAACTGCAATTCATTTAATTCACTTCTGCACATGATCATTCAGTACATTACCGGCAATACATTTAATTCATTTCTGCACTCTAGTTATAGAAGAACTCCTAACTGAAGAACGCTTGTTGTATGAGACATGTGAGCATATCTCTGTTCCGCATGTCTGCACACATAACTCTCCGCTGCTAGAATACAGTATCTGTAGCAATACTGTATTCATACAAACTGTACTGTAGCTGACGACTGCACTAAATATCGTCTTGTCCTGTTGTTTGGTTGCTCTTGTGTTTTTTTCTGGCACTCTCTTTCTATTTGCACTATGTGTATTCTGTCCTGTCTGCAAAAATTGTGTTGTTTCTGTTTTTCTTCCTGTGTTGCGCCACGGTCCTGGAGGAGCGTTGGTTTTGTTTCACTGTGTACTGTGTTTAAGGCTGAAATGGTCCAGGAGGACGATATTTCATCTCACTGTGTACTTAATGTACACGGCTGGGATGACAATAAAGCTCTACTCGACTACTTGACTTGACTTGACTTGACTTGACTTGAAATGACAATAAACCTACTTGACCTGACCTGAAAAAAACTTTTAAAGGTATAAAGAACCTTCACATAATTAAAATGTTTTTTTTTTTACCAATTCACATTACGTGGAAAAAAAACAGTCATATTCACACATCTCATTTAAGGAAATTATTCTTTTTTAGGACTCGTTCATTCTTACGTGGCATTCTCACATGGTGTGAAAAATTAGAAATAACAAAAAATGGAGGTTTTAAAGTGCCCATATCATGTAAAATGTGATGTCACGAAAAGCAACACATAGACATCCACCAGTCAGCTTACAGCTGTTTAGCCCAAAGAAGCTGCATGAAGTGTTTGAGCCCGAAGCACAATAGGACAGCCAATCAGAGCAGACCTTAGTAACATAGCAACAAAACCAGCCTGTTTAATCCCTGACGCGATGACGAGAGGTTGGAAAATGGTCATGGGAAAACTTTGACAAATATCTCTTTAATATGATAGTGGAGATATAAAAAAAGAAAACTCCACAAAATCATGGAAAACCAGCCCAAATTTGTCCACCCACCAAACTGCATTTTTTTTTCATATATAAACAAAAAGCATCTCGTTCTGCTGAGCCTGAGGGTGAGTCTGGCTGGGTCTTGCAGAAGGCCTCTGGGTTTTGAGCTGAGAAAAAGAGCAGCGCACTCTGGAGAACACGTTTAGGCACAGTGAGATTATGGGGTAAACACAGGGCTCTCTCTCTCTCTCTCTCACACACACACACACAGACACACCAGTCTTTACACTCCGTTCACAGGGAGCCTTCAGCTGGGAATCACCTGCCAATCCGCCCTCACACACACACACACACACACCAGGACACACGCTGAGAGTGAGCATGAGCGTGTGTGTGAAATAAAAAGAAAGGGGCTTTGAATTAAACACAGACACATCTTTAGCAAACACTACAGATCAAAATAATAGAGATAATCAGTCTTTATATGTTGCAAAAATATTTTACAGTTAGTCAACTACACAACATGCTTTTGTAGTTTAACCGAAGTGGTTTATTCCAGAATATTCCACTGTACTCCTCTTCTAGTTTATTTATTTATTTATTTATTTATTTTTGCTCCCTACTATTTTATGCTTAGTATTTTTATTCCATTCCTGTAAAGCACACTGAATGACCTTGGTATGATAAAGGGCTATAAAAATAAACTTGACTTGACTTGATATAGGGCTGCTGCTACACTCTTCTTCAGAGTCTGGCCAAACAGGCTTCAAGTCAAACTATACTTTAAACAAGCTGACCAATGTGTGAAAGTAGAAATGTAGAAATGGTTGGCTGCAGAGTAAGGATAGTAGTTATTTGGCAGCTTGTGTACAGTGGAAACAGTTACTGTGAATAAAATGTGCTGATGTCTCAAATAATAGCAAGGCTTCCCAATCAGAGTGTCCTAAATGTTGTACAATTTGCGTTATCTAATGCAAACGAGGGGCCATCATAGTGCTACCAAAGACCCACTTTGAGAAAAAGCAGTCTAATCTTTGCAATGCAGCTTTTTTTGCTAATAATGCCTCACATTGTGCAGTTTTTAATTGGTTCCACACTCTTAATGTAACATCTGATTAAGCTGACGAAGTCTTCGGAGCATCTGAACGGGAGAATCAGGTGGATCTGATTAAGGCTGCAATAAAATTCTGCTGGAGCATCAGGAGGAGCTAAACACACTAACAATAACTGACTGCTCTCACTATTGCACGCTCTCCAAAAATGGTCTGTTTTTGGTTAAAGGGCTCCTTTCATAGTAAAAAAATAAAATAAAATTTTGCATGCTTTTTAAGGCAAGAGCTTGGTGCAGTATGCAAAATTAGTTATGAATAAGAGCATGTTATCATTAAAAAAACACCCATTAATAAATATGTGTCAGAGAACAAAAGTCATGTACATGTATCTCAAAGACTCGAATTAATGCATGAATTGTACATAAAAATACACAGATGTCAGAAGTGGGCTTCTCCAAAAGGGAAGCATAAAAATGAGAAGGAGCCTTTAAACAATAAACATTAATTTCGGTTAAGTCTTGAAAAACTAAATGTTGTGTTAATAATAAAAAATGCAGCACAGAATATTAAATAACTTTTCTCTAAAATTTCTAAGCGCTTCGGTTCCCTCTGTCTCTGTTTATGCTTTCATAAATAACTCTGCTTATTTTGAGGAAAGATGCTGATGACTCTGCAGCTGCTGTGGACCACAGGCCCATCTACCTTTACACCGCGTCGCTATGGCAACCAGCAGCTCCTTGTTCACACAGTTTCTACGGTTACCAGCCCGCTCTCATTCATAACTGTTTCCATGGCAACAGCCATCTTTCCCCATTGATAGAATCGCAGCATTGCTGCGCTAACAGGGCAGGGGGGTGGGGCCTGATTGATTTACTGCTTTAAACCTTCCCCTCTTCTCTTTGAATAACAAAATACAAACCAGGACGACTGAAAAAGCCACAGCGTGGATCTATCAACTCTTCACAACAAAAATGCTCACTGAAATCCTCTGAACAAGGAGGAGAACATCAGACAGCTTAATGTGCACATGTACACACATACAGATCTTATGAATGCACACATGCTAAAACGTGTCCTGTGTATTATCATTCACTCGCCACCACGTCACAGTTAATAGATACAAAAGTACAAATCCTCTACAAAGAACACACTTCTGTATAGTTTAATGCATCTGCTCCCAACATATTGGGGAAAAAATAAAACATACAATGTGGCCTGTGTAAAAGTCATGGCACACTGTGTATTTTACATACCTTTTACTTTTTATAATGTTATAAAATTCTGTAAAAAAAAATAAAACATAAAATGTGGTCTGTGCAGAAGTCACAGTACATTGTATATTTTATTTATTTATTTTTACTTTTTACAATACTGTAAAATACTGTAAAAAATAAAACATTGTATATATATATATATATATATATATATATTTTTTTTTTTTACAATATTTGAAATGCAGCAAATGAATAGAAATTGTGAACTAAACTTTGGATTTGCAAACTAAAAATACCATATAATATAATATCACTGTGAAAATAATTCAGGAAACTTGACAAAGAGTTCAAGGTGTTGACACAGCCTCCAAATTCCCAGATCTCAGTCTGACTGAGTGTCTGTTGGACGTGTTGGACAAACCAGTTTGATCTATGGAGGCCCCACCTTTGAGTTTACAGGATTTAAAGGATCTACTGCTGACCTCTTGGTGCTAAATATTACAACACACCTTCAGAAGTCTTGTGGAGTCCAGGCCTCGTGGGTCAGAACTGTTTTGGTGGTACGAGGGGGACAGTATTAGGTAGGTAGTTTTAATGTTGTGCCTGATCAGTTTTATTTATTTATCTATAGTATTTATATCCACCTCTCTTACTGACCACAGCATTTTGTGTATAGGGCATAGAGTATTTAGTACCAACTATTTTCATAGAACTTTCTTTGTAGTTTTATTATGACTTTATTTTATATTTTATATTGTATATTGTTCTTGTCTCTGTGGCTCTGTGTCTCTGTGCAGTCGTAACATAAGCAGTTTCCTCCAGGATCAGTACAGTTTCTGGTTCTGATTCTGATTTTGATTCTAAACTCCCCAGTACTGGGGATAAGCTGGAGTGGCCTTTGTGATTCAAAACAAATCTTCCAACATCATTACCTGACTTCACTGATGACTTCATTGATAAATAGAATCAAATCCTCTGAGCACTAACATCTAGTGTAAAGCCTTACCAGAGGCCAGTTCTGCAGCAAAGTCAACAAAATCCCTTTTAATACCCTTGATTTCATTAAAAATGCTGGATGAAGCAAGTGTCTACAAACTTTTGGACACGTACTGTATAAACAGCAATAGAGAGTCAAACTTCCCATTTCCAAATTTCTCCTTCTCCTCTATTCCGATAAATAAACATGGAGTGATACTGGCTGACTTCAGCGCACACTGAAGTCAATTAACTGTGTCTTTCTAAAAATATCACACACTAAAATAGCATTTTGGATGCACAAGCAAAACAGTCCCACTGTGCATTTTTCGTTTCCTGAAATACACCTGCCTGCGTTTTACAGAAATAA
>JBBPCZ010000028.1:2584942-2588122 GCA_037974445.1 Brycinus macrolepidotus
ATACTATACAGCTCCTCCTCATTCTACCAAAACAGCTCTGAGCCATCGAGCTGGACTGTGTGCTGTGATATCTGGTGCCAAGACACTAGCAGCAGGGAAATTCTGAAGGGGTGTATTTGGTCTGCAGTAATGTTTAGGTAGGTGGTACGTGTGAGTGTAACATCCATATGGACCCATGGTTTTCCAGCAGTACACTCAAGGCACTTTTCTGCAGGTCTACAGGAACTGCGCTGTACCTAAACTGTACTGTAATGGTACAGAAGTTGTATCACGTACATGCACTGAATTAGACAACAACCGCATTTAAGACGACCAGCATGTGTTTTAATTGTGCTAACGTCAGCAGTTTGCGCGTCCTGTCCAGCAGCCATCTGGTACTGAAGCTAAACCAACTTTATTTGCCAAGTGCCAGCTTTTTGCAGAATGAACGCATGCTCTGGTTCAGCGTTCGGCTCCAGAACCAGAACCGTGTCCACGGAAAGGGGTTACAAGAGACAAAACAAAATGTGTGCTCTCAGAAACTGCCAGAAGTTGTTATATGAAAACAGTCTACTTTGTCATTCCCAATTCTATCGCTTATGAAGTGTTGAAGTGTTACATTGCTAACAGGTCAATACTGGACAGCCCAACATGCTTAGAAGAGAACACTAATGGCACTTTTCCACTGGCACAAGGAACCGCGCCGTACTGCGAACAAATGTTTCTCCTTCACAAATAAAGCCACCCGAACCTGAGCCGAAACCGAGCGGCTCGACGGCTGGACTGAAAGTGGGCCGCAGCTGAGCTGACCACATAACTGCTTTTTCACTGGTAAATAAAATGCTGTTATGACAACAGATGGACTTGGAAAAAGGCCATTGTTTTTTTTACTGTCCAAACAAAATTTTTTTTTTTTTAAAAAGAACAATTAAAATACAAACTAACAACTGGGAAGTCAACAAAGTACAAGAACTACTGTCTATTTAGGCTGAAGGTAAATTTCAGTGTAAGTTTTTAACGGTGTGAGAAACAGAGGTTTACCAGGACATCGCTAACAACTCAGACTATAAGGAATAAAAGACCACAATAACAAAAGCGGTTCTGACAGAAAAACTTTCCGCTGGTTCGACTCCACGGATGCAGTTTAGCGACGACCGGCCGTAAACTGTGTGGAGAGAATTGAGTCAGAAACTCTGTTACTGGACTGAGATACACTGGAACATCAAAACGTGATACAACTTCAGTACCATCACAGTACAGTTTAGGTCCAACACAGTTCCTGTAGATCTGTAGAAAAGTACCTTAACTGCCAATTCTGTTACGTCAGGTGGTAAAAGACACCTTCGGTTATGGGGACCATGGGGAAGGAAGGGGTGAGGCAAGTAGTAGTGATGGAGGGCTGTCTTCCTCACACAGACAATGAGGCCAAGTATGGTCCAAAACTCCCAGCAATGGATTCCTATGGTGATGCCAAGGATAAAACTCATGATTTCCCTACAGGGCCATTGTTTAGATGGTTGCACCACTAGCTCCCACTAGTGTATGGTTGGGCATCGCACAGCAATAAGCATTTCACTGCATGTCATACTATGTATGATTGTGTATGTGACAAATAAAATTTGATTTTAAATTTGTGTACTGTAATTACTTTGCTACTATGAAACATGTGGTCCTAACAAAGCGCTGGTATCAGAAAGATACTAGCCCACACCCTGAGGGCAGATACTGGAATGAGGATCGTGAGGGAAAAGAACATGCATTCTTACACAATGCTTCAAACTGCAAAAAACAAACTCCACTCTCTGTCCTAACACGCACGCATGCCATTTGAAATTAATAACACACTCTCAGTGTAGGTATTTTGTGCTACAGCTTCTCAATGCATTGAATGGAATTTTTACCACCATTTTCTAAAAGCTTGTCCAACCTCAAGTAGCTACAGTAGAACTTATTTTTGAGTGGAGCCTAGATAGGCTGAATAAACCACTTCAGCAAGAGGTAACACAATGCAAAAACACACAAAAACAGTGTACTGTTTGATCATCCCCAGAAGGACAGATGGCAGCAACAAAGTAATATTCCTAGACTGTCATTGCTACCAGTCTTGAGTTAGAAAGTCACAAAAACTCTGACTTTAACAATAAAAGTCTAATTGACTGACATGCATTCAGCGGGCTGAACAGCGGGCTGTGATATAAAAAAAATAAATAAAAATCAAAGCGTGCGGCTCAACAAGATGTGTCAGGTTGTTCATTTTTTCATTTTTTATAAGTAAATACTGGACAATTATTGGAGAATAATTAATACTGATTTTTCTTTGCCCAGATACTCCACTAAAAATGACACAAAGTGCTTATCACACATTACTCTGTGGTTTGAGTCCAGTTTTGATGAAGAGCCAGTTGTGGAAATGTAACTGTTCTGAATGCTAAGATTAAGTTAAGTTACAGTTTAACTGCAAGTATTAATGGTTTGAGTGGTATAAAGAAGACAAAGAAGGTAAATTAGCTCCACCTCCCTCTCATGTTAATGGCATAAAAGGATTTGGGGGTGTTGAAGCAAACAGGATAAGATTTCTACTGTGTGTGAGTTAGAGAGAGAGAGAGAGAGAGAGAGAGAGAGAAGGAAGAGAGAGAGAGAGAGAGTGATACAGAGAGAGAGAGAGAGAAAAGGAAGAGAGAGAGAGAGAGAGAGAGAAAGAGAGAGTGAGAGGGAGAAACAGAGAGTGAAAGAGAGAGAGAGAGAAAGGAAGAGAGAGGGAGATAGAGAGAGAGAAAGAATTAGAGAGAGAGAGAGAGAGAGAGCACTAAGCTCATACTCTGGCTTGGTAGCAGGAGGACAGAATTGTCAGTAGTACCTCCAATTACCAGAAGGAAAAAAGAAAAGAGGTGGGAACAGAGTGATGGAGATGACAAAACAAAGAAAAACACAGGAAACACAGACAGACACAAGAGGACCAGAAAGTGAAGGTGAAAATAGGCTAAAAACAAATAAATACTAGAACTGCAAGCAGTTATTAACGGGGTCCAAGGTACGGCGCGGTCCGCATCACGGGCGCTCTCGAGCACGAGCAAGTCGATCGAATGCGTCCACTGTCAAAAGAAGATGCGTAAGATCTACACACGATTGATGTGGAAGAGGTTGTTTAGAAACGTACACGTGTAAGTTATAGCGCCCCCTATGGAACAAAATATGCCTTCT
>JBBPCZ010000028.1:2598198-2609513 GCA_037974445.1 Brycinus macrolepidotus
TTACTTGAGTACATATTTTGCAGGATACTTGTACTTTTACTTAAGTACTAAGCTTCAGTACTTCCTCCACCACTGGCGACCACACAATCGCACTTCTCATTTTCTCGTGGAAATGCATTGAGTTAGAAACCTCACCTTCGCTGGTGTACAGTTAGAGGCTATAGCTCTTCTGTTGAGGCACAATTTACACATCCTGTAGCCCCTTATCGGTGTTTTCTAACCCCACAGACTTTTGCGACTGGATATTTTTGAGATCACTCTACCATGTACACAACCTATCTTGCCACTACCATGTCAGCATCACAACACACCATGTCACCATTAGTGCTTTTCCACTGGCACAAGGAACAAAAGTTTTTCTATTAAAAATAAAGCGACCCGAACCTGAGCTGAACCTGACTGCATCACTGCTTTCTGATTGGTCGAAATGTCATTACAACATGGAAAGAGACAACAGTTCTTTACTGTCCGCGCAAAAAACAACAACAATGGAGACACAAACTAACAATTGGGAAGCCGATGAAGTACAAGCGCTACAGTCTGTTTGAGCTGTAGATAAATTTCAGTGGGAGTTTATAACACTGTGAGAAATGAAGGTGAACCAGGACATCGCTAACAAGTTAGCTGGGTTAGGTTTTCATCACACGGATAAAGAATGGTTAGAAAAAATAAAAACTCAAACACTACTATAAATAATGAAAGACCACTATAGCAAAAGCAGTTCTGACAGAAAAACTTTCCACTGGTTCGACTCCATGGACGTGGTTTTGGGACGACCGGCCATAAACTGTGTGGAGAGAATTGGGTCAGAAACATCACGGTTCCTACAGACCTTTGGAAAAGGGCCTCATATCTGCTCAGCAGTCTTTTGGTCAGAAACTGGGCTGTTAGCTCTGATTACATGGGGGAGATGAAAAAACAAACCAAATTCCATGAGGACCTCTCATATGGTATCACATGGTAATGTCCACACACATACAAAAACTGGCAAATTGCCCAGCTCAGTGTACATTATGTCCTCATGTCTGCTGTACTGTTTGTGGCTGTAAGGGACAGAACGTATTTTGCAAAAGAAAAAAAAAGTGCAGTTTATCCAATGTATGTGATATTAAGGGGTTAAAATCAGAGAATCCAGAAATATGACACGTCAGCAATCAATACAGCATAATCTGATGCCCCGGTACAGACAAACAGCCAGAGACGCCAGAACCAAACCCTAGTTTTCCTGGAGAAACAAGAGCCTGAGCGAACGAAGCTGGGAGAAAAAAGGATAAATAATTGAGATTCTGCAGATAGATGGAGATCACTAACTGTACGAGGGAAAAAATAAAACACTGGACGGACTCACGACTTGGATCACTCTCCGGCCGTCTCCTGTCTCCCTCTGGTGTTCTTACTCCGCAACTCTTTCTTCTCGTTTTCTAACTTCCTCATCTCTCTCTCTTTCTCTCTCTCTGTCTCGCTCTCTGTCTCTTTCTCTCTCTCTCCCTCCCTCTCTCTGTGTCTCTCTCTCTCAGTCTCTCTGTCTCTCTCTCTCTCTCTGTTCCTCTCTGTCTCTCTCTCTCTGTCTCGCTCTCTGTCTCTTTCTCTCTCTCTCTCTCTCTCTCTCTCCCTCCCTCTCTCTGTGTCTCTCTCTCTCAGTCTCTCTGTCTCTCTCTCTCTCTCTGTTCCTCTCTGTCTCTCTCTCTCTGTCTCACCGGCCTTTTCTTTCCTTTTGTTCTCCCACAACAAACACGGACCACCTTATTCTGTACACAGCGTTCTAAAGCCTGTGTTTTTGCTCTGATGTGCAGATGGGATGATTAAGCAAGAGCTTCCTGGTTCTTACAGGACACGGTTACATCAAAAAGGCCCACAGGTTCCAATCCTGTATCTACTAATCACACAAAATTTATGTTAAAAACAGTGGTCCACATATATATATAACACACTGTGCTGCACTAAATATGTCCTAATTTCTCTCTCCTTGTAACTAATCATGCTGTTCGTCAATGTTCTTTACATATAAATTAAGAATTGAATTAGAAAAGGCAAAAAAATGTGCTCTTTTTCTAATAGTGAACAACAGTTTTCCCAACCCTGATCCTGAAGGCCTTCCTTCTGTGCCCATTTTAGAGTTTTCCTTGCTCCCAACACACCTGATCCAAATGACCAGCTAATTAACAAACGTTTCTAGTGTTAAAGCGGGTGTGTAGGAGCGGTGAAAACACTGAAATACCTCCAAGAAAACGTTTGGGAACCAGTGGAAAAGAAGGTAACACCACTACTACCACCCCGCACATGGAAGAGCTTTGAGATCACTGCTATCACAATTAGCAAACAGTGTTTAAATCTAAGCCAGCTTAAAGTAATCAAAATGTATGAAAAACGTATGTAAAATATAAAGTATGCAAAATGATGGCAGGTGACTGGAAGTTAATTTGTCACCTTTGTCCATCACACCTGGTCCAGAGAAGGCCCCACTCCTGTTACAAGAAAAGAGCCACATTTAAATAAAAAAATTGGTATTTTAAAGCTCCGAAAAACAACTACTCGAATCCAGATGTGCTCACATATGGAGCAGCATTTCAGAAATTGATCAGCGGACACACAAGGTTATGGGTGTCAGTTTACAGTTCATGTGCGTGGCAGAGAGGCGGAGTACGAAAGGAGACGATGAAGGACAGTGTGGAAGGAGCTGTGTTTGACTTAGCATAAGCTTTGCTAACCTGGAAGCATGGCCTGTGCCATTAAGCATACAAGCCCAACAACCTTTCAGGGTTCACTGACTTACGCCTATGAACTGGGACCATTCCAAGTGATCAGAAGATGTTTCTACAGAACAAAGCTTCCTTAATTATTTGTCCACAAAATATGATTAGTCACGTTTCCCCCAGTCATTGACTCCGGAGAGACTGTAAGTGCTTGACGTCGTTTGTATCGAGCTGCGTTCTAATTAAATAGCTTATTATTAAAATAGGCATAATTACATCACGTAGAAGGACACAGAAAGAAAATATGAAACGGTGCTTAGCAAGGAACAATCTGTTGTATAGACTTACACATAAAGTACAATCACTGTTTGAATTAAGAAACGTTGGTTGTACTGTAAATAAGACGCTCAATGCAACAGACTTCCTGGAACACTATTACAGTGGCTTTCAGTGGTTTTGCACTACTGTTAAAAAAGATGCAAATACCGTCTTTTATTATAATGAAGATGCTTGGTAGATATGACTAAAATGTTGCACTTATAAATTAAAACACATCAAAAAGTAAATATTATCTACAATATGTTTGATTCTTTTCAGTCCAGAACTCCATTTAATACAGTTTGATTGGTTTTATGTGAGAAAAAAATGGTGTTTTTTTTCCCCACTGTTTCAGTTGTAGGCCTAACATTATGCTAAACAATACACTTTAGAATTTCATTCAGGTAAAAAGTTAAATAATTAATATTATTCTGTTGCTCTTTCAATAAAAAAGAAAGCTATAATGATTTCTCTGCACATTTTTTGTCGAATCAAATACTAGATCTACATAAAATTGATTTCATATTTTTTATATTTAGGAAACCCTCCACATTTGGCTTTTTTAAATTTTCTTTGACAGAAATCAAATGAAAGGCAGAAAAGGTAGGTGCACAACATGATCAGTGCTTCTTCCTGTCATACGAAAATCAGAAGCCAACTCATTCTCAGAGATACACATTCATGTAACGTATACGCTAAGAAACCAGAGATGGTTTCAATATCGGGCCAATATCCGCAAAACTGCTGTATCTGATATCTGTATGAGGAAAAAAAAAAGAAAACATCGAATCTAGCTCTGTAAGAAATCTATCTTGGAGCAGCACACACTCACATTGTGTGATGTGTTGGCTGTGTGTCAGGTAGCGGCGTGTTTGAGTAGTTGGAGAATAACAGACAGCTTGGGAAGTGCTTCATAGGTGCCTCAATTAAAAATTCCTATAAATGATTCCTATGAAGCAATTCCTATTCCTATGAAGCACTTTCTAAGCTGTCTGTTATGCTCAAACTACTCAAACACGCCGCTACCTGACACACAGCTAACACATCACACAATGTGAGTATGTTCATTCTTGAAGATTTCAATATCTTGGTATTGGCATCAAAAAATATAGTTTCATCCCATCGTCTCCATAAGAAATGGTGTATTTAGGGAAACAGTAAAAAAAGCAGAACTGAGTCCTATAAAGGCAATTGCTACACAAATATGTTGCACAAATTGTCCTGCTAGTGAGAAATTAAGGCTGCTCCATCTCTGAATTTAAAAAAAAAAAAATCATTATTTTTTTGATGATTTTAACCAATTCTTAAATATGCAAATTTGGCAAGAATATTATTAATGATCTAGCTTTAGCTAAACACTACACCTTAGAATCTCTGTTAGGTGAAAAGCTATTATTCTATTATTCTTTTAATAAAAAGATTGTCCTGCTGGTGAGACATTAAGGCTGCTCAATCTCTGAATTGAAAAAAGCTTTTTTGACTCATGATTCTAACCAACAGATCTTGAATATGCCAATTTGTCAAGAATATTATGAATGATCTAGTTTAGTCTTGTGCGTTTCTACTATCGTAGAACTGTCACATGATTGAAGGTTACAAACACATTTGCTCTATCCTCTTCAAGTCAGGTAGCTCTATGTTATTCATTTTGAAATGTAATTGTCATTTCTCTCTTTTTCCACCACATATCAGAGTACTTGAGGTCACATGTCACAATGTCTGGTTACGGCGAACATTGTACGAAGACGTGAACTGGGATGGTCATTTTTATGCGATTTATAGTGAGAAATAGTCTGATGCACATTTTTAAAACTGAAACCAACTTCAGGCCTGGTTCTAGAAGGAAGAATTTGTCGCTGAGCTGTAGGCCAAGACAACCTGGCACACACACACACACACACACACACACACACACACACACACAACCATTTTCTCTGATTAAAACCACCCAAATATGAATGAGTGTGTGCTCCCTTGTATCACTCTATAGACTGTAATGCTTAGTCACACACGGAAGACATGAAAATCCACAGCAGCTTGCAAATATGTCATGTCATGAAAAAAAAAATGATATACACAACACTGGCTCACTGAAAAGCACAGAAATAATAATGAATAGGATTGAAATGGAAGAAAAAGGGTAATATGCATGGTGCACAAAGCCCTGTTTCCCCCTGCGCGTTAAATAACCCCTCCGTCCTTTAAAATGCAGGAGGGCCCGGAGCACAAAAAAACTACACACATTCTGTCCCTCTTTCTCTACGGAATAAAAAAAAGAAAGAAAGAAAGAGAAAGGAAATGGTGGCTGCAGCCTGCTCCACCCCCTCCCCCGTCCTTTTTTTTTCCCTCTCCTCTCCTCTGTTCTCCTCCCTCCTTCTCCGTTTTCGACCTGAGTTACAGATTGCACTTGCTGACATCAGCAAGGCAAAGGAGAGCAGCAGCAGCGAGCACCGGAGCGTAATGTGTTACATACATACACACACGCACACACACACCATGCCAGTACCATCCCTCTTGTAATTAGTGACCTAAGTGCTAAGGGCTACAAGGGTTTTTCCTATAGGGGATGCTTTTCATGGTATAATTTATGATAGCTTTTAATTTTCTTAAGAAATAAGCCAAAAAAATGCAGCTACTAAGAAATACACACATGTACACTAGTAAACAAGCATGTAAATGCAGAAACACACTTATACTCAAAAACACTGAGAAAAAAGCTGGGAATACTGTATTCGTATCTCTGTCTTAGTCTAGCAAATTGCAGCTTTGCCTACACTTGTTCTTCGAGGGCTCTTCAGTAAAGGCAATGGTTATATATAGAACTCAAAGAACAGTGTAGATGCTAAATTATTCTCCCCATGGTCTTCATATTGGAGAATCACTCTTAATAAATGGTCCTACAAAGAACCAGAAAGCGTTCTGCCATGGTTACTAAACCATATAGCCTTATTTGGTACTACATAGACTCCTTTTTCATTAAATTCCCAATAACCAGATCTTCTTTTTTAATAAAAGCTGATTTTTCTTCAGCAGAACCAACTTGCCCCCAAAATGCCAAACAATTTCATGATTTTCTATCCTACTGGGGGAACCTGGTACCCACAATGAGCTACATACACACCCATATGCACAGTTTCTCACATGAAAAGCAAAAACGTCTCTCGGATGTGCAGATTTAGGCTCACACAAACTGGAGACCCGAATACATGATCCAGCCATGTAAGCTGCAAACCCACAGCACTGCTGCTCCATTCGCACCCAACACCACGTCCATCAGGAATCACACTCACAGCCTGCAGACAGCACTTCAGCCACTCACATCATCTCAATACAGAACGACTGCTCTACATTAATTCAGATTTTCTAATCACCAGCGTCATCTCAGATCTTATTTTGAGGCTCTTTATATATTGTCTTTATTTGATGAGCTAATCTCTCAATGCAATGTGACAACAAGCTTTCCTATTCATATTCATATGTATGTTTTTGCCTTTTGTTTTGTCACAAAGTGTACGATTTTACATTGAAGGCATTCGTAGCATTGCATGCTAGCTAACTGTCGCCTTAGGCTGTTTTTCAAATGCCAGGTAGCTAACTCAGCTAGCTAAGCCAGCTAGTGCTGTCTCAGATTGCTTGTTGCATGTAATTAGTTAGGTAATGTTACCTAGTCATTGTGACAATTTAGATTGCTAAATGTTTACCCATAGAGCATGCGGGGGAGCTTATTCTAGTTAGCGTGAGGTTGTTGCCATAATTTGGCAATGTTAACTAGTCAGTATCCCAGCCTAAGTTTGTGAGTTATTTGCTAAATTTGTGAGCAGACGGTGGTGCTTATTTCTGGCTAACTAGTTAGCGTGAGGTCGTCGCCATCATTTGGCAATGTTAATTACTCAGTCTCCCAGCTTAGGTTCGTGAGTTATTTGCTACACTTGTCAGCAGACAGTAGTAGTTATCTAGAGCTAGTTAATTAGAGCTTTTCACAGTCTGCTTGTTGTACGTCACTAGATGTTAGCTAGTCACTGAATAACTATAGTTGTAAGTAAATGGTAGCACTTATCTCTAGATAGCTAATTAGAGATTGTCATAGCTTGTTGTTCGCCACTAGGAAATGTTCGCTAGTTATTGATTAGCTTTGGTTGTGAGCAAACAGTGTTTATCTCTAGCTAGCTGTTTAGTGATAGATCGTGGCCGTCTACTTGTTGAATGTCATTAGGAAATGTTAGCTAGTTACTGATTAGCAATAGTTGTAAGCATGTGGGGGTGCTTATTTCTAGCTATATAGTTAGTGTGAGGTTGTTGCTAGTTAACTAGTCAGTGTCTCAGCCTAGATTCATGAGTTATTTGCTAGAGTTGTGACCAGACGATGGTGCTTATCTCTAGCTTGCTAATTAGAGATCGTCAAAGTCTGTCCATTGTACATTTTTAGGAAATCCTGGCTAGTCACTGATTAGCTAGAGTTGGGATCTCTAGCTAGCTATTACTGCTAGATTGTCACAGTCTACTGATTGAATGTCTTTAGGAAATGTTAGCTAGTTACCAATTAGCTAGAGTTGTGACCAAAGGATGGTGCTTATCCTTAGCTAGCTAATCAGAGATCATCGCAGTCTGTTTGTTGAATGTCATAGGAAATGTTAGTTAAGTCATTCATTAACTGGAGTTGTGAACTCCAGCTATCTATTAGTGCTAGATCGTCGCAGTCTACTTGTTGAATGTCATTAGGAAATCTTAGCTAGTCACTGATCAGTTGTAGCTGTGGTGCCTGTCCTTCTCTACAAATGCCGAAAGCTGTGGTGATGCTGGCAGGTGGGGTAACCTGGCTGTAGAGGTGTAGAGGGCGGGAATAATCGGTGGAACCGCTGCCTACTTACAGATAGGTATTTAAGTCAAACCCAGTGAAGGTGATTTGGACCCTAGTGGACCAGAGGCCTTTGTGTGGGGGCTCTTTTCGGAAAGGATATGGCCACTCGGTGATCTTTTTGGCGTACTTCCTCACGAAGTTGTCCTCGCTGAAGATGAACAGCGAGCGGTTGACGGTGAAGCAGTTCTGTCGGACCGGTATGGGGTTGTACAGGGCCATGGTCCGGGCGCGCTGGGCCATGGACTGCTTGTAGACCCGGTGGGCCCCTGGAGGGCCTCCCTGCCTTCCGGGGCCACCTCCACCCATGCCGCCGCGCGCGGGGCCACCTTGCGCGTGCCCGTGGCCATGCGCGTGCCCGTGGCCGTGCGCATGCGCATGCCCGCCGCCCCCGGCCCCGCCGTAGCGGGACGGCATCTCGTCCGTGAAGCGCGCCATTCCCAGCCGTGCACGAGAGGAGGAGGAGGAAGAGGAGGAAGAGGAGGAGGAGGAGAGGCCAACACCAAGAAGAAGAAGAAGAAGGAGGAGAAGAAGGAGGAGAGAAAGAAGAAAGAGGCTTCGCCGCGCCAATACAACCACATCACATTCCCGTTGTTAATGAAGGGGGGAGGGGGAGGGTGCGCGTTCACGTCTCCATAACGTTAAAAACACCACCACCACACACAAAATGACCAAAAAAAAATTTCTCGTGTCCCTTGGCTCGCGCTAACACACCCAGTCCCTCGTCCTCGCCCTCACCTTATCGCTCGATCCCGTTTTTCTTATTTTTATTATTACTATCATCATTTTTATCCGCACCATTCCTCCAGCAGGTCCTCCTTCACGTCTCCAGCTCCATCCCAGCGTCTCCTCCACGGTTTTTCCTCTCTTTCTCTCTTTCTTTCCCTTTCAGTTTCTGAGCAGCTCCTTTCCATTCACACCATTTTCACGACGAGGACCAAGAAATGAATGAGGACCAAAAAAAAATAAAAAAATCTAATCAGTCCTTGATGGTGTTTATTTTTCAACTTGACGAATACGTTCCCTGTTGTATTTATTTGTAAACCAAGAAGAAGGAAAAAACAAAAAACTAGGGGAAAAAATCGATTTATTTATTTATTTCCCCAAAACATCCGCAATGTTGGGGACGGTGTGGATGCTGAGCCTTCATCGCGCGCGCCCCGTCCTCCGTGGATAGACAGACGGATGGATGGATGGATGCGATAAAAAAATAAAGGAATAAACTTCTGGCGTGGCTCGAATACGCTCATCTCTGGACGCGTTTTTGGCGTTTTCCTCACCGGTAAGGCTCCGTGTCGAAGGTGCTCCGGCCTCCCATAGCAGCAACTCGCGCGCCCCCCCCTCCTCCTCCTCCTCCACCACCCCGTGCACCGGTGCGTGTGTGCGCGCGGCCGTGCGTCCCTGCGTCCTCTCCGCTCTCCTCGTCGGACGGACGCCCCGCTTCGTTTCACGCTTCTCTGTCCTCCCTCGAGCTCCTCAGCAGGCGCCTCTCGTGGCGCGAGGGAGGATGAAGGAAGAAGGTGAGGTTCGGCTCCTCTGAAGGAAACGGAGAGATCTGAGCGCCGCGCGAGCGCCCTGCCCGAATCTGAGGCTTAGGTGCACGTGACGCGCGCGAGCTACGCCGATTCGAGGATCCTCCACCTCTCTCTCTCCCTCTCCCTCTCTCTCTGTCTCCCTCTCTCTCTCTTCCCCTCTCTCCCTCATCTCACTGTTCTCTCTCTCTCTCTCTCTCTCTCTCTCTCACACACACACCACCTTAGATGTAAGGTAACCTAACCTGAGTTTCTTTACCATCCCCTCCCTCCAAACACACCCACCACCATCACACCAACACCCACTATACCCCAACCCCACCCCCCCAACGCCCCCAACACCCCAAATAAACGCCAAACACCCCCAAATACCCCCACACTACAACTCAACCCCTCAACACCCATTACCCAATCCAAGCCCCCAAACCCCCCCACCCCAACCCGAACCATTACGTGTCCATTCCACATTCAAAGAACAGTTCAATTTTTACCTTAAAAGGCCCATTACATAGAACACTAATTATTCCTTTTAATAATATAGGTTGGTGTAGCACATAATACTTTTCATCCCTGCTGAAAAAAAAAACCCAGAGAAACCCTTAAAAGTTTTAATCCGTGTTTATTAATGATGTTCTGTTTGATATTACACTGTAAAGAGGCCTAATGCTGTAACTGGTGACTTGTGACTCCTCTGATGTTTTTCTAATGGGATCTAAAGGATTTTCCACAAGAAACCAGTGGTCAGGGTTAATCATTAAGTCAATTCCCACTGGGAAGAAAAAAAAACATCAAGCCTCAGTCCCAGTTTTTCTAATGGTCATTTTTAGCAGAGATGATGTCATGAAACCTGATGCATTTACATATACAGTACTGCATCCGCCTGCTCAGCATACAGCAGTCGAGCTCCATCCATGATACAGGTACAAAGAACGTTTCAGTCCAGACAGCTTTTTGAATGAGACACAATTCAGAACAGCCAGTCGGAACTTGAATCGCCGTTTTTGTTGAATAAAACCATGCAAATATCAGCAGTTGAAAACAAGTTGGAAAATAATTATATAGGAAGAAAGATACTATTTACATGAACAATTTGGTAAAAAACACAGATGTTTGTCCAAAAATTTAGCATCTTTAGTTTACAACTGAGCCAAATGTTGGTTTGAGCAGGTTAAGACAAGTTTTGGTGATGGATTTTTTTTTTTTCAGAAAAGATTCGGGCTATTTGGGTAACTATTGACTTGCAGTGTTGGTTGGTAATAATAGTCACACAACTCCAGCCCAAAAATAAAGAAGCAAAAACTGGACTCCAGACATGCTTTGGCTGATTGACTACATTTATTTCATTTTGATGAAATTTGATTTTGTGCCTGAATATCTTTTTAACCCAAGTGTAGTTGATCAGTAAAGACAGGTTGGGTGTTTGAAGCTTGTTCTTTTGTTATAACTCCTCCCCCCTGTCACACACCCACTCATCAGACTCTGTAACTCCTCCCCCTGTCACACACCCACTCTTCAGACTCTGTAACTCCTCCCCCTGTCACCCAGCAGATTCCATAACTCCTGCCTCTGTCACAGACCCACCCATCAGACTCCATGACTCCTCCCCCCTGCCACCCAGCAGATTCTATAACTCCTCCCCATCACAGACCCACCCATCAGACTCTATAACTCCTCCCCTATCACCCATCAGACTCTATAACTCCTCCCTCTTTCACACACCCACCCATCACACTTTATAACTCGTCCCCATCACACACCCACCTGTCGGACTCCATAACTCCTCCCTTTGTCACACACTAACCCATCAAACTCTATAACTCCTCCCCCTGTCACACACCCTCCCATTAGACTCTATAACTCCTCCCCCTGTCACACACCCACCCATCAGACTCTATAACTCCTCCCCCTGTCACACAC
>JBBPCZ010000028.1:2657054-2669794 GCA_037974445.1 Brycinus macrolepidotus
ACTTGCACCTATAAAAGATAAAACCTGAGAAACTGAACATTTTTGCAGTAGTCTCTTATTTTTTTCCAGAGCTGTATATCATAGACACCAGACATTGGTGCAAGAGTGTTTGGGTTCCATGCTGCAAGCATGTGAGCTTATATGTCCACACAGCAACCAACTTCCCAGCATTCCACAGGGTCTCTATGGGGAGGGGTGTGTACTGAGCATGGCTGGTCTTTCATCGCCTTTTTCTCTTTTTGTTTTTTTAGGGATGCCAGCTGCTTATGACCTCAGCACTGTCATCGGGGGCAGTGGCTCTACAGTTTCTCACAACAACCTCATCCCCCTTGGTACAGACACGCATGCACGTACGGATATGCACCTGCACCCACGCACGCACGCAAACACACATACACAGACCTATATACACACACACTTATACGCAAACACATACAGGCAAGCAGACAGGGTTACATGATCAGTAAGACTGTTTAAATGTAGTTTGTTGTTCTGTCTGAGTGTAATTAACCAGTGCTGTCAGAAGTCAACCCATTTGCAGTTCAGTATGTTGCAAATACAGTGCAGTAAAGTCACCGTTAATGGATTTATTCCCAGTTTGACCCTTCACACAATCCGTAATACAGCAGTCTGAGTCCTATCCGCTCATGCGCTGATGAGACCAATTCCATGGTTGTAACCCTCTCATTCAACCCTCTATTCAGCTTTAAATTGATTTTAAATTAAGACCTTCAGCAGACTTCTCTGGACAGTGCTTGTTAGAGATTTGCAGATAAATCAACAACCAGCAAAACTACAAAAAGCACTAGCACAGTGGAATGTAAATGTATATTAAATGGATAGATGACCTCTGTAATAAGTTCACTAATTGGCTGGAGCTTGTGGTTTTGCTCTCATTGGACGTCAGTGATGAAAATTGAAAACTGTGTTCACTATATGGAAATCATGATTATTATGTTCAGGTTCATGTGTGTTCACATGATGAAATACTCTTATATGTTCTGCTGATGCTTATTTTTTCTCATCCAAAATTCACTTCCTTTTAAATAGAATAACTGAATTAATTGGATGGCTTTGACAGCCCTAGGAATGTTACATCATACTTTTGTTGTCATAAGCTATAACTGACTTCAAAATAGCATTTGTAACATTTTATGTGGTTTATGATAGGTTAATATAATATTGTTTGACATATGATATACTGACCATTATTTATGGACATTATTTTGCCATAAGTCGTCTTTCATGCATTTTTTTATTTTATTTTTTTAAACATGGAGTGTTCTTTTCTTTTTTTTTTCCCTCCCCAGTGAACACGGGGATTGTGAACCACACTCACTCCAGAATGGGCTCCATCATGAGCACAGGAATTGTCCAGGGTATGTTGGTGACTCTCACCCTTCCATTTTCTCACTTTTCTCTATCGGATTGTCCAAAATAATGTGAATACATTTGATCTGTGTCTTCAAATCCACATGGAAAAAGAAAAGCCGGTTTGTAGTGTAGTGTGCATGAAGAAAAGCGTCGTGTGATTCGCCCCTGACTTTCACGATCGCAGCTCCACCACCACAGAAATGCAGGACAAGTTAATTCGAACATTAACGTAAACAAAATATAACACTATTTTAGAATTAAGCGTTGTAGGGCTCAAAAATTGAATCAAAATATAGACCTTAACGTTTCTGTTTTTGCTTTCCAACCTCAAAATAGTGTTCCAAAACTGGCCTTATTAAATGAAATGTTAGGTTTGGAAAAGTAATTACCCCTGACAGCTGGCAGTTTTGTTTTAGTTGCACCTGCAGTTCTACAGTAATGAAACCTTCCACAGAGGACATTTAGAACTATTGTCCAGGGTTTCCTGGACTGGGGTTGTCCAGATAATGTCCATCGTGTTATAAGAACATGGTTTTGCTGAGTAAAGTGCCGGTTGTCAATACTAGCTGATACATTGTTTGGGCCATAGTTTTAGTGAGGATTTAAAAAAAAAAACAAAAGCAGCATTTTCTGTCTAAAGTGCAGATGAAGCCCAAAAAAGCTGTACTAGAGGTAAAGATTTGCATGGCTCCATCTATGCAAATTCATGTTGCTGACTGTCATCTTGGTATCACTCACACGTATGCAAAGTCCTGCAGAAGAACATTACAGAGCGAGAGAACCTTAGTTGGGTTCCTGAATGGGGCCATTGTTGATTTTGCTTGGTAAAACAGGTCATGTGAATAGGACACAACTGGAAGGCACAAAGTACAACATACTATAAAGATGGATTTTTTCCATTTCTGTATAATATAACTTACTCTAAAAAATCATTTATGAACAGTTATTGCGTTGATCGTTTCTCATTTTATTTCTGGAACAATCCAACATTTAATCAGTGATCAGGCCTACTTAAGGAAAGTTCTTAATGCTTAATAATGTAAGAGAGCGTGTGGCTTGTATGTGTAAAATACACGGCACTGCTGTATTAATTCATGTTTACACAGACAACTAATGAGATTCTGTAGCCTTTAACTAATGTCTTTTGATATCCTCCTGCAGGTATTTGCATGTAAATTATTTCACCTCCATCAGGCTTGAGCGCACATTTATGTTCAGTTGTTCTTAAATAAATTGACGATAACTCTAGAGACAGGTAGAGTCAAAATAATAACGCAAATGTATACTAAGGTCCAGAGAACCTAACAAATGAATGAAAAAACAAAAAATCATCCATAGTCTACAGGAGTACTAAAAATTATCCTCTGTGCTGTAACAAACCTCAAACTAACTGCAACAGCCTAAAGGGACAGTTGTTGATACTTGTGTAAATACATTGGAAATAAAAAAAAAAATTTTTAAATAAATTAAAAAAAAAAAAAAAATTTGGTCAAAATATTTAGAGTACTACATGAATTTCTGATATTTGGCCATAAATGTTTAAGTGCCTTTCCTTCTCTTTCCCCTCTTTTCTAACTTCTCTGCCTTGCGTCCTGTTGTTCTTCCAGGAGCCACGACTGGTCAGCAAGGTTCCAGCAGCAGCTCTCACTACCCCGTCACCAACCAGTTCACCATGGGCGGCCCCGCCATCTCCATGGCCTCTCCCATGGCTATCCCAAGCAACACCATGCATTATGGGAGTTAAGCCCCGCCCCGCCCCCCCCCTCTCCACACCCTCTCGGGCCCCCTGCATGTCCAGCCTCCTAAACTGACCACAGCCAAAATCAGAAAAACCAAATCCAGTGCTGCAGTCTCTGGCCGTCACCTCTCCTCTCTCTCGTCTCGATATGTATATTATATATTCGTATATATTCTCTCTCTGTCTCTCTTTCTCTGTCTGGTTTTTAATTCACATATCCGTCCCCCATCCTACGACGCCAGCGTTCAACTCTCAGTCCGAGGTGTGCCACTGTCAGTTCAGTTCCATGACCAGCCACAGGGGGCAGCACTCGGTTGTCGATGGGACTGAAGGAGCACAAACTGACATGAGCTTTGAAATCCAATCGACAAAGACTCAAGTTGGACCGAATGCTGACTACAGGACAGTTTTTAAAATGATGATGATGATGATGACGCTTTTCAGACACGTTCACACTAGACGCTCGAGACAGGCCTTTGATTCTGACCTGAGATTTGTGGCAGGACTGTCCCACTGTTTTTCTCTCTCTCTCTCTCTCTCTCTTTCTCGTTCTCTTTCTCTTTCTCTATCTCTCTCTCTCTCCCTCCCCCTCCCTCCATGTTGATCATGTCAGACTGCACACACGTTTTGCCCACTTTCAGCATGAAATCTGTTCTCAGCCACTTTGCCCTCTGGCTTGGACACACGTATGGCTCACCAGTTCGTGCTGTAGACGCTCAGTGGCACCTTTTGACCGTCAGGCCTGCCTGTAGAGAACCTTTTGTAGGTAGATAGGTTTCATGTTTGTAGTTCATTCCACTTTCCAAGCCCTCACCATCCAGTCTATTTTAAACGTAGTGCAGTCCCAGATGTGTGTGGCTAGATGTATTTTTCGCCCCCTTGAGAGCTTTACGAGGTTTGCAAAACCGCCTCGGTCCAGCCGCTGTTGCACCAACAACCCAAAGCAGACCTCCTTTTGAGTCTTTCGGAGGACCTGGCTGTCCGGGAGGCCAGCGGATGGATGAAAGCTGCAAATGGACAGTCCATGCTGGAGGGAAGAATTAGCATGTTAGCACGTTAGCATAGCCGGACGGACGGACGAGTCGGGCAGGGACGCTCGTCGGCCTCTGCGGAAGGACAGCTGCTTGGATCCGTATCCTAGTTTGCATCC
Organism: Brycinus macrolepidotus; assembly: GCA_037974445.1. NCBI lineage: Eukaryota > Metazoa > Chordata > Actinopteri > Characiformes > Alestidae > Brycinus > Brycinus macrolepidotus. The sequence continues at coordinate 2,661,317 of JBBPCZ010000028.1, forward strand.
CGAAAACAAACCCTTCTCGTCGAGCTCTGTGTGTTGTGAGACTGTTGTCTAGGTAACCGGAGGATTGAGTCGTCAGTCAACCCTCTCTTAACTAGCTTTGACCTCTTTCCTTTCCCCTTTTCCCTCTCCTACTCCCCCCGCGCTGGGGACGTGGTAGTCCAGACAAAGACTCTGAAAGTGTATGCATCGCTTCCATTCACACATTTTGCAGTTTTGATTTTGATTTAGAAGCTATCATCAAGGGGGAAAAAAAGCCTGCTAGTTTGTAGAATTAACCTCTTTTGATTTTTTTTTTGTTTTGTTTTTTGTTTTTTTGTTTTTCTTTTGTTTTTTTCTTTTTCCTTTCACAAAAAAAGCAACCGACAAAAAAAAGGAAAAAAAAAAAAAAGGTGCAAATTAAATGTTGGTGGAGACGTCCCTACAAGTCTGGCTTCTTCTGACAGTAGTTCCACATGACCTCCCGGTCCAGAGGTTCATACGAGGCTGATGTTCCGGAGGCCGAAAAAGCAATGCATTTACTTATGTTTACATTTTGTTTGGGCAGTTCTGCACATACGGAAGTGTAACTGCGGTGGGACTTTCTTGATTGTTATTCATGCTCCTGAGTTCTGGAGAAGTTTAGCATTTAAAACCGCTCCAGGCCTCGGAAAAGATGGAAATACATTGGTGGTCTTTCATGTTTACTGAATTAAAATGGATTGCTTGATTTAAAAAAAAAAAAAAAAAAAAAAAAAAAAAAAAAGAAGAGAATTCATGTTCTCTATAAGCTAAATAATTACTTTGCAATTAGAATAACAAATATGGTCGATATAATACTGGGTTTTGCAGCCTGAACATGTTTTACAGAGAAACTGTAAGGGCTTAAGAAAAGGAAACCCACACCAGCAGAATCTTACTAGGACACCTGTGTCTTTAAGTACAAATTTAATATATACAAAATTAATGTTGCAGGTATAAATTTGCTAAACTTCAAAATAATTGCTTGATTACTAATGTAATCCATAGTCACAGCCCCAAAGGAATATTCCAGAGATTTTTCTGGATTCATAGCGTATGGATAATTACCACAGGCGGTAATTTTAGCTTTTTTTTTTTCCCCTGACATGAACAGAAAATAAACACAAACTCAGTCTAATTGTGTTCAGAATGGAAGTCTGTGGACTGTTGCTGAATTTGGTCCGTTTATGTGAAACAACTATTTTTGTAGATCACATTGATTATTTTTTCATCTTAGGTGTAAAATAAGCTGTGAATGTTTTATTGGTTCTTAGGAAAAGCTAAATAACTGGGCTGCTTTCTTTTTTTTTTTTTTTTTTTTTTTTTTTTTTTTATCACTTTTTCTCCACAAAACGGTTTTGTTGGTTTTTGGGAAAAGATAAAGAAATGGGTTGTTTTTTTTTTTTTTTTTTTTTTTTTTTTTTTTTTTATAACTTTTTCTCCATAAAGCAGTTTTGTAAGACATTTTCTCAGTCTGTCATCCCATACTTGGAATGTTTCACTTTTTTTTACTGTAATATTTACAGAATGTCGTGCCCACCACCACCACCACCCCCACCCCAAAAAAATAAGAATGAAAATTCTTAATTTCACATCAGTCGGCAGCATATCCAACAAAACAATCAAACCAAAGCCAATACCTTAACAGATGCTAAAATAAGTCTTAAAGTACTGCAGTGGTGCTCAGTCATCAATACATTCACAGAATTCTTCAACTCCCCATTGGGAGTTTCAAATAAAGGTTCCTTTCTTTTGTAAGTTCAGGGAAATTTGAACAATACTGGAGCTTTAATATAGACGATATTCTGAATCTGAAAGTAGAGAAAAATCCCAAAATTTGGACTTTTCTCATTTTTTGCCTTGTAGACCCACTCAGGTTTTCCCTTTCAGTGGTACAGCTATTAAACTTTACTACTAAACAAAGAAGGTCTGGAAAGTAGAAAGAAAAAAAAATAAGCAAAGGCGAGAACCCTATAATAAACGCTGCAGTTACACTTAACAAATTAAGAGTCAAACATTAAAGGGCCTATATTTTCATTTTTTTTTTTTTTATGTTATGTAAAGTTTCAAACATACTATTCACTCCCTACAGTCCATCTCTGGAAACTAAACTGCAAAAACAGCCCATTTTGGATGGACTCATTCGGATGTTCGGCCTGCAGCTTATTCGCGCTGAGGGAGGGTCTCCCTGCTTCTGATTGGCTGTTTTTAGGTAAAAAGTCTCTCAAACTGAAGCGTAACTGACAGAGATCCAGTCCACTCACACATTTTCAACAGTGTGAGAAACTAATTAAAGTCATAATGCAGTAAAAATGTAGGATATAATGTAGGACCCTTTAAAACATCTTGTAAGATTTTCCTTGTGTGGATTCAAAGGGTCCATAAAGACCGTTGGCCGTTAGCATGTTGGAAGAAGCAGCTATAATGGTATTGACCACACGTCTATATATTGATGCTGATTTGTCATCAGTTTATTTTATTTATTTACATGTTCAGTTGGAAGGTGAAAGGATGGTAAATCACTGTGCTTGACCGATTTTCTTGATACATCTGCTTTTCTGCCAGCTTGGTTCTACAAGAGTGAATCTGTTGGATGTAAATGAACGCTTGTGAAGAGCAGGATGATATTTTTGTATTTCAAAACCAAACCGGTATTTTGGTGGAATATTCAGTGTTTGAGATTAACTCCAACACATTGTCAAAATGAATGAGTTGCCCATTGACTGACAGGTGGTGTGCTAATATAAGAGCACCTCCCCTTTTGGTTTCATAACAGAGGGCAACTTTCCTCCACCAGTGACCAGCCTTGAGGACCACTGTTTTCAGGACGGTGATCTGGTGGTCAGTGTGGTTTTGTTCGACTGGAGTGATTTGGACAGTGTTTACACACTAGAGGGCAGAAATGAGTCTGGGTGACTTTGGGCCTGTTCCTATCTGGCGTTAACACGTGTCTGGGGCATCTTCTTAAAAATAATGGGGAAGTGTCGCCAGCCTAAATGACATCTGTGATTTTGGTGATTCTAAATGATATATCTGATTATAAATATCCAGCACTGAGTACATGTGTGAACGTCTTGGAGACCCATCGATCAAAGATCAAGATCAAAGATTCCTCGTCACATACACAGTTATACAAGAACTTGTAGTGAAATGAGCCCTGAAATGTCTGAGGCTGTGCAACATAGTTATTAAAGACTAAATTAAACCCTAGAACTAAGTAATAAAGAAAATGTAGGGAAAACATACGTAAACAAGATCTGAGGTGTGCAAATGTAATATTATCTGAGCATTTCAGTCGCTTTGGGATGTGGTCAGGGACACATGTGAGCACCTCCTCTAAAGTCCAGAACTAAATCCCATAAGAGTCACATCGCTACCCAGACAATTCATACTGGTTGCAAGACTGTTTGGACGTTGTTGCTGTCGAGTTAAACAATGTGGTATGTATAGTTTCAAACATACTGTTCCCCCCCTACAGTCCATCTTTGGAAATTAAACTGGAAAACCAGCCCATTTTGAATTCATTATTTTTGTGATGTCACAAAAACTAATTTGGATAGTCAGGTGACGGCTCATTCACACTGAGGGAGGGTCTCCCTGCTTCTGATTGGCTGTTTTTAGGTAAAGTCTCTCAAACTGAAGCGTAACTGACAGAGATCCAGTCACACATTTTCAACAGTGTGTGAAACTAATTAAAGTCATAATGTAGTGAAAATGTAGGATGTAAAGTAGGACCCTTTAAAACGTCTTGTAAGATTCTTCATATTTTCCTTGTGTGGATTCAAGCGGACCGTAAAGACATTTGTTTGGCTGTTAGCATGTTCTAAGAAGCAGCCGTAATTGATGTGCTAGCAAGGCTTGTTTAACTCAATAGCAACAACGTCCACACAGTCGTGCAGCCGGTATGAATTGTCTGGGCAGTGGTGTGATCAGATCACCCAGGATGTTCGTTAATGCCAGGTATGATCAGGTCCTTCCATATTCATCAGGTCACTTCATATTCACCCCTCTTCACGAGGCTTAAATGAGGTCCCGGGACACTGAATAGTGTTGGATCCACTGGGGGGGACTTTTGTTCTCCAAATATTAGTTTCCTAAAATCTAAACAGCTTCTACTGTGTGAGTAGTTAATAATTCCGGGAATAGATTCGAGTCACAGGCCGCTGGTTTTGCTCGGCCTTATTAAACTCTGAGGGATTAACAGTCACAGGAGAGGCACATTTGTATAATAATGTAGGTGTTTTATTGCGCTTTATGTGATGAAATTTGGTGACAGTCATCCATCTCTGTAGCGCCACCAACGGGCCAAATATTATGGTACATTTCTGTTTATTACCAGGGTCGAGCAGAGACATTTAGAGGGGCAGGTGCTCAACTGGCCCATTATAATAAAAGTGTTTTTTTTTTTGTGGAAGAACGCCTTTATCACCTAAAGCCTGCATTTCTGCAGCAAAAATGTCGGATCTGGGACCTTTTAAAACATCTCGATTTGAGTGCACCCACTACTGTTTTAGTCTTCGATCGTTTTGAAAAACTAACTTTTGCGAACTAGTCCTAGATCATTGATCCTACCGCCACCAAATTTGGTTCGCATCATCCGCAGAGGGTGCTGACAAAGTTACTTGAAGAATATTTAAAGTGCACACTGTTGTCCAATAAAATTCCGTGGCGAAGACACAAAACAGGAGGTGAGCCGTGGAGAAATGGCAAACGATATAATTCAATGATTGTGGGATTACTGAGTTCCAACCAAGTTACATGAAATTTGGCCACATGGGGGCGCTAGACCAAGAAAAAACAAACAAAAAATCAAATGGCTGCTAAATAGGAACCAGGTAGGTTTTTCAGCCAACCAAATTCCCTGAGTCAGGATAATACACTCATATAATGTACTGGATTAAAAAAAACAGACCGTAAACCATATAACCTTCCAGACTGATGTCTTGCTTAGGCGCTGTTCTGATTAGTCATCTAGCTGCGCCTACATTGCTACTTGGAGCTAAATCTTTCATTCTGGAAGGTAGAAATTAGTACTACATAAAAAAATGAAAACTTATTTTTAACATATTTCTGCTTTTCCACTGCAAACTCACTGACAATCAATGTAAAGTCCAAAAACTGTGAGGTTTTACACACATTAAGTGACTTTTTGTTGAGTAATTGGGGGCATTTATCTACAAAAAAGGAAAACGCATTTTACAAAATACAGTTTTGCACGAATCCTCTTTTTTACGGGTGATTAAACCAGGAGAGATCAATGAATCAAAGAACAAGCTGGCAGTGGTAATTCTTTTAGTCCATGGTTTGTTTCACTCCTCTGCAGTTCTAGAGTGAACTGGTCCCTAATCACTGCACTGTATTCCCTATAGTGTTCTGTTTAAATTGATGGTTCTTTAAAGAAACACTGCAAACGATTAAGAAGAACCACCTCATGATGTAAAGTTCCTACATCTATGAAAGTTTTTTTTCCCCTACAACTGTAGGTCCAACCTAAGAACCATTTAGGAATCTTTATTTTAATTGTTTAATTATTATACTCTGGTATTTGTTGTTTACAGGACAGATGATACACATTATCTGCTCAGAAAAGAGTATTTAGATGTAATTGATCAGAATATTGATATTGTCCTGGCACCCATCAGTAGTTTCTGGTGTTGCTTAAATCACTGGTTCTCAAAATAGTCCTTGCTGGCTTGTGAGACACATAAACAGAGAAAGAAAGACCATGAGAAAGTCCCTGATCACCAGTTTTAAAGCCACCGTTTTACACCATTTCTCTCTAGTTTGTGAATCATAGAAGGAAGAAACAAATATTTTATTTTCTATCTCCACCTCTACAGGGAGTGCTGGTTTACATTATATAATACAGTAGCAAAATTGTGTGCCCCCTCCTTACATACCACTCACTACTATTGAGAACCCCCTGCAAGCGTTAACTTAGAATTTCAAATAATTTACAATTACAAACACTGGAATGATAAATCAAAAGTGATCACGAAAGGAAAAATGCAAATAAATAACTGGGCATGTGCTCTCTCAATCTGACAGGGTCAAAAAGAACAGAAATTATATATATATATATAATACACATATATATGAGAGATAGAGAGAGTGCGATAAGTCACCCTTTCCAGTTCAGGTTAAAGGAGTGGTCCAGGTGTTGCTAAGCAAATTTAATGCCACACAGCATTTCATATTTGATCAGAAATTACATTTCTAGCAAAACCGCAACTCCTTCTGCAGAAATCTCAAAAGAATCTTCTGTCTTGAAGCATCCAGAAAGTTTCAGTGTCCTTCAAAAAGAAACGGAAAACTCTCAGGACCATTTTAGATTCCTTTGAAGGCCATCTAATACAACCTTCATTTCCCAACCATAAAGCAGTTTCTGCTCGTCACTGTCAGATCAAAACATCTTTTTTTTTCCTGTTTGTTTTCATACTGAAAACGGCATCTTCACTGGATCAATAGGGACGGGCCAAAAGTGATCTAGAGTAAAATTTACTTACATTATTTTGGGGATAATAATGTTTTATTCAGACAGCGACTCTGACATTGGTCTGCATTACAAGCGGACATGGGCTGTTCTACCTGTTTACCCAAAGACCCAAAGTTTATAGCAGAAAGTCACAGCTTCATGTGTTTATGAGCTGCTAAACCAGTAGTTTACTAATCAAAAGGTGCGATTTGATCGGTCATTATGATATCTGTACATTACTCTCTTATACACCCCCCCCCCTTCAGGAACGGTCAGTGAGACTTGTTCGTCAACGCTGTGTGGTTTAGCATAGCAGGTGTCGTTGGAGAGACTGATGGTCCTGTTTCCTCTGCCGTTTGGAAGAAATACATCTGAAAACATGAGAAAACACCAGTTATGCAAGGAAAACAGGCACTTACAATGAAGCTTCCACAATTTCTCTCCTTACCTCAAATATACAAAAACACAGTTTTGTTTTTGTTGATTATTATCTTTTCAGCACATATATTCACATAAACTTTACACATTATTATTATTTGACTTGGTGGTTATGAATAGAAAGGTATGTATTTAATGGCATGAATTAATAACAGCACTTTGTTGCAAAACTGTTGTTAGCAATTAGAAACCAGTCGAGTTATTTTGGTTGTATATTAGGGGTCGTTTTGTTGAAACGCCCATTTTCTCCACAATTTCAGTTTCTTGACCGATGAGATTAAATTCTAAAATCTCCTAGTACATCCATCCATTCATATTTCCTTCACTTGCATCATTTGCGGAGAAGAAGCCCTATCCTGAAGCTTCCACCACCATACTTCACTGTGGGTATGGTGTTTTCTCTGTAACTGTTGTTCCTGCGGGTTTCAGACTGTCCTGCAACTCTTTTCAAGTGACTGCTGGCTTCCTTATCATTACCCTGAGAAAATTTAGACGATTAGTTGTGGTTCTTTCCAGACTCTCCAATAGTTTAAGATCTAGGGCGCTATAGCTTTTTTCCATTCCTGTGTTGTTTAATAGTTTTATCCATGAGGGCTTTAAGAACTCCTTCACCTTCATCATCATTACAACTTTACTGCTGTGAGGGTAATGTAGCTAACAAGCAGTGAAAGGTTATGCCCCATTAATCAGGATGGTACAAACTACATGCCTTTATTATGACACAGTTGCCTCACAGTGTCAAGTTGTTCAGTAATCGCAGATCTCGGGAACCTCAGTAGGACAAAAGTGGACAAAACACATATCATAGCAGCAGCATCCAACAATAGCATCCAGTCTGAAGCCCGAGTTGTGTCTATACTTTTGTCCATGTCAATTATTTAATAACCCACCTGAGATAAGTGTGTGTTCAATTGGAATAAGGATTCACTAAAAAAGTGAATTATCACTTTAACTTGAAAAAGATCTGATCTTCTACAGTGTGGGGTCCATGTCAGTACACACATTCCGTTAGTTTGCGTAAAGTTACTGTTACCTTGCAACCGATGGCCAGCAGTGCGTGGAGCAGTACTATGGTCACCATGGTGACGAAAGCCGTTGTCTTTGTGTCATCGCGGACAACCGGCCAGAAGGTGATGACCAACACTGAGCCCGAGATCACCATGGCGACAAGAATCAAGAGCCACTGAAGCCATCCATAGGGAATGACCCATAATATCTAACAACAGAAACAAAGTGAGAGTCATTGCTGTAATACATGCTTTGTGTTTCAGGTTGATTCAGTGATTCATCTTTTAGTTTGAATCATTTTCCTATATAATTCTGCTCTGATGTGTCCTAACTCATCAGACTTATTGACACATTACTACATAATACAAGGTTTACTCAATTTTTATATACACTATATGGAGTATTGGGACGCCCGACCATTACACAAACAGGGACTTTAATGACATTGCATTCAAACACATAGACTTTAACATGGAGTTGTCACCCTTTGCAGCTATAACAGCTTCCACTCTTCTTGGAAGGTTTTCCACAAGATTTTGGAGTGTTTCTGTGGGAATTTG
>JBBPCZ010000028.1:2687761-2697999 GCA_037974445.1 Brycinus macrolepidotus
CATATATATATATATATATATATACATATATATATACATACATATATATATATATATATATATATATATATAAAACTTTCTGTGAGAAAAACACCCATTTATTATTTGAGTGTGTTCGTTATGGCAGGTGGAAAAATGTGAAGCTGCAGGAGAAAATGGACTGGAGCCTTTTACTGATCCAGAAGAATCACTTTTACTTCCCCAAACTGGTCTGTTAATACCCGTCAGCTCAGACGCCCCGAAAACCAAGAGCAACACACCATCACCTGCAACCTCCTCCACTAATGATGTCCAGTCTCTCTCTGGATGCTCAGGTAAGAGACCAGTAATTGCGAGAGCAGTAACATATATTCAGTTCTGCTGATATTAATGATTGCAGTCAACATGTTTGATGCAATCTTTCATTCCGAGGTCACCGTGTTTTGTGTCTTTATTTTACAAATTACAAATGTATAGTATTATATATTTAAAATCTAGAAATCCTAAGTAAAAAGATGTGTAATGTGAATGTGAGAATGTTCATAATATAAGCCAGGCCCTACTCACCCACTTTAGTCTGGTGGGATTCACCCAAAAACCTACTTTTGATCACTGACAATGAGTACCAGAAAAGATGCAGATGAGAATATGGGGCATATCAGTGATGCAGTTTTACATGTCAGTACAGTTTCACACATTCATTTTTTCATAACTGTGAAATCATTACACCCTAAAGTATTTGGTATTAACAATTATGAAAATGAATTGAATACCTTATATCTGGAGCTTCAGTGTTCATTGGCCCTGAAAAGTTTGTTTTGCTACATAATAACAACATAATTACATAATTAATTACATCAATAGATACATTTAGATGTGATTTACATTCTGTATCAGTGCAAATGTGTGCACTGATCTACACATTCCACAGAATTTCTCTAGAAATTTCACCGACTGTTAGAGCTATAATCAGTGTAGCAAGAAATAATACAATTACAACATGCTTTCAGTATTGCCAGCCATAAGAACAGGGTGAATTCCAGAGGAAGATCAAGTCTCCGTGTATATGTAACAAATTCCTTATACCAGTGAATGGCATCGCTCATTCACATCAGTGCAAAACCATTGCTTATAATGACAAATTGCATGTTTTGTAATTAAATGTATTGGAGAGGTCGGTAAATGGTCATTTTTGATTTATAGTTGGCTATAGATTACACATTTCCAAAGGCTCGGAGTGAATTAGCTATTGATCTACTCTGGGCTGGGTCATACAGTGCAGACAGAGGTTTGTGAAGTGTGAAGACGATGCTGGTTAAAGCAATCGAATTAAGGTTTCTTATTAGTGTTAATGAACGGATGATGCATATGGCAGTGTTCTGTGCATGACCTTACTTTGTTCTCAATTATCTCTCTGATATGTAGAACTAATTCCCTTTATATGAATCGTAGGGTTCTTTTAAATGATGACAAAGAGTCAAAAATCAAACTTACTCCAAGTATAGTTGACAGTAAAGTTATGCTGGGTGTTTGAAGCTTGTTTCTTAGTCTTTGCACTGGAGCTACACAGTTAAATTCTTCCTAGACTAATGTGAGCCTGGTACTTAGATCACCATCTTAAGGGAAGTGTCTTAAATGAAATGTAGCTCATTTTAAAGCTTAGCAGTTTTTTAAGAATAAAACAAAACATCTAAATATCAGTATAAGACAATACTAAATTTTGTAAGGATGCAGAGATACAGAGATTCTGGGCTGATTTTTCATAATTCTCTGCTAGCACCAGTGTGCATTCCTAATATTGCTATAAATAAAGGGAAAGAAGTAGTGGTGTTGTACCATCACTATTGTGTGTGTGTGTGTGTGTTCTGACTTCTACAGAGAACACACTGATGGTGCTGAGCGGAGAGAAAGAATATGAACTGGCTGATGCCCAAGCAGAACAGACTGGGGATACAGAACAGGTCAAGCGTTACTACCTGACAGCTAAGGTACCACCTGTGTGTCACTGTCAACACACCTCTCTTTCACACACACACACACACACACAAAAACACACAGAAATGCACACACAATCACATACACACACAAAAACACACAGAAATGCACACACAATCACACACACACACACACACACACACACACACACACACACACACATTCCCAGTCTTTGGCATGAGAACTGGATGGGCATCTCGGTGCATCTGTGCCCGCCTGAGGCAGCGGGCCGTGGATGTGGGTCAGAGCCGTAAATTCTGTGTGGTCTTCGAGGCCAAACTGCCTTCCAACTTCAGCAAACACGGCGCCAAGCCCAGTTGATGGATGACTAAAGCAGCATGCAAAATAAAGTCAATAATAAAGGTCATAAGTCAAGTTAATGGTTTGTCTGGTTCCTCTTTTGCTTTTTCAGAAATTAGACTCCATTGTGGAACCTTCCAAGCGAGAAGAATTTAAGGCTGCCGGAGCCTTTCTGCACCCTTGTGGTAAGACTTGATAATTACACCAGCACTTAAATTCATTTGTCTCAATATCACCTAAAAATGGTGCTCTAACTTAGTTTTTTACACTCGCTGATGTGATTTTTCAAAACTCTAGACACAAAACTCAAAATGGTCACCGCTTGTAAGATGGGCAGTTTCGTGTTCAAAACACTGCATTTTGCATATTTTTAAAGAAACCTTGTACTTACAGACTCATGGGGACATTTCTTTAGATCAGCCACACACAAGATACCAGTAGTCTCACTGTTAAATTACATTACATTACATTACAATCAATTGGCAGACACTTTTATCCAAAGTGACTAACAATATGAGGACACATTCAAGTTTCAGGACAGTATGAGAACCAGAGGAGAGTATTAAGTGCTAAATCTTTATGTAGGAGTAATGCAAGAAGATCACTGTTAAGTTGTTCCTACAACCATTACATATTGTAGAACAGAATATGTGATACATGAATATTACAGACGCAGTGGAATCACTGAACAAATCCGAATATTATTGACGAGCTACAACACTGTAAATCACAACACAGGTTCTCTTTAAATGAAGGCAACAATTACAACTGGAGTACTCAAAAAAAATCGAACTGCAGTGTTGCTCACCTGCCTTACAAAAAGCTAAATAAAGTTTCGGCCTCAGGTTCTCATCCACATCAGAGTGAATGTTCTCTGTTGCCAAACATCTGAGCCTTCAGGCATGGTGAATCTAGGCCTGACATTAGTTTGCTGTGATGTTGTTGCTTGCCTCATCCATGGCCTAGAGAGGGGTCACTTGTTGGGGTGGGTACCTATAATTTTCCACCTCCATGTGGAGAAAAATTCCTCAGTCAGGTTGAGGAAAGGAAAACATGGGGGCAAGTAGACGGTGGTGAATTGTGGATGGGCCTGAAATCATGCCTGCACCAGCTGAGCACGGTGGAACCTGACATGCTCTCATACAGTAATAAGGTTACACCAACAGCTCTACAGACCAGAGTTAACTCATTAAGGAATTCTGCAAGGAGCTCTGCATCGTATGACCCAATACACGGTCTGTGGCCCACCACGCCATCTTCTGATAAGCTGCACATTGTCTGGGTATTTCGATGGCTGTCCGCCGGCCGGTGAAATTCTGAACTCTCCTCCTTGTCTTGGCCAGGTTGAAGTCTGTCTCATGCACAAAAATGAATTTATGATGGTTTTCATCACCATCCAGTGGCATCACCCAATTAGTAAAACACATTTTGGGTAGAGAAGTACTGACTACAGTATAGCAGTGGGGAATCTTTCGCAAACAGGCATCATGAAAATGGAAATACCTGAACATACTCAATCCTCCATTGCTTCACTCTGCATTTCTCTCAAAAGGCACACGGTGTAGCTGTTTTAGGCACATTTGGTGCCTTTTCAGTATGTGTGCCGTGGTTGGCAAACTTATGACTTCCACATTGTTGAAGATGTCTTCATTGTCCAGGATGTGCTGTCTGATTTCTGTACGGCAAACGTCATTTAAGAGTCTGATTCACTATTTGGTTTAGTCTCAATTTTGTAGGAAAAATTACACAAGAAATCTGACGTCACATTTACATGGTCCCATAACCTACTGAGGACTTACCAGGCTCAGATGTTTGAGTCCACAGTTGATCTTCTGTGGTTTGGTTGAACCATTTCGGATGCCTCAGTCTTTGTCATCCGATGATTTATAACATGGTCTACAGCCACTGCTCTGATCTTGTGGGATGCTCTTTGCTGTTGCTGCAGCTCTCTTAGCCTTTGCCCTTGTTCTCAATCACGTTGGGGCCCATGGCCGCCTCTCAGGTGAGACCCAAGCCCTCCTCTAAGATGAGACCCTCGACCACTTCTCAGATGTTGTGCTTGTCCCCTGCTATTCCTCTGACCACCTGCTCCATGTTATAGTTTTGCTATGTTGCTGTGGATACCACTTATTCATATTCTCACCACGAGGTGAAATCGATCATCAGTAACGAGTTGGTGTCAGTGGATCTCGTTATCCTGATTCTTTCCTAATATGAACATGGGATATTGCTTCTCATTTTTCATAATACTGTTCTTTAAGAGGAATGCAATAGTTACTTATCATTTAGAGCAGTTGTATCAGTTGCTAGTAGGATCACTGTTATTGCAGTTGAAATAGCAAAATGCAATTCATTTTTCCGTTTCAAAAAGAATTGTATTTTGAAATGGCAACACTTTGACGTTGTGTCATTTTGAACCGTTGATTTCAGTTCAATGAACGAACGATGTTTGGTTTATGTGTATTGCATTCAAGCAAACTGGGAAAAAAGAGGTCTGAAAAATGTGCATTTTGATCATCGATTGTGCGTTTTGTGTCTAGAGTTTTGAAAAATGCCGATTGTGAAAAAAACTGTAATGTATGTAGCCTGTCTGCCTTTCAACGTAGCAGCTAACTATTACTACTAAATCAAAACTGTAAGGCGTTTTATTTACTTTTCAAAATAAAACTTTCTTTGTAGTTTATGATTCACAAACTTTACCTTCCAGAATTTTTGCCGTTATATTGTTACACATTTGCCATGCACAATCACTAATCATTGGTGAACTATCAGTATAAGACAAATAAAGATTGACCTGCAGTATTTTAATTAAAATATATACAAGTGCTTTGATTAATCAAAACAGTCATAAAACATGAAATTGTCTGTGATTTTTGATGCTGGTCAGGAAACTCGCAGCCTACAATTACAACGTAGTGATTAGTCTGAGGCCTCATTTGCATACTGCGGCCTATTCTGCAGTAGCTTTGCTGTGAAGGCTGATATTGTGATAACATTTAACAGACAATGCAGTGTTCAGTCCTAGACTAAAAAAGGTGATGCACTGAATGTGTACATTGTTTCCACATAAATAAAATATATCAGTTAAAAGACTAAATTGAAAGTTGGTATATTATATATGAGGAATATGTGGAATTTATGCATCACCTTTTTTCAGTGTTGTCTGTATCAATGCTACACTCAACATTACAAAAGGGTTATGATAGAGGAACAAAGGGAGTGTAAGAGTGTTTGAAGTTGGAACTGGGTCTCTGTGGTGCGCTCGGAGGAGCACGGATGGCCGAGGGCAGCTAATGAAGAGAGAGAGCTAATGAGGGAAAAGCAGCAGCATGGTAATCAGCGGGCTTCAATTTCCTCCCTGATGCTCCAGATTAGCCTCAGCCTCAGTGTCTCCTCCAGGCCGTTTTCATCTTTTTTTCTCCTTCAGAGAGCATGCTGGATGAAAAGCAGAATGTCCTCCCCCAGTACACCGATGAACCCCTTGCTGTGACCAAAAACAGTGGTAAAAAAAATATAGCTTCTTATCTTTCCTCCTTCGGCCATTAGCTTTCTTATGTACTGTGGACAGTAAGCACTCTTTCTGTTTTTATATTCTTTATATTGTACATATGGACTGTTTAAAAAGGGGTCCTTTGGAATGATTCGGCGTACAGTCCTTTTTGTAAATGAGCTGTTTAAAGAACCTCCACATGAAGAACATCCTTTACGTCCTTTACCAAACCAAACAAAGGTTTTTCCAAGAGCAGTACATTCAAGCCAAGTCCAACTTTATTCAGTGTACAGAGTAGGGATATCAAAACTCACCTCTTGGATAAATCAGCAGTGATTAGTCAAAAAAATATCCAAAAACTCTCCAAAAAACTATTTTAATACCCATAGTTTTGGAATGGCATGTCCAACAACCTCATGTAGGTATTATGGTCAGGTGTCCATATACTTGCAGCCATGTAGCGTGTGTTATTAACGTTTATGCTTTTTTATATTTATGTATTCTCTTAAATACTTCCTAGTGCATCCTTTTCCAATTACAGTTTTTTATCTTTTAAAGGCTGTAGCTCATTATTGTTAGAAATCCATTTTTAATGCTGGTTCTTTTTAAAACTAGTACACAGTGAAAAAGACCATGTCTGTTATGTAACGTTTGGCTTACTCCCTCATCTATCTTTTACAGGTTCAGTTCAGGATGAAGAAAAAGAAAAATCCTCCATGGTTCCAGACCAGGAGACAGCCTGTGCCGATCCCATCATGGTTTGTAGAGCATAATGAAATTAATAACAAGCCACATACACCAGTCAGCCACAACATTAAAACCACTGACAGGTGAAGTGAATAACACTGATTAGCTCGTTTTAGTGTCACCTATCAAGGGGTGCAATTTATTAGGCAGCAAGTGAAGAGGCAGTTCTTGGAGTTGATGTGTTAGAAGCAGGAAAAATGGGCAAATGTACACATTTGAGTGACTTTGACAAGGGCCAAATTGTGATGGCTAGACAACTGGTTCCAAGCATCTCCAAGGCCTTGTGGGGTGTATACAGTATACAATTGTTAGTACCTACAAAAAGTGGTCCACGAAAGGATAACTGGTGAGCCATCAACAGGGCACCCATGATGTGAAAAGGGAATTAAGGCTAGCTTGTCTCATCCAATCCCACAGAAGAGCTACAGGAGCACTAGTTGCTGAGAACACAGTGCATTGACTGTGTAGCCACAGACCAGTCAGAGTGCCCAAGATGATAACTGTCTACAATGGGCAAGTGAGCACCAGAACTGGACCATGGAGCATTGGTAGATAAGATAAGATAAGATAAAATAAGATATGATAAGATAACCCTTTATTAGTTGCACAGATGGGAAATTTGCAAAACCTCTTATCACAGCGGAAACTGAACAAGTGCCCTTTTGACCCTCTTCACTTAACGTACTATGTGTTGCCGCTCACCCACAGAGGGGGCGTTTTACATCACTTATATGACGTCTTTTCCCGTTACCTGGAAAGGACACGACACCAGAATGCACTGTGAGGAGAAGGCAAGCTGGCGGAGGCAGTGTGATGGTCTGGACAATCCACTGCTGGGAAACCTGGCATTTATGTGGATGTTTTTTTAAAGGAGTTGACTTGGCCTCCACATTCCCCAGATTTCAATCCGATTGAGCAGCTGTGGGATGTAATGGACAAACTAGTCTGATCCATGGAGACCCTGCTGCTAACATCTTGAAGCCAGACACCACAGCACACCTTCAAAAGTCTTCTGGAGTCCATGACTCAACAGTTCAGAGCTGTTTTGGCAGCACAAGGGGGACCAGCACAATATTAAGCTGGTGGTTTATTCATTAGAGATAGAGATTGCTTAAAGCAGCGGTCCCCAACCTTTTTTGCGCCACGGACCGGTATCATGTAAAACAGTATTTTCACGGGCCGGTAAAAGAGACAACTAAAAACAAAGTGCGTAAAAATAAAACTCACCATTCCGCTGAATTAGTGGGAGCCCTGCGCTTGTTTCCCTCCTACGATCCGGTGACCGAGACGAGCGTTTTTCCAAAATAAAAGATCTTTCAGACTCTGATAATCAATGAAATATTTTTATTCTGTCTTTCTGTGCGGCCCGGTACCAAATGACTCACGGACCGGAACCGGTCCACGGCCCGGTGGTTGGGGACCTCTGGCTTAAAGAATTCCAGTGATTTAAAAACATGCGTAGTTCAGTTATTAAGATGTAAATAAATTAGTTTAGAGTTGTTTGATGTGAAATGCACCATTCTAGTGAAACATAATTCTTCACAGCAGTGTGATTTTGGTCTAAAATGTATTTTCACTGTTCATTTATGAATAGCAAGGGTGTGATGATCTATTCATGCAGTTGGTTGACTTTTGACTGAACTACTAACAGATTAATAACTGAATAACCCCACAGCCCACAGATCAAGATTAAACTGATTATGACGGTAAATGTACTGTGTTTCATATTCATGTTCTTGTCTTTTTTCTCAGAGGTCTGCTAATTTGGAAACACGTAACATAATTTCCGTGCCCACATTACAAAACTCTCTTTACCCTGACACCAACCATCAGTACAACCAGCTGATAGAACTTCTTCACCAACAAGAGAAGGTCAGCTTCTCCTTTACACCAAAATACATTTATTAGGCCCAGAATACATGGGCTAAGAGATTTGGACATAAATGGTTTCCATTGTAGAAAGGTTGCACCACTTATCACTGTTGTGTGGAGCTTTAAAACTGAGATATGTAAGTGATTTCTGTTACGACTGGTTGCCCTGTATTGTACCCCTTCAAAGGCAACTGGGCTGAAACACTGCTTAAAAAGGAGGAGATTCATTATATACATATATGCATGTGTGTGTGTGTTATTTTTGACATCACAAAAAAAAGTTAAGATTTAAAATGAGTTTTACAGCTTAGTTTCCATATATTGACAGTGTGGACTGTAGGATGAATGGCACTGATGACATTTAGAATCAGAAAACTTTATTGATCCCAGAGGAAATTGCTTAGAAACTTCAACAGTGTTTACACAATACATCCACCTCTTTTGAAAAAAGGAATTTGTAATGAATTTGGCCCTTTTAGCAGTATATATACAAGGAGATATTCAGTCAAAATGTGCTTGGTGTGCATTAAGCTGCTGCTTAGCTAATAGACACAGAGACACTGTGTTATGGGTGAGTGAAAAAGTCTTTTAAAATATTACTTTTAGCTTGACACTTTGTAAAATGTAACGAGAACTGTTTCTCTTATTTCACAGAAATGTAGAAGATACTGCCAGCAGTTCAGCCATATGGGCAACGTCACAGAGATGACAAAGTCAGTAGATGTCTCCCCCTTCTGTTTAGAGTAAATTACAGGTAGATAATTAGGTGTCTATTTTAATTTTAACTCTAAACATGAATCATGTGTTTCAGGTTTGAGAGGCTTGCGGAGGAGTGTGTTTCTCACGTTGAGGCTCTGAGGGAAGCAAAGGGCAAAGGATATCCAGTCCCAAAATTTCATATGGAGGATCGCACCTTTAATATCTTCAAGTTAGTGTCACACGTACAAGTGCAGGGCTGGGTAGTGTGGTCATCATTTTCATTCATTCTGTCACAATATGCTGTTACAAGTGCATGATGGGTATTGCCATGTATCCAAGCATAATAAAAGGACAGATTTTGACCAATTATAGTAATTAACTAGTGTATAATTATTGTATAGGTACAAGTAGCTTCATGAAAAACTGACAGCCCTTTATGAAAAATTTAACAAGATGTTACATATCATGTTTTGATAAAATTGTCACAATATTGTATGTTTGTTGTATTGACCAGTCCTTCAGTGCACAAAAGTGTACACAGAAGTACACAAAGGAAGTATAAAGACGGTCAGTGAAATTAAGAAGTTGCTTGGAGTGATGTGTCATCGCCCTCTAGTGTCCAGTTTATACAAAAGCTGACTCTGTCCAGAATATCTTTTAATAAGACTGTTACCTCCAGGATTTGAACATTTGTCTGTTCGTTGTACTTGATAAGGTTTTGAAACCAATAATCCAAGGTTTTCAGATCACACAAGCAAACTATATACAATGGCCAATATCAATAAAGGGGTAAAGACCACTATGATAGTGCTGTAAGCTGTTGGCTGGGCTGTAATATATCTGGTTAGTGGCTTGTTTTATTAGAACCCCGTGTATGAATCTAGACATTTTTAAATACTAGATTTGTCACCACCTGTTGTAGCTCACTTGTAGCTCATTGATGTTCTGAAAGTTCAAATTCTAAACTTTTAAATTCTTATATTTGTGATTGTGAGAAGAAGAAAAGATTTTTAATGTTATTTGAAGTTGCTGTGCTTACTGTCTTGTTTTTGAACATGCATTGTGTGTGTGTGTGCGTGTATATGTTATATATCTATACACACACACACACACACACACACACACATATATATATATATATATATATATATGCATA
>JBBPCZ010000028.1:2698099-2723543 GCA_037974445.1 Brycinus macrolepidotus
ACACACACACACACACACACACACACACACACACACACACACACACACACATGTGTATGACAATGGAATGCATGGCATGCATTTTGTAATCCTTAAATGAAATGTTAAAAAGTGAAGCATTTTTATTTGGTTTATATTATTCCTTATGTTTCATAATGAAGCACTTTCCTCTATTAATGACAAAAATCTCAGCACACCGCTCAGTTGTCAGTCCTCAACTAGTCCTGTAATAAAAACCTGCTGCTGCGGTTCGAGTGTTTAAAGAGTGTTTTATACATCTACAGTTCAGTCACTGATTAAATGTCAATAATAGAAAAGTGTAGAAATGCTGCAACACGTTTCTGCAGAAATGCAACAAAATAAAGACCGAAACATTTTCTGTTCCGTGTTTTCATTGTTTACCTCTTTCACTTCTTTCACTTTTTTTTCTCATTTTCCTCCTGTTGTTTATTTCCCCACATTTCTTTCCCCTTTTATTTTACTTATTTATATGCCTCCCCTCTCTGTTTTTCACATTCCTCTCTCTTTATATTTCTTGCTCCTCTTTCTCTTGTTCCTCGCTTTTTCTTTTCTCTTTCTCTATTTTTCTTGTTCCTCTTTCTTTCTTTCTTTTTCTTTCATTCTTACTCTCTCTATTTGTCTCATTCCTTTCTTTCTCTCTATTGTTCTTTTCTGTCTCTACTTATTTGTTTGCTCTCTCTCTATTGCTGTTTATATTTCTCTAAATTTTTCTTGTTCCTCTATTTCTTTCATTCTTTTTCTTTTTTCTTTCTTTCATTCTTACTCTCTCTAGTTTTCTTTTTTCATTCTTACTCTCTCTATTTTTCTTTTTTCTTTCTTTCATTCTTTCTCTCTCTTCTTATTTATGGTCCCCCTCTTTTGCTCTCTGTCTCTCTCTCTCTCTATCTCTCTTTGTTTCTCTCTCTCCCTCCCTCCCTCTCTCTCTCTCTCTGTCTGTCTGTCTCTCTCTCTCCCCCAGTCCGCCATTTTGTGTTGTTGTGCTAGCTGGCTTTATCTCTCCGGATTTTCTTCTCTCTTCACTACAGCACTAGTAAACACCAGATTTAAATCATGGGGAGGAAAAAGAAGAAGCAGATGAAGCCGTGGTGTTGGTATCCTTTCTTAAAACAGCCATAGTCTTGTGCTTTTTTGAGTTTTAAAGTTTTTGTTTAGTCATGTTAGCCGGAAAGCTAACAAACATTAGCTCCTTCTGCTATTTTTTTCTGTCAGTTTTATTTAATGATAGGATAATAACTCTAAAATACATCTAATAACCACGTGTTCTCACTGTAGTGCACATATGTAGTGTAATGTGTGTAATAAATCGGTTTAAAGTGCCTTTTGTCAAGAGAATACGTCCTTAAAACTGTAAACAGGTACTGCAATCGAGACTTCGACGATGAAAAAATCCTCATTCAGCACCAGAAAGCAAAACATTTCAAGTGTCACATCTGCCATAAGAAGCTCTACACTGGTCCAGGACTGGCCATCCACTGCATGCAGGTAAGAGAGAGAGACAGAGAGAGAAAAGACTGTGTGTGTGAGAGAGAGAGAAACACAGACAGGGAGACAGAGAGAAAAGAGTGTGAGAGAGAGACAGAGAGGGAGACAGAGAAAAGAGAGAAACAGACGGAGAGAGAGAGAGAGAGATACAGCTGGTATAAAACGACTCTTTTTTGCTTTTCAAGGTTCATAAAGAAACTATAGATGGTGTCCCCAATGCAATACCTGGGAGAACAGACATTGAACTGGAAATTTATGGAATGGAGGGAATTCCGGAGAAGGACATGGAAGAAAGGAGACGTGTTCTCGAGCAGAAAACTCAAGGTAAAGTAAAGTGACCCCTTATAGTCACACATAAACACACCACAGCACAGCAAAATATAATAAAAAAAAAAAAAAAAAGCTTTAAAACAATCATGCAACACCAGAATAGGGTGAAAAAAGTTACAACAATAGAGCTCATAATGGACATAAAGTTTGGATTCACTACCCCTTACCCTGGTGGCATGACTGGGGGCATCCCAGGCATCGTAAGAGGGACACCAGGCATCATTGGAGGCATTCCTGATCACGTAAAAAAAAAAAAAAAAAAAAATTACTTCCGTGGTGTTAAAGTGGCCCCTTGTAGTCACATGTGAACACACCACTGCACACTGTGAAATTCTTACTCTGCATTTAACCCATTCACCAAGTGAAGCAGTGGGCTGCCACCAACAGGGGGCGCCTGGGGAGCAGCGTGTGGGAAGGGTACCTTGCTCAAGGGTGCCTCAGTGGTGCCACTAGCAGTCCTGGGATTCGAACCCACTGCCATCTGATTGCAGGAGTAAATTCCTAACCACTAGACCACAACAACAACAACAATAGCCACGTCCCTCGGTGGGCTCGAACCACCAACCTTTTGGTTAACAGCCGAACACACTAACCGATTGCACAACAGAGACCCCCTCGCAAGCCATGCTTTCTTAAAAGTTTGGGGTTTTTTTCTGTGCTTTTTTTTCCTGTCCTAATCACTGCTTTTCCGTGCATCTATTACAGAAAACCAGAAAAAGAAACAGAACCAGGACGACACAGATGAAGATGAGGATGATGAAGAGGCCGGACCCTCTTTCCAGCAGCCAGCAGCTCAGCCCCAGGCTGCGTACGCCCCCATGACCCAGCCCGGGATGACTCCGGTGCCAGCACCAGGGATGCCACCTGGGAGCTACTCAGGTGAGCTAGGATTCTATCTGCCTTATAGCAACTGTTTGAGCATGGACATTTATTAAAGAGCAGAATAAAAGCTGCACTGCCAGGTATGTTTGACAGAGTGAAGGAACAGTGACCCAGCACTGGGGCAACTGATGTCCTAGTGGTTAGGGATTTGCCCCTGTGGTCAGAGGGTTGTGGTTTTGAATCCCAAGACTGCTAGTGCCATCACTGAGGTACCCTTGAGTAAGGTACCATCCCCGCACGCTGCTCCCTGGGCGCCCCCCGTTGACGGCACCCCACTGCTTCACTTGGTGAATGGGTTAAATGCAGAGAAAGAATTTCGCACTGTTCACGCTGTGCTGTGGTGTGGTGTGTTCACGTGTGACTATAAGGTTCCACTTTAATACCACTGAAGTAATTTTTTTTTACATGATCAGGAATGCCTCCAATGATGCCTGGCGTCCCTCCCATGATGCCTGGGATGCCCCCAGTCATGCCAGGAATGCCTCCAGGGTAAGGAGTAGTGAATCCAAACTTTATGCCTGTAATGAACCATATTGTTGTTACGTTTTTCCCTATTTTGGTGTTGCTTGATTGTTTTACAGCATTTTTTAAAATTTTGACTCAACACTGTATTTTATATTGTTCTTGTCTTTGTGTCTCTGTGTGTCTGTGCAGTGGTTGCATAAGCAGTTTCCTCTGCATCAATAAAATGTTTTGATTCTGATTTAAAAGCGTTATGTTTATTGTAATAGTCAATCCATCACTCTTTAAACACAGTATGATGCCAATGGGTGGGATGATGCCACCTGGACCAGGAATGCCTCCGATGATGCCTGGGATTCCACCAGGTACAGTAGCCTTTTATTTCTGGATTGTATTAAAAGGGCCCATATCTGATTCTTTTTTTCCTTGTCTGTCTTATTGTTTTTCCTTACAGTCTACTTATATGTATGTGAGTTTATGCTCCAAAACCAGTCATAGTCATTTTTAAATTTCCAAGCTTTCTTTATCCCTTAGAATAAAACAGGCTGTTGTTACTGTTCCTTAAAGACTGATGTATGTAAATAAGCTTTGTTCTGATTGGATGCCAAAAAGCAGTCCAGGCTGAAATGCTTATAGCTTCACCGTGAGTGAGTGGAGCCAAACTGCCGTAGGATGAACCAACAGATGTGTGTCAGCGCATTAGTTTTCATGATATTGCAAAAACACTCAGTCTAAAGAGGACAGTTTCTGCATATAACTTTCCATACATGGGCTGAGGAGAAAATTGAACGTTGTTTATATACAGTGTTAGACTCAGTCATTTCAAAAGATAGATCATTGTGGGGAATTTTTTTTTTTTTTTTTTGCATTTTAATAGGCATGCCTCCTCCAATGGGACATCGTCCAGGTATGAATCATGTGCCCCAAGCACCAGCCTCCACAGCCCCCAGCATGATGCCCAGAGCAGCCACACCTGCAGCCACAGCAGCGGCTCCTCAGCCTACAGTCACCAAGCCCCTATTCCCCAGTGCAGGACAGGTATTGTATTGTGGTTTATTTTATTGTTGCACAAGAACAAGCACACTCCTCCACTTTCATTTTAAAGAAACACTTTGGTGGAAAATCACTTACTCCAAATGTAGTTGATCAGTTGATTTAGCAATAGAGCGAGGAGATTAGAATATT
Source organism: Brycinus macrolepidotus (assembly GCA_037974445.1). Lineage (NCBI taxonomy): Eukaryota > Metazoa > Chordata > Actinopteri > Characiformes > Alestidae > Brycinus > Brycinus macrolepidotus. The sequence goes on from JBBPCZ010000028.1 coordinate 2,702,462, forward strand.
CACCCAAATCATTAAATATCTAACAACAACTCTCAGCCTGCTCTTCTTTAAAGAGCATTTTAAAGTTATCTGTGGGCAGCCTTGTTAGACAACAAGGTCTGTATTTACAAACCACCTGAGGAACAGGAGTCCTTATCTAGGTTTTTGTGATAATGATCTTCATAAATGCTGAAGAAACTGATCCCAGGACAGTCCTCCTTGTGATGCTTTGTAAGTACAGCCCTCATGTTGCAGGAAATGACTCTCTGCAGCTGCAAAGTTTTGTTAAAGCTGCAATTTGATAGAAGTTTTGATATATTTCCTTGGAAAGAACGTGGGTGACTATTGATTTATTGTCTTTGTCAGCGTTAGCCGCATAGTTCTGTTGCGGAACTAAGTAAACATAATTTAGGCATATCTTGCCTGTTATTCCAGACATATCTTGTCTGTTGACTACATCTGGACTAGGAATGAAATAATTGTTTGTGTTTAATTATTCGTATCAAGAAATTTACCGAGTTCGAAATTTACCGGTATGCAGTTGGCACCCCTGGTCAAACCCCTGGTTGCATGATTTGTTGATTTATTTAAGTGAAAGTAATTTAATACAACATCTGCAAACTTAAATCTGATCCTTTCAATGCACGATTACCATTTTATTTGCAGAATTTAGTATGTGATGTGGTTCAGCAGCTTAAAATGCCTGTTTGATTGTAAGTGCCTTGACTACAATCGCCAAATGTTTCTCTGGAGAAAAAGAAGCATTTCTGTAAAATTACACCTTGCCAACTTTTAAGCATGGGCAGCCAGTGGTACAGAAAATGTAGGGATGAAGGTAATGAAGGATTCTGCTAAACATCAACAAATCAAGTGGGTGTCCTACTGTCAATAAAGAAGATTTAAAAAAGAGAATATAACAATGATCTCTTAAATATCCTTTGCACGTGAGGTAACCTATGACTGTATCTGAGCTAGAAGCATTTGCAAGGATGAAATACTAAATCATGGAGAGAAATTCTGTTTAGCTGGATTCAATAAGGACTTCTTACTAGGTGCTCGCTAAGAAGGTGCCCAAACTTATGCACATGCAATTTTAAATTTTTTTGTTTTTAATAAAATGGATATTTTAAATATTTTTTTATATTTCATATTCAGCAAATAAATAGTACTTATGCCTTAAGAGCTGCAGAAATACAAAATATGTTCCATGCAGAGGTGGTGTTAGGTGTATAATTTGACTATGGGTGCCCAACTTTTGCATTACACTGTACCTTGATGTTTTTATACTTTTTAGTGTAAAACAGAGTAATTCTGGGGTTTTATATTAAATCTATGATGCTAAATCATAAACAAGCAGACAGACAGATTAGGAGTGAAAGTAACTCAGTGATTCGGTGCTGTATTGTATGCAGCCAGGGTTTTTTTAGTAAACACATACCCAGGCCTGGTCCTGCAGAACCCCTGTCCTGCACATTTTTGTAACACACTCAGCTCAAAAATGGCTTAATAATTAACTTATGTAGGATCAAGTATGATGGAGCAGTGAATACACTACAGTATTGAGGGAGAGGGTTCTCCAAGACAGGGAACCACTGTTTTGGTGTTGTATTAATTAACATTAACCAGACAGTTATAAATATACTGAGCGTAAAATTGGATGTATTAACACAGAGGTCCACATTTGTCACTTTTCACACATGTAAACCTACAGTTTGTAGAATTTGGTGTCTCTGCAGTGTTTGTGACGCAGTTGTGTTTTGAGGGATTTTGCTCTCTGCTCTCTCTCTCTCTCCATGCTGCAGATGGGGACTCAAGCTCCCAGCACAAGCTCAGCCTCTTCCAGTGTGGACACTTTGTCAGCACCCTCTAAACCGCTGTCGCAAGTACGCAGCAGCCTGCTGACCTAGTGAAACTAGACCTTTAAAAATCTTGGGATGTCTCAAACAGTTTTATACTCCCAGTCCTAGTACTATATTAATGTTAGGTACTAGCCAATACAGAGAACAGTCTGATATTTCTGTTTATTAAAGTTGATACAGCCACACCATATCAGAAAGATATGCTGCGAATTCATGCGACATTGATAAGACACTCTTGACTGATGAGTTTAGCTGTTCACGTAAATGAACATTTTTTTAGTGTAAAATTGAATATTGAAAACATGATTTTGTACTGTAGCAGTTTTAGCGCAAGCAGTAATACAATAGAACATCTAAAAAAAATAGGTAAAAACTGTATATTGCAATTCTATGACAGTAAATAGAGGATAAAGAAGAAAAAGTATCGTAATCGAATCGACTCGGTGTAGTTGATGCATTGTGTGCCTGAATCGGCTCCATTTGGTTGGGACATCCCTGCGCAAAACTATTCATGGCATGCAGCAAATAAGCTCAGCTGGTGCTTTTGAATTCCAGAGGCAATGTTTAAAAAAATGCAAACCTGCACCTCTTACACTTAATCATTCCAGATTTGAATGAGTCCCAGCATTGCATCGGCCTAATGCAAACGCTGCTTGGTAATAATGCCTGTTCACTTATGGTAGTCATAAGTGAGAAGCATTCTTGCCAGTTCTTTACAAGGCTTGTATTTTTGTATTTTTTTTACTGTATAATTATTTTGCTGTGTAATTATTGTTTTGCTGTGTTTGCTGTAGGCTGTACATCCCAGGTACTCAAATACCACAGTCCAGATTTTTTTTAGATTTTTTTTCCCCTCACTTCAAATGAACTTTATATTTGATTTATATTTGATTAACAGGGGTGTACATCATGGGGGCTCTGCTTTGGTTGAGCTGCTTGGGGCTCCATGTTTACAGTAAATTGGCTCAGTTATTAAGGGCTTTCTGTTATTATGGGCTCATTGGCCAGTTTTAAAGGGCTCATATCACAAAATTGAATTTTCTCTACTATTTTAGTGTAAAAGAGGTTGCTGTAATAAACGTAGTATTTAAAAAAATAATGCTCAAAACAAAGAAACGATCTGGTGAAAATGAATTCTGTACAAAAATAGGGCTGCAATGACTTGTTTACTTAAAGAAACCCTGAAGCACTGATGGCGGCAGCAAAGAAAAAAAAAGAAAGCAAAACCCACAAAAGTGTGAAAAATTTACGCGAGGCTGAATGTTAGAAAACAGAAGAGCGGGAACATGGAATAGAGCAACAGGGTAGCAAAATTAATGCCATTCGGAAGTAGCTAGTCTATAATGAAATGAGGCTTCAGAATAAGACCATCCAGTTGTCCTGTCAGTCTTAACACTGAAAATCTGTAAATGTGCCGTCTTAAAACCACAGACATGTCTGCTAAAACCATAAGAATATTTAATGCAGACACATTTAGCCAGTGATGTATCAGATGTTGCCCAAGTATGCATGTCCCATAAAAATAGTGACAAAACCTGGAAAAAGGTAAATGATTCCCGATCACAGGAAAGGGGATAAGTTGAAAAATAACAGCCAGTAAATGAATGAAGTCATGTAAAGCTTTTTGAGACTGTGTAGAGATTTGCATAAATAATTCAAAAGCGTTCTTTATTTTCTTTTTTTTACTCTAATTCCATAGTATAATTGTAAAAGGATTTCAGCTGAGAAATATAATGTAATGAAAAATAACAGTAATGAAAACAGCAATATTTGGGATGGTGAATTCTAAGTCAAGTTCCTTGGGCCTTTTTTTTTTTAAAGCCCGCAAACATCATATTAGCAGTTCAGGGGTAAAAAAAAAAAAATAAAATAAAAGAAAACCACAATATGGGCCCTTTAATGAGAAGTGGACTATAGTAAAGTTTTCTATCCTTAACTCTCAGGTTTTTAAGACTTATTTGAGCTCTCCTCTGTGTTTAGGCTCAGCAGGGTGGGTCTGGAGCAGCAGCAGGCCCAGTCACCGCTTCCTCTGCTGCTCCAAAAGCCACATTCCCAGCCTACAGCCAGCCCATTGCCCCCGCTGCCAATGCAGGCAGCACTGTGACCAAACCCGCCACCCCAGTCACAAGTAAGCCTGCCACCCTCACCACCACCAGTGCAACCAGTAAGTTGATCCACCCTGATGAGGATATCTCTCTGGTAAGTGTCCATATGTAAAGCTCTGTCCTTCTAAAGTAAGTAATGAGGTCAGAATGCGTTTATATTGGCTTCGATTGCTGTAATCAGTTTTAGATGCATGCTCTCCAGTAGGGCTGTATGATAAATTGTTATCCTGCCATAGGCCTTTTCAGTACTAATATCAGACAAGGCTGCAATATACAGAGGAGCCCACAAATAATGAATATATTTGATTTAATCAAATTATTTGTTAAATTGAATGATGTTGGCCAGTATTTTACTGTGTAAATTTGTTCACTAATGTTTTTAACATATTGAAAATTGTAGCTCAGTTATATGTAGCCCTGTTCTGTGCTGCAGTGCATTCTTTACAACCCAGAGTAAATACACAGTTCTCTGTGATGTCCTACACACTTCTGTCTTTTGTGTGTGTGTGTGTGTGCGCACGCGTTTGTGTGTTTAGGAGGAACTGCGTGCTCAGCTGCCACGTTATCAGTGTAAAATTCCCAGCACAGGACAGGCTCACATCAGTGCCCCCCCAGTTGGGCCAATTGGGGGTGTAATGCCCCCTCAGCAGGGTATCGCTTCACAGCAGCCAGGAGTCAGGCATCCAATGCATGGTACAACTCTTTCTGTTTTTTTATTTAGAATTCTTATGTAATCAGTATGGAAATTGATTACCATTTCTATGCAATATTTCTTCATTTTTATCCTGGAGTACCTCTGTCCTGCATATTTTGGTGTATTGGAGTAAGGAAAACACCAGGGCTGCAACAATTTTTAATGTCAGAAGGTGCTGACAGTTTGAAAATAGGTGTTTTCCCTCAGAACAAGTATCAAGTATCAAACAGAAAGAGTACTCAGCTCCCAAGAAACTATGGTGGTCTGATACTCACTCAACCCCTTCAAACTCACATTTACAAACAGAATCTGTCTTTGGTCAACTTACTCAACAACTTCAGACTGTGACGTGACTGTTTTTGAAAGGAATCTCTGAAGTGGCCCTCTTGTCATTCATTCATTCTCACAGTGTCATTTAATGTGCTGTTGAAATCGAGTTTCTCAGCTAGCAGTCCTTTTCTCAACTATTTCTCTGCCGTCAGTCATTTCAGTGACACAGTGTGTTGACTTGGATTCTGTTGTAACCTATTTGATCCCGGTACTGAAACCAGACAGCCAGTCATTCCAGTAACTGCTGCGGTCCAGTCCGTAGATACTATAACACAGAATAGACTTGAATAGTTTCGCCCTAGTTGTGTTAGTTGTTGGTGGCAGTGCACACAACGTATACTTGTATCCTCATCATTGGAGTTAGGTCTCACATGGCCCAACAGCATCCCTAGAAATAATGATATTGCAGACCTTGAAAACAGTAAGAGTGACTACAGGACAGAGTGATGTAATTTGTGCTTTTTTTTTTTTTTTTTCCCTCAGGGCCATTTGGGGCTCCACCCCAGGCAGTGCCTGGCTTTGTGCCAGGGGGGATGCCAACATACGGGCAAGGCCCCCCAATGGTTCCCCCTTACCAGGGAGCACCGCCGCGGCCGCCCATGGCTATGAGACCCCCTGTAATGTCCCAAGGAGGAAGATATTGAAGGTCCTTCACCAGTCTTCAATAGGTTTGGCGATTCAAGCATTTTATCATCTACTGGTGTTCTAAAAAAAAAAAAAAAAAAAAAAAGCCATCATTAAGCGTAATTTTAATTCAACATGCCTAACGACGAAAAGGAAAAAAAATACACAATTGATTTACGCATGGGACTTTCAGTTTTGCTTAACGTTTTATTTGGACCTATGAGATGTTGCCGATCATACAGTGTGGCTTTTTTCCTTCCCCTATGTTCCGTTTAGGTTTTTAGAAGTGAAGTTTAGTAAATATGGTTCGTAATAATTTGAAGCGGCTGGAGTTACGTGAACAGTACAGCACCTTTAATCAAGGCAAGTCTCTGTGAACCATACTACTGTACTAAATGAGTGAAGCCTTCACAGCACCTTTTAGGTGCTGTTGGACTTCATGTCCCCAGCTATGCTTGGTGAGGGCTTCAGTTAGCTACTGTATTTTCCTTTTTATGCCTGCTTACCTTCATCTGCCTATGAAACCATATAAATAGCTCATGTAAACATTGTCTGTATTATTATGCAAACTGTAATAAACTGTGTTGAAAACACAAGACTGTCTCTTCATGACAGAGGGAAGGACCTCTCCACGAAGGTTTGTACGCAGAATGAATGCATGATTACTGGGATGTATACAGTTGTGTAATACATGCAATACAGCTACATTCATACATAGTCATGTGTGTTTATTATTGTCTTGTTTCCTGTTGAAAAAAAAAATACCTTAAGGGGGAAAATCTGATGTCAAGGAGGGCATAAAGGAATATAAATGGCTCATATGTCCGAACACAAGCAATGTTGTATGTTAGCTGCCTCTGGTTTATGAAGAAGAGGAAAGTTTTTCCTGAACCTCATGGCAGTCGATGTTCTTTTCCCTCTCATATAGTTATGGGTGTCTTGCTTGGCTGTTATGAAAAATGGGTGTAATTTGAAAGAGAATAGTGCCTCCAGGTTACTGTGTTTATTGTGCTAAACTGAGGATTTCTCTTCTCCCTGTAGCAATGCCATGGGACCGGCTGAGGTTGAGTCTCACTGGTGCCCTGTACAGGCTGAGGCAAGTCTCATATTTTCCTCTCTTTAATTCCATACATAGGGGCCCTCACAGCCTTTTATGGCTGTTGGATTTTAACGTCCCCAAACTTGTAGCAAGTTTGGTGATGGCCCCTGTTCTTATTTACTTTAGGGGAGTCCTTTAACTAACCTCTTTTGAGTTTATTTCCAAGGCGATGCCCACTTCTTTATTTTAGGTCACCATCAAATTTAATGACTTATTTTTTTAACAGGACTTTGGAGTGTGTCTTTATTTAGATGTACAGTAACTGTCTTTTAATCAGGCAAATAGGAGAGCATGGGGTTGGTTGTCAGCCACCCTGGCTCTTCAAACACACTGGCAAAATAACAGATCCACCAAACCTTCATGAATAAAACGAATAGAACATTATGCTGTTATTTCATAGTCAAACTCGTGACCACCTCCCGTACAGCGATTATACCCTTTGAAAGGGTACAGTTAGGACACTGATATTGAACTCCTTTTGCCCTCATTTTAGTCACCAAGTTGATTTGAATGTTTTTTTTTATCTCCCTCTCATTAATAACATAAATCAATCCAAAATTTTATTTTGTGATATTAAAAACTTACCAGAAATTAAATGTTTTAGTTATTAGAGAACATAAGACAGTTTATGACCTCTGCATTTCAGCATCAATGTTTATAGACACCTCCAGAAAATAGCACTGTGATGATGAACCCCATGTCCTCTTAATAGTAAAATTTACAACACTGGACAAAAATCTATGGACTAGGGGTACAACAAAACGGGTAGTATTTGTGTGTTGGCGAAAATCAGCCGGTTCTATACATGCCCACCGGAGATTTTAGCTGATAAAACTAGATTGTACTGAAAACACAAGCATTTCCTTCTGCTATTGTAGTATTTACTGGCTAACTGGTTGGTTTGCAAAATACGTTGGCAACTTCAGTAATCTCAGTCACTTTTTCTTGTTTTATTTATTTATTGTACTTTTTTCTTGCTTTTTTCCTTCCTCTTTGTGTACAGTCTTATTACATGACAGTATTATTATTGTTAATATAAGTAAAGCTATTCAGTTTCTTATAACTGTGAGATTTCAGCCGTATCTGTATTCTCTCTCTTCTTGTTTGTGCATCACATACTGTCTTACACCCCTGATCTAGCCTGCATGTACTTGATAAACTGTTACTGACAAATAGTTTGAATAATGTTAGGTGTTACCAATGCAGTTAGCCCACATGAGTACAGTGGTAAGTACAGGAATGTTTGTGTGGTTGGACTGTGATAACAATTATACTTTAATAAATACACTGTATTTTAAAATCCATGAAATATGTATACATTCTGTACATGTGACTGCACTACATAGACACATTCACATATGATTGTCACAGTTTATTTAATAAACATCATTACAAAAATGTTAACTCTATCATTTACCAAATATGCAGGTATTGCTTTGTTCACCTCCAAAATGGAATGCAGACTTTGAATAAAGATTATGTGAATTTTAGATTCTTTTACACATTGCTTGTAGTACGGGGGGGACTTTTTATTCCTTTGTAGTAAGGCAAATAAAGTTGTGTTTTTTTTGTTTGTTTTTGTTTTTTTGTTTTTTCTTTTTCTTCATTCTGTCTACTTTTAGCCCCACAAGCTTTATTGGTCCACTTGGTACAGTCATTGTGCTGCACAATCTATCTTTCTGCTCCTCCATTCATCACTGGTTCACTGGTCAGTTATTCTGACTTGTCAGTACTCTGTCGATGCACTTGGTGGAGTCAGACTGCAATCACAGCGATACTGCCAACCTAATGAAAACAAAAGACTGAATGACCCTTTCAATCATTCATGATGATCACGTTAGTTGCTCTTTGTCATTCAAAGAGCAAGCCAGTATAAGGCCTATTTGTCCCCCTAGCATTCATTCTCCAAATTTTGAAATTGTCTGAAGTATGAGTTTTAAAAACAGGTGTAGAATTTTATCTATTTATATTCATTTTGTAAGAAAGAGGAAAATACAGTCATTCAAAACTCAAATTTGGAGTGGTGAAATACGAGTAGGCCAATGTGAACATATCAGTAGGGGGCACCAGCAAGTAAGGTTATATACATTTTTTGCCACAAATTTATAATAAAGTGCATAATGAAACTACATTGTATTTTTGTGTTTCATTCGGTTATGTGAACGTTTCTCAGTGGCTTCTCAAATCTTTACGTTTTTTACTTCCTGTGCTGTGTGGTGTAACACTTCAGTTAAGAAGAAGTACAGCCCACTTTCCTAGCCACAATGAAGTTTCTGAACTGCCAGCTGTGCTGGTTTATTTTTGTCTTTTTTAGACATCTCAGGGCACCATGAGAGCCTACTGCCTTCTTATTTGGATTTTACTGGAGCAAACGCAGGGTACGTTACAGCTGCTTGACCAAAAGTCAGAAACGGGTGTTTTGTGACCACTTTTACATAGACTGGTATTGTGCTTGCATGTTTCTAACCACTGTTCTGAAAATTGTGAAATGTGTTACCCCACAGCAGATATTGTGTCTCTGGCAAGAATATTCTGAATTCTTTTTGTTGAGTTGCTTATCTGGAATATTTATTTAAGAGCTCTCGTCAAAATCTAATTTGAATCCAATATATAATCAGTGCTCGCATTAAAAATGCTGCATGATGTACCAGCCAGAACTGTGCGGTGTAGGTACTGCATCCGTTTTACTTTGAAACAGGTGTGTACAGTGATCTACCTATATCTACATATATTTACTTTTTATTGAACTCAAAATTCTCTTTCTCAAATGATACTTTTACCTCTACTGAAATATATTAGTGAGTAATCTGTTTTTTAATTACTTTATTTTTAGTGGTTAACATTTCTTTCAATTTCAGTTTGGGTGTCAGTTCATTACTGTGTGGGTTCAGCTCAGGGACTGCTTTGCCACAGGTCAAAAAAGAGAAAAGTTGCTCTCAACATTTGTTTACAGTTTGCTGGTAGATGCTAGATGTACTATGTAGTTCTATACAAGTTGTGTTTTGCTGGGCTACTGTTTTAGTTTTAGTTTTAGTGAATTTGTTATACACAGATCAGCCATAACATTAAAACCATCTGCTGAAAGAGGCCTCAGCCATTAGGGAATGAAGGAGCAGACTTGGTCTACAATAGTGTTTAGGTAGCTGGTACTTGAATGAATGTCAGGACCCAAGGTTTCCCAGCAGAATGTTGCCTGGACTATCGCACTTCCTCCACCCAGGTAAGCAACACACACGTACCCAGCTGTCCACATGATGTAAAAGAAGAAAAAGGTCCATCATACCAGGCCATCTTCCATTACTTTATGAACTGTTTATTTGCAGTCCAATGTATCCTACCTCTTGACAGGTGCCATTGTACCAGGACACCAATGTTATTCACTTCTCCTGTCAGTGGTTCTAGTGTTGTGGCTGATTGGTGTATAGGATGGTTCTAGACTACATCCCAGATCTCTGGAATTTTGTGACTAATGAAGCCAACAAGTATTGAAAGCTTATAGCCCACCACTTTGCATCGTGTAAACTACAGGACTAAACCATCAGATACAAACAGAAGCCTTCACGCCGGGCCCAGGAATGCCTCTGCTGGCAGTTCTTTATTACCTTTACGTCCCTTAACTTTTAGCGAGCATTATCTTCTATGACCTTTTTGTTGACCTGGGCCAAATGTTAGCTTCTTGTCTTCTGCAAACCATGTCTTCTGGTGGTTTGCAGCACTTCTAAAGACCCCAGTGAGCTACAGCTGCAGCCTTCTAAAGTATGTTGCCTAGATAAAAGATTTTTTTTTTTTTTTTTTTGCCTTTTCTTTGTACACTCATAGATAATAGTATTCTATACCGAAACCACATGAGCAAGTTTGGTTTTAACAATTGCTAAACAGAAACATTCTGATGTTTTAGTCAGTGTAGTGATTTGGGTTTGCATGGGTTTGGAAAAAAAGCAAATGTGTTTAAAACTATATCTTTTATGCCATTATTAAAATGTAAACCACTGTACCTTTAATGTCCTAATGTTTCTCTATAGGTCACATTCTTTCTTAGGTGATATTCACTTTAAAATATTTTCTTTATATCTTTTAGCCTATGAACATATTCTGTATGTTAACGGCATCCAAGAAGAATCAGTGATTATCTCCTGTCAGTCAAAGCAACGGAACACTCGCCCAGCTGGTTTTCATCTGTCCCGAGAACCTGCAGAATCTGGAGAAAGGGAGTTAGTGCTTTCTGTTAATGAGAGTAAAGTCGAAATGCCAAATTATAAGGGACGCTTCGAAATCTCTGGACGGCCAAGTCTGAATATAGTAAACGTGACTCTGTTAAACGTGAAGACTACAGACACAGGCCTGTATAACTGTGCGTTCACGATGGGAGAACATCTGAAAGAGATCGTAGATCATACAGTAATATTCCTGCTGGTTAAAGTTAAGGGTAGGTGGATCTGAATGAATATTTCATTTTTCTACTGAATGCAGTTTCTGTGAGCAGAAATGTTATGTAAAGTCATATACAGTGGTACCCCGCTTAACGAACGCCTCACAGAACGAATGCTCCGCATAACGAACGCCGCCGCGACCGCGCGCCTGACTCGCAGAACGAACTCGTTTCACACAACGAACCGCATGTCGCACGTGAAAATCAAGTTTTATGTAAAAAAAAAAAAAAAATGGCTGAATCTGGCCAGATGAAGACAAAGCCTCATGCTGTGTTGTTTCTCCCCATGAGTGTCATTTTTTTCCTGTTTTGATGTGTTTTTGGGGTCTGTGTGTTTACTGGTGGTTAAAATTGAAGGTTCTTCTCGTTGCAGGACAACTTTTTCGCGAGTGAAACTGCACATTTTTTCCTTGTTTTGTGAAGTGTGAACCCCAAGAAAAAAAACCTAACATCATTCCCTGTTTCTGCTGAGTGTTTTACTAGTTTCCCCCCCATTAAAAGTGCTGTGTCTTCATTTTTTTAGTAATTTTTTCGATTTTTCACGGCGACCGGGAACGGATTACACGATTTCCCATAGAAGTCTACGGGAAATTGTGTTTCGCACAACGAACTCCCCGCAAAACGAACGCGCCGCTGGAACGGATTGTGTTCATTATGCAGGGTACCACTGTATGTCTATACAGGCCAAAACTTAAGCTGTTTAATACCAAAGTGAACATTGCATATCATAATTAAATAATATGAAATAGTTGTATTAAATACTATTGCATATTTTTCCACTGGTTAGCTTGGCTCATGGTTCTTGACAGCCCTCATTTGATTTCCCCCCCTTTAGCCCAAAAGTAGTGAATCAGTTTAGACATGTTTGGTGTCTAATGTTTCTTTAATTCTGCCTTGAAGAAACAAGGCTAATTTCATAATCAAGTGGGCTCATGGAAGCTTTTGTCCATTTTTATGGTGTTAAAAATGACACGTATCTCTTTAAGGTTAATTAACAACTCTACACAGTTTGAGGTGTGATGGTTTAGGCATGCAGGTAATTGTTGAATTAGAAGCTTCCATTATTTGTGAGCTACGTAAGCTTTGTAACTACATTAGCCTCATAACAAATTTTGATACCAAACACGTCTGATCTACATTTGAGATGAGGGGAGAAAACTGAATATAGTTTTGTGAGCCACTTAAGTTTTGTGAGATGATGCAGATGGATGTTTCCTGATGCAGATGGAGACTGCTCATGTACTGGACGTTCCTCGGTGATCTACGCCATCGCAGTTGCTGTTATCCTGCTCTTCTTTGGCCTCATTGGAGTTTGCACTGCTTATTATGTAAGAAACTCTAAACTATAAATCGTAATAACAACAATTCTTAAGCAATCATTTGGACAAAAATCAAATTAACCATATTTTCCCTCGTTACTCTGAATATAGTCACTCAGCCAAGACATCCATGGTCCCTGAAGTTTGCGTCTTTAGTTTTGTCCAGAAGCTCTGAGGCTAATGTAACTACCAAGTTTGTATGATCACAAAGGTTATAAAAATGGAGCTCAGGCTTTAAGATTGCTGCTACTGGTTTTAACTACACATCATGTACTTGTATGACTATGCATGTGACAAAATAAAGAATCTTGAATCTTGAATCTTGAACAACATCTAGTTTTCGAAATCACCTCTATGCAAAGAAGCTAATTAGAGAAACCAGACGAGTCTTGGTTGATTGACTACATTTTGGAATATGAGGTTTTTGGCCAAACCATCCCTTTAATCTGATACCACTGGCTCTAATATCCAGTTGCTCATGAAGAATCTTGATTGTTAAAGGTTAAATCTAAGCTTGGGACTGGGGCATCCTTAGTCTAACTTCTTTGTGCTCTGAATTTACACTGCATATGCAAAAGTATCAAAACAGCCCTTCTAATAAATCAATTCACTTACTTTAAGGTTGCCCCATTGCTGACACAGGTTGTACAATTTCCATAGAAAAGCAATGATGAACAGGATGCTCTGAAGCAGCCACACATGAGCCTAAGGTCACAAAGTGTTATGAGGTGTACGGTGCCTAGTGGTGCCTACGGTGCTGTGGACCAGTTGAACTACAGTTTCTAGAGTGATGGTGCTCCATAAAATACCTTTTAGATCATTTGGAGTGGGGTTTGGGTTTCAGAAATAATCGTCCAGCATAAATACCTGACCTCAGTAATGCACAGTGTGACTGAATGCAGTCCAGTCCTCACAGCAAGAGTCACCAGGTGAATGGTGGGAAGTCCTCCCAGAAGAGTAGATGCTGTTACAAACTCCATTTTATTTAATACCCTTAAGTTCAGACTTAACACCGGATAAGTAGGTGTCTGCAAACTTTTGAACATTTACAGATCACAGATGATTTTGGACATAACAGTCCTACATCATGTACTATAAAATAACCTGAGACTGTGAGATGAAGCCAGTTTTCTCCATTTCTTGTCTTTCAGAGAAAACTCTCACGAAGTTCTCACGACGAATATACGACAGTGATTCCAATTTATGAGCCAATGAGTACCATTCAACCAACTTGTGAGTCTTCAAACCCTCACACGGCCCAAACGGACCCACCCACAAACGAACCAGTGTACACTCTTCCACAGAAAGCAGAAACACATGAATGCCACTATGCAGTTCCTAAGAAGCTCACTTCAGATGCACTTAAGCAAGAGGTTAAACCAGAATTAACAGCTGAAATTGATCAAAACAACTGAATTATTGCGTGCACAACATGCTACTGTTCAGCCGTTTAGCTGTTGTAAAGTAAATATAGATGTACATGTGCGTCACAAAACCTCGTTGGTTTGGCTAATCAATGTTTCTTTAAGAGAAATCAAATATGCTGGTGATGGAATTTAACAAATCAATGCGTTTGATCAGTCATTTGTCAAGGACTGGACTGAACCAAACCTGGGTTCTCCTAACCTGCTCACAAGATATAAAATCCTAATACCTATATATATATATATATATATATATGTGTGTGTGTGTGTGTGTGTGTACCTGTGTGCATGTATACATACACATATATATACATACACATTTTATATATATATACACTATATATTTATATGTATTTTATATGTATTATAGTTCACAATTACAGATTGTAGTTACTGTAGTCCCTCTTTACCTTGTTCATCAATGGTTGATCGATATCAGTATCGGTGAAATCAACAATACCCATCCTGAGTCCTGAGAATTGATGAAAAGGGTTAACAAATAGATTAAAGTCTGTAACTGTAAACTACATACTGCACCTATATGCTCAGTGGACCTGCTAAACTGTACAATGAGTAGATACAGTGAAGGTGCACCTAATAAAGTGCCTGATTGTATTTGTGTATATAAATGTAAAATTTGCTCTTAGAACATGACCTTTTCATCTCTGAACTTTTTAGGAGAAGGATAAAAATGTTAATGTTAGGTATTAGATTCTCCCTCTGTGAGGATATTATATAATACAGGTATTGTACATTATATACATGCATTTGCATAAAGCAAGGTTTATGTTTAAACAAAGGTTTTAACGCCTGGCACCGCTTGATTGCTCGAGTTTCAGTATATTTTTGTATATTTTCAGCATATTTTTTGAATGTATCATTTGCTTCAGTGATTGTATAACAAATAAAAATACCATTTAAAAAAGCTCGTCTACAGCAAAATCGTACAAGAGAACGTCTGAAAAGCACGACCCGTGATTACTGGAATGAGCAAGTCCGTATTCACAATCACCATTTATATGATCTACGTACAGCCAAGAAAAAAAAATGCAATTTTATTAATAGTTTGAAAGAAGCTCCATAGTTTCATGAAACATTTTTCGGTGCATGTCATCAACAATCACATTCTATGAGGAAAGAGAAATAGAGAGAAAAAACATTTAAAAGCCACTGACATTTTAAAATCTCAGTACAGACATTTTTTTTTTTTCCGTAATATTTTAAATCAAAAGGCAAAAGCAGCCCTGTCCCTCGTCCCACCCAGACCCTAATTAACACACACACACAAAAGGAAAGAAAGAAAGAAAACAACCCCCCCCCCCCCAAAAAAAAAAGAAACAAAGAAAAAAAAAAACAGACACCCTTGTCACGGGCTACAAAACCCCACAGTGCTTCAGAATGAGACGCTCATTGGTTTAGGAATACACAGCATGGCGAAGTACTTCAATATAAGGTTAATAAGAAATGCAGATAGGAATACGTTTGGGAGGGCAGGAGTGGGGAGGAGTTGCGGAACGATGGAAGGACAAAAAAATCCCCAAAGAAACCCCATGAGAGATGGGTTACAGGGTTTTTTGTTGTTCTTTTTTTTTATATATATATATATGTATATACCCCTAGACCCAACTTGTGCATAGATCATGATCCTTATAAACCAGCTCTTTCAATCCTTCAAATCGATGTAGAAAGAAATGCTTTTATACATTTTTCCTTAAGTAATACCCGCCATGAGAGAGAGAAAAACAAACAAAAAAACAGAGACAACGACAAAGGAAATAGTAATGCACAATGTTCCTGATTTCAACAGGAAAGGGACCTCATGTTAAGAAAATACAATAAAGATTAAAAC
This sequence comes from Brycinus macrolepidotus, assembly GCA_037974445.1. Taxonomy (NCBI): domain Eukaryota; kingdom Metazoa; phylum Chordata; class Actinopteri; order Characiformes; family Alestidae; genus Brycinus; species Brycinus macrolepidotus. Next base: position 2,718,173 of record JBBPCZ010000028.1, read on the forward strand.
ATACAGCACTCGTATGTTATTTCACCGTCTTGAACAATCGATCATTTTGTTTAAAATGTAAAGCAATTTTAATATATAGATTTATATATAAAGCACTCCATTTTTTTTTTTTTAAAGTTCATTTAGAGTCCATTATTTGGTAAATATGTAACTGCTACGGATTTAGAAACAAATCCTCGAATCTTCTGAAATCCATAACCTTCAGTGCTTTTTTTTTTTTTTTCCTTTATCCTTTTATTTCCCCCTCGAAAAAAACAAAGAAAAAACAAAAACCAAAAAAAAAAACATTACAATGGCGTGGAGTTGGTACTCTGGAACCCTTGCCTTCCTGAGACATGATCCACTTTTCACGTGTGTGCAAGATAGTGAGCAATTATATTTCTTTTCACAAAAGAAAAAAAAAAAAAAAAACATACAGGCTTCAATAGTCCATGAAATCGACGTCGACAACGCAGAAGTCCAAAAAAACAAACAACAAAAAAAAACCAAAAACAGAAAAACCATGACAACACTGATCGATCCCAGAGTTCTGCAAGTAGCACAATAATCTTCATTCTGTAAAGTGTTTGTTATTTATGATGGAAGTATGTCCTTCGTTGTTTTTTTTTCTTCTTCTTCTTCTTTTTTTTTTTAATATTCCCACAGTAATTTCCTCTTTCTTGAACTTCAGAAACAAAAAAAAAAAATGAAATGCTTGTAAACTGTTGGTGGCCTTGCAAAAAGAAAACAAAAAAAAAAACCAAAAAAAACCAAAACAAAAAAAAAACTGAACAAAAACAAAACCGTAGGCACCTCTGAAACGAGCCTTGTAACAAACTAGGTCTATAGACGGAGTTACAAGTCCCTCTAAACCAATCTATGGCCACAGTTTTTTTTTTTCTGATTTTTTATTATTGTTTTTTTTGTTTTTTTTTTACTTTGCTTTTTTTTGTTATAGTCTGAAGAAAAATGGTGCAATACTCACAATAATCAGTTTCTTTATGGAATATTCCACAATAAAAGCCACTACAAGGTAGATAATCATTACAGATCTTAAAAAAAAAAAAAAAAAAAAAAAATTAAAAAAAAAAATTCTTCAATAAGTCCTTGAGTAAACATTAACACGTGAATTGTCACCTCGTCCCTCGGTACTTTATTTCATGTTGTAAGATTAGCTGAAAGAGGGCAGGCAGACACTCAGTGCAACGCTAGAAGCTAAAGACGACAATACACATCCGAATATATTTCCGACTACTGACTAGCGAAAGGAAAAAAAAATTGCAAAGAAAAAAAAAATTATACTGAATTGAACCAAAACTTGGGAACAAACCTGCTGTAACGCGCGCACACACACACACACACACACACACACAAAAACACATACTCGCACGCGTTTGAACCGCTGAGCGCTCGGGTTAACATTCACTCTTCATACAGTACACACAGTCTTGTGCAAACACTCAATAGATGTCATCTTGCGTTGTTTTTTTTTGTCTTTTTTTCCCTTTTTTCAAACTGTTTTATGTTCGTTTTGAACTCTATCAAAAAAGCTTGGAAGTGTATGAATGACAAGATTACAAAAAAAGTTTCACATTACATTATTGGCGCTTCTTTTGATTCAAGTATTTGTATTTCATTTTGTCTAATTGATATGTTTACACTTTTTTGTTTTTGTCTTTTTTTTTTTTTTGGGAATCTGGGTACATAGAGAAAGACTTGGGGGGGGGGGGGGGTTGATTTAGGCCTGGGAAAAGTACATTAAGGTAAATTAAGTGTAAAGAGTGATAAAAACCAGTTCCATACATACATAGGCTTACAAATGTGCATGTATATCAACCGGTATGTGCATATTCTACCCAAGACCTTCGAGAAAAGATTGATTTTCATGCCCCCCGGAACAACTTTGTTTGTGTGTAACTGATCCCTCGGTTGCATTAGGACAAGGTTTGGTGCTTTCGAAGGATCCGGTTTGTCTGTAGTGGTGGCTGGACGCTTGTTTTTCCGAGCTGCAGACAGACAGACAGACAGAGAGGCTTTCTGGATGATACAGCAGCTTGGCGTTTGTGGGGGCCATCATATCCGTTTACCCCACAATCAGATGCTCCTTTGACAGTCTGGTGGCTTCGAGTACAGCTTTAAAGCAAGGCAGTTAGAAAAAATCGAACAAAACAATTGAAATCCCCAAAAAACAGGCAATAGTGATTGTTGCTAGTGTCACTCGAGATTGACGAAAAATGAAAACATCTTCAGGGCATTTCGCTGTTTTTAAGACTTGGTACCAACTGACATGAGCCCTGTTCCTTCTCTTGATGAAGAAAATCCCATCCTGGAGATGCGACGACGTCCAGCTCTGTTCTTGAGCCTCGACAGAATCCGAAACCATCGTCCGACCGGCTTCTGCTTTGGGGCTTTAACACAAGGCTTGCCGAGAGCAGCACTTCAGCCAAAGAGTGCACTACAGGTTTTTTTTTTTTTTTTTTCTCATATGAAAAGTAATAAGATATTTTTTTCTTTTTTGGTTTGAAAAAACAATGTACCCGATGTGACCCATCTACAGTGCACCAAAGCATTCTGGAATAATCCCTGTTTAGTTCTCAGCAGTCCTTCCAGGTAGTTTTTTTTTTTTTTTTTTTTTTTAAATTTACCTGGGGCAAGGTGCTACCTGTCTGATTTTTTTTTTTTTGTGTGTGTTTTCCCAGTTTCAGCCTGCGCTCTACCTCTCCATTCACACCAGTATTACACAAATACAGCAAAACACAAGAACCCCAGGGTTCCACAGAGATCCCATCAGTTTGGTAGGTGGATTAAAATGAAAGCGGCTTAATAATGAGAAACATTCGGCAACAGAAAAGCGCTCTCCTCCTGAAGATGAGCTGAAGGTGGGGTTTTCTCTGAGCCTGCCCTGAGACTGCGAGCACAGACAGTAAACGATACGGGCCTGATGATCAATGGACTCGCTTTCGGAGGTGGAACCGTGAGGAGGCCACGTTAACATCAACGGGAAGATGTTTACTCAGAGAGAGGAACGTCGGAGAAACGCAGAGAAGGAAGCGGCGGGTTCCTAGTCGATGGCTGAGACCGCAAACCTCTTCGGTCAGTCTTTGCATAGAAAAGAGAGCCAAGTCTCCGTTTATCTTTTGCTTTTATTACTGCGGCGATGAGGAGAGGAGATGTCGGGGGGGTTCCAGTTGCACTGTCTGCCCTTTATCTTCAGCACCAGGGGGAGTGTAGCCTTGCAGGACAGCGACAGAACCTACAGACAGAAGGTTGGAGAGCAAAATGGGGCAGGGTAGAAGATAGAACGAGAGTGATGGAGAAGGAGAAGGCAGGCTGAAAACATCTGATATTTCCACCTCGTTCCTCGTCCCAGTAGGGTTTTACCCCTAATCTCAGTCCATCCGTAAGAAAAATCAAAACAAAACAAAAAAAAAAAAACATAACAAACCTATCGTTCTAATGGCATAGCAACGAGAAGGGTTGCAAAGTTTTAAGCGTCTCTTTACTTCCGAGTGTTTCTGCATATGTGCAGTGAGAGGGGCTGGTGAGAGCAGCTACCGTTAAAGACCACTGCATGGACACAAACACAAAAAAGCGCAAAATAACATCATCATCATCATCATCATCAACATCATCATCATCAACAACTACAGCAACAGCAATGTTGACAAAAAAATAACAACACTGGCAATTCCAGGGAAAAACAAAAAAATCAACATAAAAATGACAAGATCTTGTCCACTTCCAGCTAAAGTGATCTTTGCATGAGAAGAGAGTCTTTCGAGAGTGGAGTCGGTTGGAGGTCGGGTGCTGGCGCAGTAGTACTGAAGGGCCAGTTCAGTTTTTGTTTTTTGTTTTTTTTTTTTTGTTTTTGTTTTTTTTAAATGAAGGAGCTGCGCTAAAGCTCTAGCGCACAGCAGACAGGCACTCAGTGGCCATTTTTTCATCCAGGAAGGCGGAGCTCAGGCCCCGCGGGATCTGTAACAGCGCCGACCACACGCCGGGCGCCTCCAGACGAAAGGCGAACGATTTTGGAGTTTTACTGTAACAGTGATATTTACTTTGATATATAATATTTCAAAAGAAACGACATGAATGCTTCAGTATCAGTCTTGCGTTTTTTGTGTCATTTTTTTTTTCTTCCTTTTGAAAAACCACCTTCATTTGCTACTATTAATGACGTCCATCCAAGACCATGGAGGGACAAATAAAAAAAAAAATCCATTTAGAGTTAAAAAAAAAAAAAAAAAAAAAAACAGCATGGAGAAGCTGTAGATTGCTTTTTTCATTGCTTTTTTTCAGTTTCGCCTCTCCATGTGTATTTTTGTTGGCGCTGAAGGTCGAAGCCTTGCTAAGTGCTATGATAAAACCACACTTTCGTTCTTCTTTTTCTTTTTTAAACCAAGTCTCTTTGTTCTGTACCAAATACGACATAAAATGCACCTTTTTCTACTGGGTGACAAGAAACACATTATTTGGTTTGAAGCCCCGAGTCCTCCTGTAGTCACTCTGGTGTCACGTATGTGTGTATTTGTATGTGTGTGTGTGTGTGTGTTTTTCACTACCCTCCCCGCTTCATCCTGACCAACGGGCAGCTGGTAGCCTAGCGGTTAAGGCGTTCGCCCTGCGATCAGGAAGTCGTGGGTTCGATTCCCAAGACCGCTAAGCACCACTGACGTACCCTTGAGCAAGGTACCGTCCCCACACACTGCTCCCCCCCACACACTGCTCCCCCACACACACTGCTTAATGGAGAGGAAGAATTTCGTGCTGTTCACACTGTGTGCTGTGGTGCGTGTTCACGTATGACCGAATGATCACTATCACGATCACGTGCCATTAGTGCACTTTAATAACCGCATCACGACACTTAAAATAGTGCAGACGGCATCCAGTGCTGCACAAAGCTGTAACACTTTAATACAGTGTATAATACAAATACACTATATACAGGACGTCATGCCGGCCGGGTGGAACCAAAGGCATGAGGCACAATTGCAGATCTTCATTCTTGTATTTTATTCAACAACACATAAACGAAACAGGCACAAGGGCCTACATACAAAATGCGGGAATGTCTTCAGAACCCTTACACCCTGCTAAACGGTGAACCGACACCGGTACAGCAAACAGGCCTTTAAATACTAAACAGAACTAAAGCAAGAACAAATCACCGTAATCTACGTAACTTCAAGATAAGAGTCCCAACACAAAACTGAAAGAGCGGCCTCTAGCGACCGCTGACCCGGGACCTGACACAGTAATCATATACAGCACTGTGCAAAAGTCTCGTTTCTTCATATTTTGCTTTGAATCTCCTTGTTGGTGTAAAAATGCTATTTTCTGTCAGACTGTCTGATCTTTGTCACACTGAGGAGATTAAATGAAAGAAATG
>JBBPCZ010000028.1:2736273-2747316 GCA_037974445.1 Brycinus macrolepidotus
GATTAATTAATTACAAAGCCTCTAATTAATTAGATTAATTTTTTTAATCGAGTCCCACCCCTAATATATATATATATCACTCACACACACACACACACACACACACACACACACACATATATACACATATACACACGCACACACACATTTATATAATATTTTGTATAGTGTGCAGTTATTTTTTATATTATACTGTATAGTTTTTTTTCTATTGGTTATGCTGCTTCTACTTTCATCTCTTGTTCTGTCCACTTTGCTGTTGTAACAATGCAAATTTCCCACCTGTGGGACTAATAAAGGGTTATCTTATCTTATCTTATCATGGGTAACACTCACTCATAGCCTGGTCCAGGTTCATGTTGTTGCTCTTCAGAGCCTCCTCAGCAGGGTCTCTCTGTACACAAACACACACACGACATGGCGTTTTATAATCATCACTGTATTACTATGGAACTATAATAGCACAACGGATCACTGTGCATCACTGTCAGTCAATGTCAAAGTAAACTTTGTGATGTCAGCTATAAACATGTTTACAGTGAGACGAGACGGCACAGCTCCATATTTTACAGAGAACAAAAAGACAGAGTACACATATATAAATAAATTATATCTACTAACTGTAGAGTATATATATATATGAAATGAAGTACAAAGGGTAATTTTTTAACATCCAAAAATTGTTGCTTCAGCAGTCAAGTGGGGAACAAACAGAACACTGGAATGTAATTGCGTTTTTTATATGTGCAAATGATCAGCAGCAGTTTGTATATAAATATAGAGTCAATCTATAAAAGTACAGAAACTCTGACAACAGTACAAATGTAACATGGATGTGTTTTCTGCATCATAAAAGAGTGATGGGGGGCAGTGTGCTGTGTGTTGAAGAGTCTGATGACTTGTGGGGAAAAAATGTAACCCAGTCTGGCTGATCTCGCTTTTATGCTGCAGGACTAATGTACTAAAAAAGTTTAAATGTAAAAAAAACAAACAAACAAACAAACATAAAACAGCTGTCAAATGATACTCACAGGGAAGCCCATGTCAGTCAGCTGCTTGATCAGACGGTTCATAATCCAGGCATCGTCCTGTTTGTTAGAAACCTTACCCTTTACAGACCAGGCAGGAAAGAAAAGAGAAAGATCAGATAAGAATTCTTGAAACTGTAATATAATGTCTACCTTCATCAGTGTTCCTTTATAGCTACACTCACTCCAGTACTGATTTAAAGTATGGTTTAAAATGGGCAAAAGCATGTGGCATATCAGTAGTAGCAGCTATCCTGATGCATTTTTGTAGACAGTAGCATGTCAGACAGTGTCAGAAACCAGGTAAGCAAAACTATCAGAGGTTACTAGACAACATGTTACAAAATCTAATGGTTCAGCGTATTGAATAAATTTGAGGTAAGGCGGGAAAATGTGTCGTTTGTGTAGTTTCACCAAACCATTACATTTCACCAAACCTTTCATAACATGAAAGGTCTTTCTCAGTTCTAGCTAACCTTCTGTGGACCTTTCTTGGGTGGGTTCCCCCAGGAGCTGCAGGACGAGTTGCTCTCCTGGGAAGCCGTGCTGTTCCACATGTCGCCCTCATCCTGCTCCCACTGTCCCGCCGACAGGGACACATCCTCACCACCTCCCCAGCCTTCTTGCATAGGTTTAGGGGCTGCAAAAAAAAAGAAATAGACAAAAGTAAAGATACTTGAAACATCCAAGGAAACATCTTCATCTAACAGGTGGAATCTTATTTCAGCCGTTTGGTACTGAAAATAACCAGAAGGTAGAAGCATGCATTACATTCCTTTCAACACTAGAGGGCAGTGTGATTTAAAGAATTTCACGGAGAAAATACGCAGACATCTTATTGTGGTGTTTGATGAGTGACCAGCTTAAAACCAGGAATAAAGAAACAAGGATAGTTAAAAGTTTGTGCATTATAGTTCTTACATATAAAAACTGAATTACATCCATTAGCCACAACAATTAAACCACTGAATTGAACAACATTGTCTTGTATCACTGACAGCTGACAAGAGGTGGGTTTTATTAGACAGCAAGTAAACAGACAGGTCTTAAAGTTCATGTGTTGGAAGCAGGAAAACGGGCAAGTGGATGTATATGAATGCCTTGACAACAAGCAAACTGAGACGGCTAGACGAGGGGTCAGGGCATCTCCAAAACGGCAGGTCTGATCCCACTGTAGCACAAACCGGAAAAAGTTCATGCTGGCTATGACAAAAAGATGTCAGAACACACTGCACATCACAGCTTGCTGTTAATGGGGCTGTGTAACTGCAGACCAGTCAGACTACCCATGCTAACCACTGTCAACTGCCAACAGCGCCTGCAATGAGTATGTGACCATCAAAACTAGACCATGGAGCAGAGGAAAGAAGATGGCCTGGTGTGATGAATCAAGTTTTCTTTTACATTATGTGGCCGAGGGTGTGTGTGTCTGGAAGCATTATGGGGAAAAAAGAGTCTTTTCAGATTCTTTTCAGTCTTGGCCCCACAGTGGTGGAATGAACTCCCTCTTCCGATCAGATCTCCTCAGTCCCTCGCTGTCTTCATGCATCGCCTGAAGAACCACCTCTTAAAGGAGCACCTTGGTGACTAACTAGGCCTCTTGTTATTGCTAACTCATTTCTTTTTCCCTATATATATATAAAAAAAACTTTCGGGGACTTACTCTCTTAACTTGTTTTCCTTACTTGTGCTTTTACCTCTGACTTTTCTTTGACAGGATCTGTTAAGGTGTGTAACTTAGCTACCAGTAACTTGGTTGAATAGCGTATGTTGATTTAAGTGTAACTTTACAGGTTTGAAGAACAGATGTGGACTACTTGAGCACTAATGTTCGTCGCTCTGGATAAGAGTGTCTGCTAAATGCCGTAAATGTAAATGTAAAAAGGCAAGGTGGCGGAGGCAGTGTAATGCTCTGGTCAACGTTCTGCTGGGAAACCTTGGATCCTGGCATTCATGTGGATGTTACTTTGACACCACCTTGCAAATCAAGTACACCCCTTCAAAGCAACAGTGTTCCCTAATGTATGTGGCCTCTTTCAGCAGGAAAATGCACCCTGATGGCAAATATTGCTGAGAAACGCTTAAAGGAACGCCTAAATTCCCAAGATCTCAGTCTGATCAAGCATTTGTGGTGTGTGCTGAACAAACAAGTCTGATCCATGAAGTCAATGGTTTGAGCTTTAGGCATGCAGTACTGCAGTGGTGGGGGATAAAGTTCATTTATTTGTTCGCTCATAGTTCCAGTGCAAAACAAAAGATGCAGATTTTGGATACCAAATGTGTCTTGATGGATTGACTACAACTGAAGTAAGGTAGAAATTGTGTACATTAGATTCTTCACTTTAAAATAGTAGCAAAAAACCAACCTGGCTTGCAGGGGGCAGATCCTGGTGGCACGTTGCCTCGGCCATAGCCTTCAGGGCTGCTATCAGCCCAGCCCCCGCAGCCTCCAGGAGGTTTACCCCAGGCCGACGTGCCGTTGTCCACACTGGATGGAGGGGGCGGCGGCTCTCCCCACGAGGGCTCAGGTTTGGAGTGGACATTCGGCATCTCCCCCCAACCTGCAGAGAGACTGCCAACCTCAGGGACAGTGGACTTACAATGACTTTGTCCACATTCTTTATTTATCTATAATATTAATACCCCAGCATATTAATTTTGTGTACAAAGCATACTGTTTTCCGAATAGGGTATTTTCAGAGCATTTCTGAAGAGGTTTTATTTGACTTTTGTTTTAGCCTTTATATTGTTCTTGTCTGTCTCTGTGTGTCTGTGCAGCCTGAACATAAGCGATTTCCTCCGGCATCAACAAAGTTTTCTGATTCTCATTCTGATTCTGATTCTGCAAGAGGCATTTGAAATGGAGTCTTACGACGAATGATTAAAAAGGGCAAACAAGCCAAACATGCTGGGATTCATGAGGCTTAGGCAGAGGTGTTTATTTCCATAGTCTACTAAAAGTATTGTTACTGTTTCTGTGAAATGACTCAAGCAGAAATTAAAGTATCTTTCCACAGAACAACCTGGGCACAAGAATAAAAGTCGAAAAAGTTATTAAAAAAGAAAAAGAGCTGCAGTGGAACATCTTAGTATATCCAGCATCTATCAGTAGAAACTGAGGGTAGATTTATTTTTGAGGGTATTCTTCTCTTTTTGATGCACTCCTGCCATAAAATAAAAATAATAAAGCAAAAACAACAGAGCTGTGACCAACTGCAAAACACCAACACAACAATGATATTACACTCAAAAGTAATTATTATATAAATATGTGCCTATAAATGACTGAAATGTAACTAAATAAAGACTTCTTTTATCACAAAAATATTCATATACCAATACACTCAAGGAACCATCAATGCATCAAAGTTTTACTTGAGTACAGGTAATGTAAATGTTTAGTTGCTGCCCAATTTTAGGCTTAAACTAATTAAATCTGTAGACATGCTTTTCACTAATTCCTTCTCTAAACTTTGCTCCTTACATGAAACTGTGAGCAGAAAGTGCTGAGCGCAGTCCAAGTGGACGGCAGATGAAGCCTGTTTAATTCTTGGCACCAGTAGACCTGAAGGGCAGCCCTGAGGATGCCAGGTCCAGACTGGCTTATGAGAGTGGGTGCAGAGCTGGAGACGGGCAGCAGGGGGCGTCGGACCTCCTCCAGCACCCTGCTGGGGCTCTGTGTAACTGTTCACAGATGGCAGCCCAACTCTAATTACACACTTCCTCCAATCTCCAGCACAGTATGTATGACTGTTCTCTCAGAGAAAAATATAAACAGTATTTCAGTTCAACTGACCTGTTATACAACACCTCGGTTAGACCTCAGTCCTTGTGTTGCTGGGAGAACAAAGGCCAACTTCCTTTCATATGGGGGAGGGGAAATGCTTGGTTTAAAAACTTCTGTTATAGTATGTGCCATGAGTTCTACTAGCTTATCTCTAGATTTTTCATGGTCAGGGTACAGACACTATTTTCGATCTTTTCCAAATGCTTATTTACTTAGTCAAGTAAATCTACCTATTTGTATCCGTCGCAATCATCCCATCTAACTATCCAAGTCTGGCACCATAAAACCGGCAATTCCTCCTCAGTAAGATTATAAAAAAAACTAACAAACATCACAAAAAACAAATTTTCCTTACCTGGAGTCATAATTGATGCTCTGTTGTGAGGGGCCACAGCCTGATGAGTGCTTGCATTGTCAGGAGAGATATGGTTGTTGGCTGCGTTTGGCCCTCCATGGCCATGGCCCTGCATGTGAGGCTGATTATGGTGGGCATGATGGTGATGGTTGTTGGGAGGATTGTTGGCATTTCCAGGACCTGCTTTACCCTGCATTCCAGGATTGTTCCTGTCCCAGAGGTTGACCGTTTTGTTATAGCTGCTTGGATCACCCCAAGCTGAGGTACCATCGTCAATCTCCATCTTGCGTCGGATGGAAGGCGGGGAAGGTTCTTCCCAACCTGTGGCCTCTCCAATATGATTATGTTTAACTCCTCCCCCATTTCCTCCACTCCAACCGGAACCACTTTGCTTGACACAGCTAGGACCTCCCCATGAGCCCATGCTCCCATTACCACTATTGCCACTGCTGCCCTCCTGAGGCTTGTTGCTCCATCCTTGTGCTGGGGCACTGGAGCGTTGTGCATCTCCCCAGCCTCCCCCAATCCCCGAGCTGGGTTTTCCCCATCCACGAGGGGCCTCTTTACAGCCTGATCCCTCTCCCTCCCAGAAAGAGCTGGATGGTCCATTCTTCTTCCCTTCCCCGGAGTCACCCCATTCACCACCAGATCCACTGTCTCCTCCATTTCCATTGCCCCATCCATGGGACTGGGGCTTGGGCCCCTCACCCCAACCTTGAGGTTTAGCCTTGGCATGGGAGTCATCCCAGGTTGGAGATTTCTCCTCAGAGCCCCAGGACTGCCCACTTTTCTGCAGGTTGCCACTGGGGCCTCCTGGTGGAGGATTACCCCAGCCCCCAGGACCAGTGGGGGGTTTCTTGGTGCTTGGGGTGTCTCCCCATCCAGAACCAGGTTGAGTGGGGGCAGGCATGGTTGTCCCCCAGCCTGATGTTGCTGCTGCAGCGGGACAGGGGCTGTCACTCTTGCCCCCAGAGTCAGGTCTGGAGGCAGAGCCAGAAGTTGCATTAGCACTGCCAGGAGTTGTCAGTGGTCCTGAACTGGGTGCACTTGAGGATGCGCCCCAAGCTTCAGTGCCAATGTCATTCTTGCGATTTGAACGTGCGGCTTCCTCTGTCTCCCAGGCCGTGTGCTGACGCACAGGGGTCTGTCCCCAGCCTGTGTTGCAAAGAACTCTTGGGTCCATGTCCTGGGCAGGCAGGAGAGGTGGGGCCACATCTCTTGATGACCGATCCCTCCTGTGAGAGTGTCCATCCATGCTATCACTGCTTCCCTCGCTGGCTGGAGCATTGGCTCCACTGCCCCAAGAATTGAGCTGCTGCTCTTGAGTGGGAGAGCCTGCAGATTCCCATCCTTTAGGCTCACTGCTGGAATGCTTGCCCCAGTCAGTACTGGAGGAAGGCTGTCCCCATCCTGTGGTGCCTGAAGGTGCTCCTTGACCCCAGCCGCTCCCTGAGTCCCAACCCGAATCCTTGGAGCCACTGGCAGACTTTGCATCTCCATTTCCCCAGACGGATCCCTCTTCCCCATTGACCTGTGATGTTCCTGTTGAAGGCTGGACAAAGGAGCCCATGCCCACAGAGGTGACCCCCCAGTTGGACAGGCTGTGCCCAGGGCTCATGGGCTCCTGCTTAGTGTGATTTGGTCCATCAGTGTTAAGGTTCTGAGGTTCAGAGCTAAAAGACACATTCGTGGATGGGGAGGAGTGTGGCTCTGAGGTGTCAGTGGGCACCATGCCACCCCAGGCGCTGCTGCTGCCATTACTGCCACTGCCACCACTACCGGCAGAGCTTCCATTAGCACCGCCCATATTGCCACTGCTGCTGGTGCCAGTGGGCGGCACACCCGGTGGGCTACACAGATTAGTAGGAGGAGCGGAATTGGATCCTCCAGAGCTGCCACCCACGCCAGTCCCTTCATGTCCCAAGACTGGCCAGGCAGAGGGGTTGGCGTTGGGATTCAAGTTCAAGTTAAAGTTGGAGGAGCCCCAGGCCCTAGCTCCCATTGATGCATTGCTGCTATCACTCTTTCCATCCCCACCTCCAGCAGGAGAAGGGCCTGAGCCCCAACCCCGGTTAGTCCCGCCCTGGCTGGAGAGGAGGCCACCTGAGTGGCCGGTACTTCCTTTACTGGGATGAGCGGCAGGAAAGTGGCCTTGCTGGCCGGCCCCTGTGGCCATGCTCATGCTGTTTGTGCTGCTGTTGACGTCACTGACACTCTCAGTGTCCGTAGGGCATGCTGCAGGAGTGTGGCTTTCGCTGCGAGAAATAGAAGGCCACGCCTCAGTATCGCTTTCGTCTATGATCAGTTGATCCCAGCTGTTGCTGCTGGTAGTGGGTACAGCAACACTGCGATTGGTGGGTATGTGCCCCCAGTGGGGATTCTCATACTGCGCTGTCTGGCAACTCTGCGGGGACAGTTCTGAAAAGAGAGAGGGAGAGAGAGAATATTTCATAAACATAAACTTAAGGCAAATAATATTAATAAAAACAACAAATCTCATAATGGTACTTATGATCAAAAATCATTAATACAGTTCCAAAAACACTATAAATTAGCTCTCCAGTCTTGGATTTTGTATCCTGTGTATATTTCCAAAACAAAACCATTAAGTGACACATAAACCATTCATTCAACATGTTTCATTAAGTCACATCACACAGAATAGTATGTTTGGAAGATATTTAAGCTCTGACTTAAAATTCAGCAAAGATAAAACGCAGTTCTGAATGAAGGTTAGGATTCCATATTCAAGTCTACATTTTCCAAACAGGAGAAATAACAATTGTAAGTAAGTTCTAGTCAAATTCCACATGTTGTTCTGCAGAGACCAAGGCCTGAAATGTACCAGTGGTTCTCCACGCTGGTTCACATGCATGTGCTGTAGCCATAATTCTGCATTGCCGTCGCCACAAACCTTTGCCTAAGAAACCACAGTCATTTTTGCCGGTTTGATGGGAGGAACATACACCCTTCACTTTCAAAGAATTGCTTCCATTTTTAAACGGTGCACTGGCAAGATCAGAAAGCATTTAAATGCGCCTTATCAAGCCCGAGATCCCGACAGGACAATAATTGCCTGGCGAGTGCCGCCCCACTTTCCTGGCATGGATTCAACTCTGTCGCTGTTATCCATTTATTTATTTATTTATTTGGATATCTTTGCATGCACAGACACGGTTCAGTACGTGCTGGATCTGAGGTGCACTCTGGGCAAACTACGGTCTCCAGCCTGCAGAAACCACTTCTAACCAGCCGTCAGACATAAACACATACGAGAGAGTTAACTATATATAAACTCTGTGAGAGAAAATGTTGAAACAAAACACAATGCAACGTTCTTCTGACTCAAGCGTCCGTCCTTCTGGAGAGTCGCTGCGTAGCAAAAGGACGCCATTTTATCAAGCTTGGACTGGTGCCAAAACAGCTCAGAGCTGCCATGAACATCTGAAGTCTTTTGCTTTAAAGCAAGCGGGTTTGTTATGGAGAGGCAGAGGGAGCCTGCATGCATTGCATTAACGCACTGCCTTCCTTTTGCATTTTTTTGCAGCGGTTAGAACATTGCAAGCAGAAAATAAACAGAAGCAGTGCTGCAGAGAGGAGAGACGAGAGCGGAGGAGGAACAGCTTATCATCTGGAAGAGGTGGTGGTGGTGGTGGAGGGGGGTGGAAGAGGAGGAGGAGGAGGAGGAGGAGGGGGTGGAAATGACGAAGAAGTGGAAAAGTACCTGAAGATAAAAGCCGCCCGACCATCCTCGCGGAATAGCTTTAGGTTTAGTGCACAGCGCGAGTCATTCCTCATACAAATATGTCTCCTGTTTGAGCCTCACTTTTGAGTCGCTGCCAAAAAAACGTGGCTCAGAGAAAGAGAGAGAGAGAGAGAGCACACTAAAGAGTGACCGCCCCGTTCGTCAGGATCCAACATCCAGCCTCTGCTCCCTCGTTCCAGCCTTTTATTTATAACTCTCTCAGCTCAGAGAGCAGATCCAGTCTGAGAGTGCGCAGCGGGTGAAGGTTAAAGCGGAGAGTCGCTCTCATTGTAACACTGAACAGAAAAAATAAACCAGAGCGAGAGACAGCGAGAGAGGGGGGGAGAGGGAGAGCGTTAGAGAGATAGAAAGACAGATAGAAAGAAGGGACATTCCCCTTTTCCTGTTTTCCTCTCCCTGGTCCTCTCCGGCTCTTTTCATGCTTTCAAACTGTCAGAAAATATTTATCCGAGACCCACTCGGCCTGCAATTAGCACAGTCGCTCACAATGGAGCTGCCTGAATAGCAGCACAAAGACAAAAGCAGTCCAGTCCTGCAGCGCGGAGGCTGCACTGGAATGACCGTCCAACATGCACGCGCGCACACACACACATTTTGGTATTACTACCTTTGTGAGGACATTCCATTGCCTTGTGTAACACTGTATCTCAGTAACACTAAACCTAACCATATCCTCAGTAAGCAAAAAAGTGAAAGTGAATTGAAAGTGATCAATCTGTCATATGTGAACACATCACAGCACACAGTGTGAACAGCACGAAATTCTTCCTCTGTATTTAACCCATTCACCAAGTGAAGCAGCAGGCAGCCAGAAACACAGTGCCCGGGGAGCAGTGTGTGGGGACGGTACCTTGCTCTTTCAGCTTTTCCTAAAATAGTTGAATTTGTGGCGAAAACAGCACAATTCCTTGTGAGGACCAGCAAAAATGTCCCCACTTCTACTTTCAGGTTTTCCTATCAATGTGAGGACATTTGGTCCTCATAAAGTGAAAAATACACACAAAAACACATTTTTGAACCATGTCAGGATGTGAGGACACACATATGTCCCTTATGTTTTACATATATGTAAGTGTCTAATATAAACAAACAAACAAAGAAAGATTATTACTACTATTATTATCATCGCAACAACTACAATAAAAATGGCAACAATAATTGCCCATATTTTATTTATATGTATAAATATCTATATGGAATAATATGTATTATAGTCATCTGAAACAGACAAAGTAGGGCCACATTTAAAAAAAACTATCAAAAACTATTAGTACAATCATTTTTATTTAATGTTTGACACACTGTGCATAATGCAATTAAAGAAGGCTAATTATTACTCTCTTTGTAAATATTCTGTTGCTCTGTGATGCACAAGGATGCCATTAATGATTATGCTTATAAATAGCAATCACCTGGTGCTTAAATTGAATCTTTCTGAGTAGAATGTGAGTCTCACAGAGCTGTTTCTGAATGAAAAGTGCAGGTGACGTAAGGCTTCTGCAGCATGTTAATGATGTTCAGATTGAAGTTGCGTAGCTGAAGCAGGTAGCACACAAACAAGCACAGAAAAAGTTTTAAATGAGATAAGAAAAACCTTATTAGTCCCAAAAGTGGGAAATTGTTATGGCAGAAATTGCATTGTTATGGCAGAAAGTGGACAGTACAAAGGTAAGAGAAGCAAAACAACAGAATAAAAACTATACCACATGATAGTACAGTATAAAAAGTACACTACACAAATAATACAAACCGTATAAATAGGACATGTGTTTATGCAAAATATACACACCTCTGGAAAAAAATAAGAGACCACTGCAAAAAATCTTTTATAGGTGCAAGTATTGAACTGAATAGCTTTGCCTTAGTTTTTAAGAACTGCTGACAATATTTCTCCTCATTTTCAAATAAAAATATTGTTCTTTAAAGCATAGTTTTAAAGGAAATGACAATACATCAACATAAGAGAAATGATGCAGTGTTTACAGAACTTGAATAATTCAAAGAAAACAAATCTCTTGTTCACTCTTATACAAAATGGCAATAATTACCTTTGACAAACTTCTAGTAGTGTTTTACCATCCAACTGGTCACATTGCAAGAGGAGAGT
>JBBPCZ010000028.1:2776159-2781159 GCA_037974445.1 Brycinus macrolepidotus
ACTTCTTACCCGGTCACACAATCACCCATCAGACTCTATAACTCCTCCCCCTGTCACCCACCCACCCATCAGTCTCTATAACTCCTCCCCCTGTCACACACTCACCCATCAGACTCTTTAACTCCTCCCCCTGTCACCCACCCACCCATCAGACTCTATAACTCCTCCCCCTGTCACCCACCCACCCATCCGACTCTATAACTCCTCCCCATGCCACACACCCAAACAATAATCTGTGCAAAAATCTGATGCTACTCAGATGTGCAGTTTCTTATTATGTTCAAAATCATTATCATTATGTGCAATATGTTTATGATTATGTGCAATATCACTGCTTATGTCACTTTTAGATTCAGTGTGTCCACGGCCTCCAATTTTGCACCAGCAATGTGCAGCCAAAGGGAGGGGTTTTTGACAAAGTGGCAGCAAAGATTCAGTCGTTTTTGACATTTAAATACTGATTAAAACACGGGTTCTGTGTCATAATTGAATGATCCCCTCATTCAGTGTTTAATTTCGGACACCGAGGGACAGTTAAATCAGTTAACACATGCAAATCTCCCAGCTCTTATCAAAACACTGTTAACATGGTTGGTGGTTAATCAGTAATTATGCCAATGAGGTTTTGCTAATTAAGCCTGAGTTTGGCAGAGGTCCGCTGAATGGCGCTTTAAACAGGTAGTGACAGTAAAACCCCCGAGGGCAGCAGGAAATGAGAAGTGAAGTAATGTTTCACACCAGCTGCCTTCTTTATTCACTGCTGGATTCACACTGGAACCAGATCAAATCAATCACGCTAAACCTCGACGTAACGCCGTCCTTTTCATCCCGAGGAATTACCTTTAGTCGACAGCAGAGATTAGACATAAAAAGAAATCAAACGATCAAACAAGCCTGATTTCATTTGAACTTCACTTAAAAATATAATAATCTTAAGACAGAAATCATTGTTAAAACACATCATGTTCAGATAAACTTCCAGACAAACAAACAAACAAATTTAGATCTGTTGAGGGGTGGAGTAGAGGTGATATATATAGATATATATATATATATATATATATATATATATATAAAAAACAGCGTTTCATTAATATTACTAAATACGCTACATAAATCTAAAAATAAACACAAATAATATTATACAGTACGGTATATGAGTACAGTATATGTTCAGTATATCAATGTGTTCCTTGGTGAAGTCCAGTATTACTTGCAGTTTCCATCAGAAACCTGGTTTGACTCAATCATTCCTTCATTAAATTAAATATATGTATGTATATATATATTTCACAACTGGTCAAATGACAATCTGGCAAAGTCCAAAATTCCAAAAAGTTCATTATATAGGTAAGAATATAAAAAATTGTTATTTCTTTTAAATAGTATAGAAAAACACCTTTAAGGGTTAAATTGTCTTCCCCACACATCTTTGAGAATCTTGATGTTTCAGAGCAGTCTGTCTGACTCCAGCTTCTTCCAGGCTGATTGCTGTGTCCATATTGAGCTCCATTCTTGGACCCTGGTCTGATCTCGCTCGGCGCTGGTTTATTGCCCTGTCACTCTGCTGCCGGCTGAAGCGGGAGCAGGTCTAGTGGGGCATGCTGGGAATGGGGTTTTGGGGGAGGGGCGTGGAGGTCAGGTAATTGAAGTTGTAGGGGTTGGGGGGCTGAAAACAGAGCGATTTCTCTCGAGGGTCGTGCCCTACCTACGCAGAGCCTAGCACGCTAACGCTAACCACTCACCACCCAGCCAACGCCAGCGCAGGGACGACACACTCGGAGTCCTTTCATTTCACAATACATTCTCACA
Organism: Brycinus macrolepidotus; assembly: GCA_037974445.1. NCBI lineage: Eukaryota > Metazoa > Chordata > Actinopteri > Characiformes > Alestidae > Brycinus > Brycinus macrolepidotus. Next base: position 2,777,972 of record JBBPCZ010000028.1, read on the forward strand.
TTTAATGAAACTTCTGGCTCTGCTATAATGGGGTGGTGTGGTGAGTCTAGGAGTCCAGGTTTAGTAGTAAATGCAGTGCTGCCTGCAAACAGGATCCTGCAAAGAGGGGACGTCTCTTTTAATCTCCCTACAGCGAGACTGGAATCCTCAGAACCAGTTATTCATTCATTCATTTTCTGTAAGTGTTTAATCCTTACTAGGGTTGCGGGTACACGGAGCCTATCCTGGGGTCTATGAGCACGAGGCAGGCACTGACCGCAGTCCTCGGAATCAAATAAGATAAAAAAAAAAGAAAAACATCTGTCTTCTGTGAGCAATCTGATAGGTCCCTGGAGAAGCACTAACATCTTCTCTGGTAGAATCTTAGTCTTTTAGCAGCTCTTATTGTAAGTCTAGGTTTACTTGTATGAGGATGTGTTTTCTTGTGGACTATGAAACACAGATGTAAGTCATTCTGGATAAGAGTGTCTGCCAAACGCCGTCATTAATTACAAGAAAGCCCCACACTTTTACAATAATGCTGAGTTCCTCCTATGGCAGTCTAGTTGTAGACCTTCAGTGGGTTCCTGTGGTTCTACATTAGATTTAAAACTCGTCTGCAGAGCCAAAACTGGTCCGGCTCCTTCTGACCAATCAGATCTGATCAGACCATGGGTCACAGCTCTGCCCTTTTAGAGCATCAAGCACAGCCTGACTCCACCCACCTCTTCTCAAAGGTCCAAGACCTGCATCAAGACCAAGGTCATAGGTTTGATTATGACATTGATGGGGATGCAAAAGCAGTAATATAGTGCAACATTGCTAACCTCTTTCATACATTGACATCAAAGTACATGTACATAATACAAATGGGGGGGGGGGGGGAACCTACAGACTGGAACTGTCTTCCACGTAACCAATAACAAAGTACCACAATCAAAGAACTTAAGAAATTCTTTATTTAAATTTTCAACTGACTGGAACCTTGAAGTTCACATTTTAAGGTAGGAACTGACACCTTTTTAAACCAATGATCTAGAAATCTGTATTTCCAGCTAGACATAAAATATACTGTTAACTGTATTCACATCATGAAAACAAGGACGGGGTATTGTGGTACTTTTTGAGTGTCGGTTTACTGTGTAACACTAGTCTCTCACTGAATCAACACCAAACATGACGTGTTCCATTATTTTCGAGCACAGAATTGTTAGTATAAACTCGTCCTCTTTCTCTCCTACATCGACACAAACTACTGCACTGAGCTTTGGAGCTTCTTAAAGCAGATATAGCTTCAGCCAATCAGAGAGCTTGATTAGATCTATCTACTTTGATACCACAGAGAAAAAATGTAGTAACATCATTGGTATAATAGAAAGGGAAAAAACCAAATTGCAGCTGTAGGTGCATGATCCCCCTGCGCTGCAGTGTAAAACTTATGAAGAAGAAGTTCTTTGAGAAACAGCTTCATTCTGAGCAGAATTAAATCTATTTTACAGACAGTTTATTATTGTAGACGTTTAGCTTGGGGCCAGCTCTATAACAGATTTCTACTATGCCACTAATTTGCAGTTTAATGACCCCTAGTGAACGATCAGTATACATCGAGTTTAGATGTTCTTTCTCTATTTTTGGGCTTTATAATGTAAGCTGCTGTTGTTCTATATCATGGAGAAATCCTTTTTTTTTATTTTTCATTCAGTTTTAATGGTCCAAACACACTTAAGAATAACATTGGATTACATGAATGTGTTAATCTAAGAACACTGGACAAAAGACATTATAAGCAATAATGAGAAGCTAATAAAACACACAAAAAAAGAACACAGAAAACAAAATTTACATCCTTTGAAAATTTTTTGGCCCACTGTAAGTAAAATACATTATTCAAGATTCAAGAGATTCAAGATTCTTTATTAGTCACATGCACAGTTATACAAGAACAACATGTAGTGAAGTGAGCCCTTGAGACTGTACAATAAAGTTATCAAATAATTGAAATTAAATTAGAGAGAAATTTGGAAATGCTAAACTAAGGTAATAAAATATACAGAAAAAAAAGAATTGTAATGAATTCATGGCTACCCATTGGACTCTGCTTCTTCTTCACATGTTCATGTCTGACCAGCATAAGTGGCTTATGAGTGGGATGTTAATAAAAAAAAAAACCCTTTCTGTCTTTCTCTTTTATTCCAGTGTCTCTTTTTGCTCTCTTTGCTTTTTTTGCTGCCACTTAACATTCAAACGTCATTCCACCATAAATGTGCTGCAGGGTGGCGAGGTCTATCTATTAATAATTACAAAACCTACAAAAAAATGTACAAAAGTACAAAATTATGTTCTAAGCAACGTACTTTTTGATAAAGATAAACATATTTGCCACCCCCTCTAAATCTGCAGTATGACAAAGTCGTTATCCCCTCATACACACAAATTAAATGTTGTAGTGCTGGTGTGCACGGACTGCATAATGTATTTTTAATAGATGGGGCCAGGCATCAGTGCACTTGGAACTGGCTTTCACTCGCTCAAACGCATTAGCAGCCAGAGAGAACAATTAGCACTCGTGTAGCTACGAGGAAACTGGGCCTACACCAGTAATATTTTACAAGAGCCCGTACAATTGCTGTCACATTGCATGTATGTAAAACGGCCAAAAACAAAAGGTGCACACCCTTCAAAATGAGTGCAGTTTTAACAACTAGCTCAGGACATAGCTAACAGGCTAACAAGCTCCTTCAAAAATATTTGCTAGGCTTTAAGTTGGTTACTTGGATTCACTGTAAAACTGCAATATGTCAGGTAAAGAATGTTACTTCAGTGTCTCACAAATGTCAAAGTCAAAGTGCCACGCCCACCAGTCACGTGATGCGCACTAGGACCCGGAAGTGAAGCGCGTCACTTCCTATATAAACAAAGAAAAGCAGGTACTCACTGCTCAGTCATTGATTCTACATGCCTGAATCGAACCTACCCATCTTCCAACTCAACAGTACCGTGAATTCTCTGAATCCTCTCTCCTTGTTATTGACTGTGTGTGTGAGTGAGAACGAGGATTCCCGGTGGGAGTCTCAACTCTGCATAGAGCGTTTTCATAGTAAAGTGCGTGGTTTGCCTTCTCTCTCGTGTTCACTCCGCGATTGGGTTTATCCACCACACTACACTGGACAAACAGTGATAGACCAGCCTGACACAAAGTCAAGGTGAAC
>JBBPCZ010000028.1:2786159-2790239 GCA_037974445.1 Brycinus macrolepidotus
TAATTATGTTGTGTACACAGTTTAACACACGTCCTTTAGTAAAGCGGTGTCAGAAAATTTCAGACAATTGGCAAGAAAATGCAAAACTATTGCAAGGAAACACAATGCTATCACAAGGTCCGACAAAAATGTGAGGGAATGCAAATCTATTGCAGGAAAATGCAAAACAATCACAAAGGAATGCAAAACCATTGTGAGGAAACACAAAACCATTGCTAAGGAAAGCAAACAATTGCAAGGAAATGCAAAACGTCTTATAAAAAATGCAAAAAATATTGCTATGGAATGCAAAACATTCATTACCATGCACAATACTATCGAAAAGAAACATAAAACTATTGCGTCGGAATGCATAACATTTAAAAAAGAAACGCAAAACTATTGAGAGAGAAAGCAGCATTTGAAAGAAAAGGCAAAACTTGCTGTTTGAAATGCAAAGCTATTGTGACGGAAATGCAAACCCATTAGAAGTGAATGCAAAATTATTGCAAAGGAATGTAAGACTACTGTGAAGGACAATTCCGAGAGAACTTTTTTCTTCACGGCCCCATAAATCCAACTGTCCTTTTTAACTGCGCATCTTTAATGCCAATGTCATTTTATGGTAAAACAAAAATGAGTTTAACCAGGTAAAATAATAATCACATATACTGGATACGTCAATACATTAATCACATGCTTCCATTTTTCTGTTGGGTTGCTACTGGATAAAAAAAGCTAATTCTAACAAAGGACAGATCCATGTTCTTTAAAAAAAAAAAACAAAAACAAAAAAAACACTTATCTTGGCAGCTCTGAATCTACAACGGAGGCTAACTCGGCCTTATCCGGGCCGAGGTGTTATTATTAACAGGCATAGATGGAGGATTGGGCCGTCACAAATGAAAAATGGCTTTTTTGCGTCTCGGGAGCCGGAAAGAGCCATAAAAACCAGGGACATGCAAAACAGCACGGAGAAAGAATGAATATGCGGAGGCAGTCACTGCCACCCCCTGGGGATGAAGTGGGGGGTGGCGGTGGGGGGGGGGTTTCAGGCAAGAAATCATTCCATCCAGCCAGCCGCATCATTTGCATGGTGCATAATCTCCAAGGCTGCGCCATGCAAATGCCTCCCCGTGTGGAAATGGAGAGCCTTTGAAAGGGAAGGTTGTCAGGAGTAAATTTGTACACAGAGAGCAGCGAACACCAGGCCTTAAATCACTCTCAATTAACTGACACCTTCAATACTGAGCCTCCACTTCACACATATGGAAAAAGTTCCAGGCTGGAGACGCCACCTCATTTCAGTTTCTGCGTTTTCTCTTTTTTTTCTTTTCGCCGCGGCCCAGTAACAAACCAGCCCCCCTTCTTTATTAAAACCATATTCAAATGTGATTTGTGTTGCTCTCCGCTGGATGTCGGTGGGATTGGACTGAAAGCATCTTCAATCACTTTTTGCTGCACAATAGAGTCCAGCCTACAGTGATGCCCAGCAGCAGGGCCTGCGGTCTGAAGACTTTACTGAAACTGATCCTCAATTTCCCTTTACTGCATGTGGCTACATGTGTTTTTTGGGGTCTTTATGGGAGAAGTAGTGTCTGTCTATCTATCTATCTATCTATCTATCTATCTATCTGTCTGTCTGTCTGTCTCTTTTTTGTCTGTCTATCTATCATCTATCTGTCTGTCTGTCTATCTGTCTATCTATCTATCTATCCATCTATTTACCTATCTGTCTGTCTGATGTATGTCTGAAGCTTTCCTAAAGTGTGTATAATTTACATATATATATATATATATACGTGTGTGTGCGTACATTCATATATATAGATTCATATACACTCTCACACACACACACACACACACACACACACACATATATATATATATATACATATATATATATATATATATATACAGGGATGATTTGTTTTGCTATGAACTTTTTCCTATGAACTTTTCACAATTCACATCAAACCAGTTGACAGGAATATGTGTTTAATAGAACTGTCCCAGAGAACTTTAGGAGGCTCCTTCACCATGATACCAAGTGACAACATGCATCTGTACACTCCACTTTTTATTTTTGCACTCATTCATGTTCCATATCTCTATTTTAACATAGTGTCTAAACGCTTCTTCCCCCATCAGTTTTATGTTTTAAAAACATTCCATGTACTTCAGTTGAAGCATGTAGAGATTAACTCCTTGTATGCTGCAGTTTTACAGAAACTCCTTTTGTGAGGCCTGTTTAAAAAAAGGCTTGGCAAAGAACAGGCATCGCTTTTTCTGATTTCTAACAACTGGCAGACCGAATGGTTTTACAGAATAATTATGTGATAATATTCTAATTCCTAATTAATCTGGGGTGTAAAGAGCTCGTCTGGCCACAAGGATAATGTTACTAATTTTACTTTTGCCATCAAAGTCTGTATATATACAATACTGTGCAAAAGTCCTGTTTAACCCGTTTAATTCTATTTATCTGAGCAGTGAGGGACTTTCTGCCAACAAACACACAAGTGAACATTAGAATAAACACAAACAAACAAGAAAGCAGTAAAAAGTATCAAGATTAGTTTAGTTTGTAAAAAGGAGTTGATATTGTGTGAGCTGGTGAGGAGAACACAGGTTTGGTTCCATGCACACAAATGTCTAGTCCCTGGTTAACCAAGTACATTCCAGTGAACCACTTCACCTTATACCTTAAATACCTCTCATATTACACTCTGGACTTTCAACGGCACCTGCACTTTACCTTCTGTTTACTGTTTACGGCCACTACAGGCACCCTTATGTCCTGTCACTCAGTGTGATAAGATATAATTTACACTTACTCAGTGTGGTTCAGTGCTGTAACTGCATCCTGTGCAATAATAATCACACATATAGTGCAACACTAGTCACTCTGGAAGGTTTACATCCCATTCATGCTATACTGTTACACTACATTACTGTACATTGTTCTGAGGTCTATTTATTGTGTTGTGTTGTTTCTGTCATAACTTCCACTCTGTTGAATGTTGTTATATGTTTTCTACGGTCCGTGGAGAGACGTCTCATCACACCGTGTACGTGAAAAGAAAAAGAAAAAAAAAAATATATATATATATATATATGTATATATATATATATATATATATATATATATATATGTATATATCTGTTCTATAAGGCCTTGAGGGTCCCACATTGCTCTCTTCCCATTCAGTGTGAACTCCAGAGAACGTCAGAAGTACACAACATTGCTGCCACATGTAGCAAGAGGTGTGTGTGTGTGTGTGCAGACTTGCCAGACTACTAGCTGTAATTTCATAAGCTCTGATAAGGATCTTAAAAGGGCGGCTTGTGTAATTGTGCTTCATTCAGATGAGGACCTTCATTTCCTCTAATTGAGTGGCTTTAGATCAGACTGGCAGGTCAGTAAAATAAAGACACTTCCACTCATCCATTCATCATCCTCCCTTCTTCCCCATGTCTGCTCCCCTGATGCTGATGGAGCAGAAAGAGCAGCAGTGCTATCAGAGCTCAGGATAACAATCTCCACTTTGCTGCAGTAAGGCTAAAGTTAAAATCCTGATAGATGTGTGTCTTCGTCTGCTGAAGAAGCTCATGGGGGTCAATATAACCCCACCTACAGCACAGTCTTTCTGTCTTGATGGTTCAAATTCATATAAAGTACCGTGCAAAAGTCCTAGGCACCTGCTGCTGCAAAAAAATAAATAAAAAATAATAATATAAAAATAAAAAACTGTTTAGATAAGCAGTTAATGTTTTTTCATATTAATATTTCATATAATATTTAGTAATTAAATGTACTAGAAAAAACTAAAACAGAATAAATACAAACAACATTCTACAGTAAATAGTGATTGTATATTCAGTATATGTCAGGGGCGAGAAGGAGGGAGAAAAGGGGAGGACGCACTCAGCAGTAGATACTATGTTTTTAATGAAGAAAGAATAACACACAGAAACAAACAGGACAGGACACTTCAGACTCGGCTCCCCAAACTAACAAAATAACATAAACCAAAGCGCAGGCTGAGTCCCTCGGAACAACGCACGGCCAAACCCGTGGACGAGGCGGGGGTGCAAGGC
>JBBPCZ010000028.1:2814878-2830639 GCA_037974445.1 Brycinus macrolepidotus
TAAGCAAACCCAGCAGAGACTCTGTTTACTCTGCAGCTGCTCCAGTTCTCAGTTCTCAGCAGAAATGAACCTCCTAACAGTTTATTTTACTTTGTTTCATTTTTTTACCCAGTTTGCCCCCCAGTTAATCAAGGCCAGTTACACCAAGATGGTAGGAACCATCACGAAAGGGTGCAGGCTTAGTACAATACTGTGCAAAAGTATTAGGCACCCGTGAAATTAATATTTAAAAACTGCCTAGATGAGCAATCAGTGTTTTTTTCCATATAAATATTATTAAATATACTAAAGAAAACGTTTATTTTACACTTTGTGTACATTTCATGGTCAATAGTTTGAAAATGTGAGTCACATGGGAGGGATGATGTGATTCATCTGGAAACTGAAAGAGAAATACAATTTGATTTCCTACTTCTGATGAATCCTGCTAAGAGGAGAGTAAGAGAGTGGCCAGCAGAGAGCAGCAGAGTCAATGAAGCTGTTCAGGAAAGTGCATGCTGTTTGAATGCAGGTTGATTGACAAGACTGTTTTTTATTAATTAATCTTTGATTTTCTGATTGTATGACGTTTGTGTGGAGCAACTGTGTGCAGTTCAGCATTTTAGATAAAAAAGTCTTGCATTATCATAATCAGAATCAGAAACAGTAAACTTTGTCAATTCTGGATGAAACTGCTTAAAACAGCAAGTGCAAGGTGGTAAACTGGCATTTCCCACTTTTTTGTCAACAAATTTACTATAATAATAATAACAATAATAATAATAATAATAATAACACTGATACTACTACTACTACTACTACTACTAATAATAATAATACTATGATAAAACAATGAAACAAAAAGACTAAAATCTGTGTTGTCCATTATTTTGTATTTGTATCCAGCACAAACTGACATTTCCTACTTGTTCATGGTGCTCACTTTTTTACTCCTATCTATCTGTTTTTACTCCTAATTACTACTATCTATCTGTCTGTCTATCTATATATACACTATAATAATACTACCACTACTACTACTACCACTATTACAACTACTACTACTACTACTACTACTACTACTACTACCACTACTACTACAACTACTACTACTACTACCACTACTACTACTACACTAATACTATCACTACTACTACTACTACCACTACTACTACAATTACGACTACTACTACTACCACTACTACCACTACTACTACTACTACTATTACTACTACTACTACAACTACTACTACCACTACTACAGCTACTACTACTACTACTACTAATAATAATAATCTGATAAAAGAATGAATAAAAAAAGTCTAAACTCTGCATTGGATTCATACTTCGTATATCTTGTATCTACTGCTGTCATGCGTAAATTCTTGTTAATTAACACTTTTAGTCTGATATTAGCACAAGTATCACTTACACAAGTATCTACCATTTGCTACGCTTACATTAAATCATATGTAAAGTAAAGCACATTCTTCTCTTGTGCAAAAATTTGTTTAAAAAAATAAGCAAAAATAAATAAATGCAAACAACAAAAGAAAAAAGTGGACAAAACTCTCTCATTCTCTACCTACTGGAATGTACACTAATAGTGTTAGCATTATAGATTGACAATGTTACACTGGCAAAATCTACATTCTACAGCTCTTATTACTCTGTATTAGTGCCTGATGACTTTATCCTCACCTGAAAGAGTGAAAAATACTTACACTGTCAGAATTTCCAGCTAAAGTCAGACGCAGACTAAGCTCGAACCTGAACCGGAGCTCAAACATGTTACTGCACCTGTTATTAGGAAGAGCTGATATTGTTTTTGAGAGCCATGTGAAATATGTGGGGGGTTCAAGACCTCCTGATTGACATTTGAGGCCCCTGAAAGTCTCAGCAAAGCCTGTTTAGTTCCATCTGCCACCAGCCCATCCCACGCCAACAAATAATATTTAGTTTAGTTGTGGCCATCAAAATTTCATAGCCTGGATATGAGTATGTGTGCGAAGCCTTCGCTGTTTTAAAATTTGGTGTATACTGCCTCCAACTGTCTGTTTCAGGTGTCAACCAGTCAGTCAGAGACTAAGTCAGTCAGTCAGTCAGTCAGTCGATCAATCAGTCTATCAGTCAGTCTGTCAATGACTCAGTTTGTCAGTCTATCAGTCAGTCATTTGTTTAATCAGTCAGTCAATGTGTCAGTCAGTCTATCAATTGGTCAGTCAGTCAGTCAGTCAATCAGTCAGAGATTCAGTCAGTCAGAGATTCAGTCTGTCAGTCAGTCAGTCTGAGATTCAGTCAGTCAGTCAGTCTGGGAGTCAATCATTCGGTTAATCAGTCAGTCATTGAGTCAGTCAGTCTATCAGTCGGTCAGTCAGTCAGTCAGTGAGTCAGAGATGCAGTGTGTCAGTCAGTCAGTCTGAAATTCAGTCAGTCAGTCAGTCAGTCTGAGAGTCAGTCAGTCGGTCAGTCAGAGATTCAGTCAGTCAGTCAGTTAGTCAGTTAGTTGACAGTCAGTCAGTCAGTCAGTCAGTCAGACAGTCAGTCAATCAGTCAATCAGTCAATCAGTCAGTCAGTCAGTCGTTCAGTCATTCAGAGACTCAGTCAGTCAGTCAGTCAATAAATCAGTCATACAGTCAGAGACTCAGTCAGTCAGTCAATCAGTTGGTCAGCCAGCCAGTCAGTCAATCAGTCAGACAGTCATTTAGTCATTCAGTCATTCAGTCAGTCAAGGATTCAGTTAGTCAGTCAGTCAATTTGTCTGTCAGATGGTCAGTCAGTCTGTCAGTTAGTTAATCAGTCAGTCAGTCAGACAGTCCATCATTCAGTCAGTCAGAGACTCAGTCAGTCAGTTTATCAGCCAGTCAGTCAGTCAATCAGTCAGTCACTTAGTCAGACAGTCAAAGTCAATCAGTCAATCACTCAGTCAGTCAGTCATTCAGTCAGTCAGTCAGTGAGAGACAGTAAGAGCGGGCAGCTCTCGCAGGCTGGCACAGCGGGCACCGGGCACTAGTCATGCATGCAGTTCAGTAAGTGCTGTTTCACAAGGAACAGCTGAAAAGTGTTTTGTTTTGTCCAGCAGGACGCAGCTGGGTGGATTAACTAGGTCTAAATGGAGGCAGATTTTTTAGCAATTGAAAGTCTTTGCTGAAACAGCTGGAGGGTTTGTTCACAGCCAGATCTGCTGCAGAACAGCTGAAGAAGTTTCTTCGCCATTATGAATCTCCTACAGGACGAGGCAGCTGAGAAACCGAAATCACTGTCAGACGTGTGCTGGCACCACGGCGAGTGAGGAATAACGCAAACATGATCTCCACCAGGACGTAAATAAAACAGCCTCAGCATTATTCACATCTGCTTCACTGAAATTAGTCATGCTGTGTGTGTGTGTGTGTGTGTGTGTGTGTGTGTAAAAATGAGGCATAAAAAATTATTTGACTGAAATGTGCACATAATTTCCACATGAATAAAACACATAAATACAATTATGGCCAAAAGTAAGTAAATGTGGAAAAGCTATAAATCACGAATATGGTCTAAATATCTATTCTTGAAATTTAATCTGGATGCACACATTCCTGGTACTCATCCCCCAGGAAACTTTTCGGGGTGAGTTCATCTCATTTTTGTCATTAATTAACAGTGATCTGTGCATAAGAAAAGCTGCTAAAACCTTGAATCTCCAAAAGAAAAGGAAAATGTTTTTTTTTTAAACTTTCAATGCTTGTTAATGTAACAAAATCTGATTTTTGTTATGCTGGACCATTTCTACTGGTCTGTTGTGAAATTTCGACACAATATCAACAGCAACTGGGATTTTCAAAATGTAAAACAACACAAAAAACAAAACAAAACAAACAAATAAAAACAGAGATAAGATTTTTGGCACAATATGATACACAAGGAGTGGAAATTTAATTTCTAAGACACAGTGAGTATAATCCCAGTTACACAGTTATATTTTTTGAATAGATCAAATTGACATTTTAAATGGTTCTTTTTTCAAATTACATTTTTTAATTATTAAAATGAGGTGGAGTCATTAAGACACATTTAACATCTAATATTTTAGCGTTGTATTTATTTTTGCATTTTGAAAAATGCAAGGACTACAAATTATGTGATGTATTACATAATTACACATTCTGCAAAACTGACAAACTGATTCAAGATTCAAGGCCTCTTTCCCCAGGTCGATTTTCTTTGTGTTAAAAGAAACAAAACGGCAGCTGTTTCAGTTTATTTCCACTAACTGTGTGTAGGTTTGTGTATCATCATCATGTACATGCTATATTTATGCACGGATGCACTTTAGCTTTGCAGTAAATGTGCATTATCCTTAAAGAGGGGCATTTTCTTCATTTCCCTACTACACCTTTGACTGAAGTAAATTTACTGCATAATTTTTCCACTGAATTTGTGCTTTTCGGTTGGTTTACCAGCAAAAAAAATATATAGTTTAATTTTTTTTTTTTTTTTTTTTAAGTTCAAACATCACATCACACATTAGAGTGCAAAACCTTTGCCTGATGTAACAGATATGAACAAAGGCTGCTTCAGTATTTGAAGCACTCGCTGACACAGAGCCTCAAAGAGAACTACGCTAGCACACATGCTGGAACAATCAGCCAGATCAGAATCAGATCAGAGCACTCCAGGGGCATGCTGGGAACGGCACAGGGCCAAAGCCGTGTCACACACTCTCTGGTGGCTGCAGCGGCCATGTCCTGAGGGGAGCGATGGAGTTTTTGTGGGCCCTCTCAAGTAGCCTCATAGCCCGATTAGCCCTTTCTGATAACAGAAAACTACATGCCTCTATATTTCACAATCAAGATAATCAAGATATTTAGATCAAACATTAAGGACCGTTTGATATCCAGAGGAAAGGTGGAATTCATACATTTACAAGGAAAGTTTACATTAGCTATTGCACTCTAGGCAAGGTGGCCATGTGTCATGTTTGCATTTGTCCTATATATTTATGCTATACACGTTCATTCATGTTGTGTTTCGGTACTATTGATATTAAATTCTTTTATAAATAAAATGTAGACCTTTCAGTCTACAAATTACAGTCCACTGAGAAGAGAGAAAGAATGCTGCTGCATTGCAGGGTTTGAAAAAAGCCCCTGCTTCAGGGCCTAGATGGCCTATGATAATTTGCTCTATTATGTGGTGGGTCAACCGCAATTGGGAAGCAGCATGGCAGCTGGTGCAAATTTTGCAAGTTGGAGTGCATTTATCTGTCATGGTCAAGCGCAAATAATGGTTAACTGTTGCGGCACATTAGGGTTCTGTGGTACACGCCGCTTCCTTCTTTCAGCTCAGCCTCAGCAAACCAACCTGTTTCTCCCTGTCAGCTGAAAATAAGGTTTCGCCCACAAATTAGTCCCTTCGCTCCAGTGCAGCTTAACTAGGGACACCATGCATCTTACACAAAAAAACTCACTTTTTTAGGTGTTAGCACTGGTGCTAACAAACTAGATCTACAGTAGCACAAAAGTTCATTTGCAAGGCTTCAGATGATCAAACACTGCCATTTTCTGTTTAAATTAGATATGTGCAATATAACTCAACTGTTTATCCTTTGAATCGACTGAATGTTAGATTGTTCATTTCATCCCCTTATTATCTGCTGCTCTTTTTCGCCTTTATTTTTTATTTTTATTTCTAATTGCATTATTAATACTAAGTCACTTTCATAAGCCGGTTTCCACGACTGATCTGCTGGTACAGTACTTGAAATCTTACACACAGCAGTGTCAGAGCTACAGTTATTTTGCTACAATAATGTTCTGTAATTTTGTTGCACTATTGTTTATTATAATTTTTTAAAAATATTCTCTGTTGTCTTATTATCTTTTATTCTTCTGTTGCACTGAGCAGGCGAATGACAAAAGAATTTCACTTGGGATATATGAAGTTCTTTCTTATCTTATCTTATCTTGCTATAGACTAAAACTACCACTGGGGTTAACACTAGAGCTAACAGTAGAGTCAAAATGAGAGTTAACATTAGAACTAACACCATAGCTAACAGAAGAGATAACACTAGAGTCAATGTTAGAGCTAACACTGAAGTTAAAATTACAGTTAACATTAGAGCCAAGAGTGGAGTTAAAATTAGAGTTGACATTAGAAATAACACTACAGGTAACAGTAGAGCTGACACTAGAGCTAACACTAGAGCTAAAAGAAGAATTAACACTAGAGCTAACAGTAGAGCTAAAAGAAGAATTAACACTAGAGCTAACAGTAGAGTTAATACTAGAGCTAACAGTAGAGTTAACACTAGAGCTAAAAGAAGAATTAACACTAGAGCTAACACTAGAGTTAACACTAGAGCTAACAGTAGAGTTAACATTAGAGCTAACAGTAGAGTTAACACTAGAGCTAACAGTAGAGTTAACACTAGAGCTAACAGTAGAGTTAACACTAGAGCTAAAAGAAGAATTAACACTAGAGCTAACAGTAGAGTTAACACTAGAGCTAAAAGAAGAATTAACACAAGAGCTAACAGTAGAGTTAACACTAGAGCAAACAGTAGAGTTAAAATTAGAGTTAACACTGGAGCTAACAATGCAACATGAAAGTTTCTTGCTGCACTCATAACAACTAGGAACTGGGAATTTTCCAAATTGGAATAATATTTACCACCTAAAAGAGTTCATGTAACTTGAGTTCAGAGGTCAGCTAGAACTTTTCTAGTTGTGTGCATATAAAAAGCTCTTTAAAATGATTTACACTGGAAGTACATTTGGTTAAAGGGAATGCAAGCTATGACATTTCATCATTAAAACAGTTTGATGTTGCAAAGAACAGCTGAACCTTGCAATTATCCAGTGGTGAACCAGGACTGTTATGGCTTGGCCTTCAGTTCAGGCCATAAATATCAATACACAGTTTTAAAAATGAAGAAAAAAACACAATAGTGTTTTTTTTTAACTATTTCTGCTAGCATCACTATGGGATTCTAGTACATCAGCTCTAGCTAATGGCATTGCATTTTAAGATTTCTGGGGCTTTCTGGATTAAACATGGAATCTGAAGCTTGTAAATAACAATCCATGTTTTATTTGCATGTAACAAACATATTAACTTGTATTTTACTTTGTATTTAGCATTTCCAGAGACAATCCTTCAGTTACGCATCATGGAAAATACAATGAAATAAAGAAAAATCCTGAGTGGAGCATTTTCTATTTCAAGGCATTTCAAGAATTTAACCAAAGATTAACAGTAAAATAAGAATAGTACCAGTGCTTGCCAAATTTAAATACAAATAGAATTCTTTTACAGAATGAATATAAAATTACAGACACTTTATTAAGTTGCCAGAATCATTAGGCCTTCAGATGAGGCCTAGAGAATGAGGGTTATGCTCTGCAATCATAAACAGCATGACACTCACAGAAAAAATAAAAAGTCTATTGAATGAGCTTAAAACACTCTGTTAGTTCTTGCTCTACAGGTATAACCATGTTAAAATTACATCATGGAACAGCAACTAGGAAGTCGGATGTGGGAATTTTGAATGTGGGAAGTTTAAACAGACATTCAAATAGATTTTTCCTCCTTTGAGGTTAGAAACTTTCTAGTTCCCACTTGGTCATAAATTACCACCGGCAGACACCACACGAACACTCTTCAAAAACATACGAAGAAATTAGATACATCAAATTTTTGATGCAGATCGAATTGAATTCGAATTTACTCAAATTGTAATCATGGCTGAGGACAGGAGCAGTTAAGTAGCTTTTTAACCCTGTATAAATATTTACATTTGTACAAATACCAAATAACATAGATGCCAGCTGACTACTAGATAATGAACCAGAGAGTGTGTTGTGTGTGTGTGTGTGTGTGTGTGTGTGTGTGTTTTTGTGTTTCTGTACTTTTAATTAGAACTGTCATCATTCAAGATTCAAGATTGTATTTATTATTTGTCACATACACAGTTAAACACATAAAAAATGCAATGCACCACAACCATGAATCACTACAGAGACGGTGCAACAACTTCGAAAATAGAATGAAAATGAATAAACTAGAGAAAGATAAAGTAACAAATCAACAATTGTGTACACTGTATACAGACAAGAATGCCTCTTGTGACTGGAAAAGATAATACAAGAAGATTTTGCGAATAGCTTATCTGAGTCATGATAGTATTAAGATTTATTTATATGTTATACTTTTAAACTTTAGTGTTACAGAACTGCCGTGTAGTTAAAAGTGCTAAAGAGAGCTAGCGAAAAAATTCTGATAAGTAAGCAACTCACAAAAGAGAAAAAATGTGTTTATATAATAGAAACTTTTTATAAAAAATAGAAACAATAAGATTTGCACGTCTATTTTGAAGGTGTGTCCTGTTTCTCTTTATTTTCATCATGAATGACCAAGTGATCGAGCTCCTGCTCCTAGAAAAGTGCTGCCCAATTTACACTTGAAAGCAACCCCAAACTTTTCAGTCGCGTCCTTGACGACGTGTCCTTGGTAACGTGTCCTTGACGACACATCCTTGGCAGTGCCTTCGAGTTACTTGTGTTACTCCTGACAGCTCGGCTCTGCAGAGATTAGCGCTTTCCCTTATGTTACACTGCAGTTCAGTTATGAAGGCCTCGATGCTCAGTAGAAGTGAAATGAAGGACAGCTTGCCTGCAAGCGCACATTTATTTCAGCGTGGAATATTTTTTATTGTGAGCTGTTCAGCCCTGATCTTTTGCGCTGGACACACACACACCCCTCTGTGAGTCATTATTGGATGGGGTGGTTCATTTTTTACGTCTGCTCTTGGACTGGCCAATACATGCTGGCGGTGAGATCAGAGGTCACGAATGGGGATGGTAGACTTCTGCAGGAGCATTTGCAGGTGTCAGAGCAGGGGAAATGTGTGTGTGTGTGTGTGTGTGTGTGTGTGTGTGTGTGTGTTATTCCTGGACTTTCATTTCAGCCTATACATCTGCTCAGGACTATTAGAGGGCCGGTTTTGAGTGCAGGCCCGAACAAAGGGAGTGCTATTCTAGAATGGAAAGCGTAGGGAAGCAAGAAAATTGTGCTCTTGAGCGTGGCTGTCATAAACGATCTCCACCAACTGAAAACACTGACCTGGAGTCATTGTCGAGGATGCCATAATACGGGACGATTGTTCGGTAGCTTGGCAGAAACTCTTTAGTTTATATCTCAGCAAACCAACTCAATATCAGCTGAAAGTGAGGATTTCGCCCACAAAGTAGTCCCTTTGCTCCAGTGCAGCTCATCCAGGAACACCACGTGCATATTAACCAAAAAAATTGTTTAGGTCTAACAGGCTAGACCTGCAGGAGCACAAAAAACAATTTGCAAGGTTTCAGATGCTTTCTGAACTCTCTTTCAACACTAGAGTTGAAAGCAGAGCTAACAACTGAGTATAAATCAGAGTTACCACTAGAGCTAACAGTAGAGTAAACACTAGAGTCAATGGTCGAGCTAACACCAGAGTTAAAATTAGCATAAACATTAGAGCTAAGAGTGGAGTTAACACTAGAGTTAACAGTAGATCTAATACTAGAGTTAAAAGCATGGAAACCACTAGAGCTAACAGTAGAGTTAACAGTAGAGCTAATACTAGAGCTAACTCTAGAGCTCACAACAGAACCACATGAACGGTCATATGATGAAATTTTGATGCAGCTCCAGTTGAAGTCGAATTGAATTATTTTTCTATGCTTTCCATTCTAGAATAGCCCTCCCAGGACGATCGTTTGGTAGCTTGGCAGAAACTCTTTAGTTGCCATTAAAGTGCATGTAATTTTAACAGAAGGAACAGTGGGAATATCAGTGACCCAGAATGCTTCAAATGAATCATTTTCAATTTCCATGAACTTAAATCAGAGCCTGAAGAGTCGTGTACAAATTCTACAGACTTTTAAATTCATTCCAGCGGCGCTGTCATTGGTCCACGTGCCTAAAATTACAGTCTGTTTTTATTTTAGCTGTAACGCACATGCAGCTTCATCTTCTTCTCTTGTGGTGTTGTTTCTTGTACGAGCGTCTGTGGGGTTTGGACTTTGCTGCAGGTGGAAGCCTGAGGCTGCAATTATGGGCCATTAAGTCAATGCTGGTGTGCGTGCGTGGCGTGCATGTGTGTGTGTATGTGAATCTGTCTGTGTGTGTGTGTGTGTATGTGTGTGAGAGAGTCTAAGCGCTTTTGTAGATACATTTGAGGACATTTCAAAGTGTTTTTAATGCATTTGTTAGTTTGCAATAGCACACTGAGCAGATTTATTTGGAATAAAACAAAATGTACGTGCAACATAAAATATTTGCAGCTCACACATTTTTTTATATGAACATTCAGGAATGCCTATAAAAACTGACAGTGTGATGAAAGTGAGTGCAGCTGTCAGAGTTGTTATTTAGTTACTGCATATTGAAAAAAAAACAGCTCTTTTACTGCAAAACTTTGTTTTTCCATTATAATACACAAGAAGCCGTGTATTAAAAATACATTTGAAATATGTTTAGAAAAAAAATTGAACTGTTGTCAATTAACCCACACTGTTCTTCACTGATACTAATTGGTGCTTTCTTAAGGTACTTTTTCTGTTAAGTCAGTTATTTCATGAAATATATTATCATTTGGTCTCAGTCCACCGCTGGACTCCCTCAACCCTCCAAGCACATCCAGTTCAAAATTGATGCTAAACTTATCACTCATTCAACACTAAAGAGGCTCCAAAGAGCTCAGAAACACTGATTTATCAGTCTATCCAGCCTTTAGCAGGAACTTCAGTGCTTGCGAAGAAACTGATTGTTGGGTTTCTTTGTAGAATCTCTATAATGAGTGCGATTTATGCACTTATTTTAAAATAACTAATGTACAGCACTGAAGATGTCTCTTTAATTTTGAAGGAATATATATTCTAATGGTAACAAACCACTATTAGTGTTATTAAAAAACTACTTCAGCAGTATTTTTTTTTTTTTTCTATGGTATTTATATCCACCTCTCTTACTGAACACAGCATTTTGTGTATATAGTGTATTTGGTATAGTATTTTCAGAGTTTTATTTTGACTTTGTTTTAAATTTTATATTGTTCTTGTCTCTGTCTCTGTGTGTCTGTGCAGTTGGAGCATAAACAGTTTCCTCTGGGATCAATAAAGTTTTCTGATTCAGATTCTGATTAATGTGGTCTTGATGGAGAAAGTATGTGCATGTGTGTGTGTGTGTGTGTGTGTGTGTTTGCAGGTGAGCCTGTTGGACCTTCACCATTCAGAAGGCCATGGTCAAAGTCTTTTGTGAGAGGTCAGAGGTCACGATCCTGGAGCTTATCCCACAGTTTATTTTTAGTCCAAACAGAGTTGCTATTTAAAGCATCTTACAGAGGAGGTGTCCTAGTAATTACGGCTGTTCAGTTCGGCCCGCCTTCTCTGCTCAATTGCAGCCATGTGTGGACTGGCCAGGGGTATGGGGTCTGCTCCTCTACACACACACACACACACACACATATATACACACACACACACACATATACACACACATGTTTATGTATATGCTTATCCCACTCCGTGGGCCACATGTTTGTCCAGAAGGTTTATTTGAAACCTGTCCGTCATGCGCAAAAAGGCAGAACAAAATATTTTTACTAGTCCATATTCATTATTTCGATGAGGGCCTTTCAGGAGCAGTTAAGGCTCAGCCGTGCCGAACTGCATCCCCTCTCCTCGTTTCCAGTTTTCCTTCTGCTCACGCGGGACCCGGAGCGCTTTGTAATCCCTCAATCTGCAGGTCATTCATTACGGGCTCCAATAAACTCCAACGTACAGAGTTACAGGCTGCCCTTCTGATGCTTGTGGGCTTCGGAGGTCTGTGATTAAACCTGAAAATGACCGGAGTGGTGCAGGACAGCTCACCCACCGAGCAGCAGGCAGATATCTGGACCTCCGTCCTGCAGCAGACTTGCACGATGACGTCCCCGTTGTTTGCGAGACGGTGCTTTGAAGCGTCTTAAATGCTATTCTTTTCCATCACACCATAAGCAGGCCATAAAACATTTCATTACGGCCTAATTAAAACCCCTGCTGGTTCTGAAATGCACCCCCCCAACCACCACCACCACCACACCAATCATCCCCTGTCACCATGCCTCGGTGACAAAGTTCTTTCCACTTGTGTAAAAGAAAAAACAAAACAAAACACTGCGCTTTGCTGAAAAGATACCACGAGCTGCAGGGCTGCGTAAAACTCACAGATAAATCAGTTTTTCTGAAATTTTGCACTTCCTGGCACTGAGCTCCTTCTTCCACGCTTCCCTACCCTCCGATTCCTATCTGCTAAATGGACGGTCGGCGCTTAGTAGCTGGGCTTCCGCTGCAATTTTCGGACCCCCAGGGGACACCAGGGTCTCAGAAATGTTACTCAGACATAAATGGTGACACAGAAACTGCTCTGAGAAGGATTCTTTCTAGACCGAGACCATCTTCAGCCTGAAAAAGACGAGTGAAATGGGAGCCCTCCTGAGGTTATACAGCCGAGGCGACCCAGCCGTCAAAATCGTTTTTCTTTTTTAAAACCCCCAAATTTCTACCATGCAGCCAAGACTGCAGTTAATGCAGCATTTTTGGGCCAATTTCAGGATTAAGGTGAAATTGCTGGTTTTATGAAGGTCCCAGTCGCAGCCCTGCAAGATTTTTTAAAGCTGCTTCTGAAATACAGTACAGTCCAGGTGGTAAAAGACAAAATCTCAGAGAAAACAAAAACAAAATCGAGGGAAGAAGGAAGGAGGTTTGCGTTTTATTGATCCAGCCATTCATGTGGATGACACCATCAATCATCGCTTGCCATGTGGCTGTGTGTCTGTGTGTATGTGTGTGTTTTTGTTATTCTAGTCTGAGAAAGCTTAAAGCAAAGCAAAGCTCAAGGATAAGATAACCTCCGCCATGACACATCTGGTAACACTTCGCTGTAATTGCGGCAAAACTCTGACGATCTGAGAAAAAATTCCAGCGCGCCGTTTGCCTTACGTCTGAATTTTTGCTAATTCGCTCTCTTTTGTCGTGCATAAGCCTGATCAGATAATCTTATTTTTTAAGCTCTTCTTTGCTGTTTGTAAAACTTTTTAGGCCATTCTTTCATATACAAGAGATATAAACAATTCAAAGGGATTCAAAGTTTGGTTTAGCTGTTAGTCTGGATATACTTTACCACTTTTAATTACATTGTAGGTGAATATACCATCTTAAAAACCATCTTCTTGGTACATTGCTAGTATTTGTGGGCATAATGGCTTAGTTTAATTTGAACTTCAGAAAAAAATAAAAAATATTCTAAAAATCTTTCTTACTGATTTCCTTACTTTTCCAGGTGAAAATGAACTCACCCAGCATTATAAGATCAGTGCTCAATGTGAATGAGAATGATGTGCTGACGTGTTGATCACTAGTTTTAGAATTATTACTTTGCTAAGATGCATCATTTTACTTTTCACAGTTCACAAATGCATCAAACTGAAGCCTTGCTTGACTCTAAACCTGACTCTGTACATGCAGACGTTTGGGTGAGTGCGGTATTTGTGTCATATCAGCTAATAATTTTAGCAAACGAGCAGTTTCTGAGTAAGATAGCTAATTAGCCAAATTAGAAACTTAAGAGTGGGGACTGTTGTCTCTCAAGCAGGTGGAAAATAAACTGTAGCTCTTTTTGTTCTTGTTTGGGTTTGAAGTTTTCTGGTTCCAGTTAGAACTCAAACTTGACCCTTAGGGGTTCCAGTTTGTATTCAGATTTGATCCTTGCTGGTTCCAGTTTGGACTCAAACTTGGCCTTGGTTCCAGTTTGGACTCAAACTTGGCCTTGGTTCCAGTTTGGACTCAAACTTGGCCCTTGGTTCCAGGTGGGACTCAAACTTGGCCCTTGGTTCCAGGTGGGACTCAAACTTGACTCTTACTGATTCCAGTTTGGACTCAAACTTGACCCTTCCTGG
Source organism: Brycinus macrolepidotus (assembly GCA_037974445.1). Taxonomy (NCBI): domain Eukaryota; kingdom Metazoa; phylum Chordata; class Actinopteri; order Characiformes; family Alestidae; genus Brycinus; species Brycinus macrolepidotus. Next base: position 2,828,822 of record JBBPCZ010000028.1, read on the forward strand.
TTCCAGTTTGGACTAGACTGTCCCTGGTTTGAGTTTGATTCACCCTACTTCCAGTTTGATTCCAGTTTAGCTGCATAGTTCCAGTTTTGACCCAACCATTTTCTGCCCTGGTCACATTCTAGACCTTCTAGACAGTAACTTTCTTGTGGACAGTAAACATTCAGCCTTTTATTAAAAAAAAAAAGATCTTTTTTTCTGACAAAGCTTAAGAAACGTCTATCTGAGACGGGGGGACTGGGCCGAGCAGTTCAGAGAGTTCAGCCGGGGCCACTGCTGTGCCAATCTGGTCCCGCCCTCCTCCCGGTCTCCATGCGCCTGGGTGTCCTGCTGCCTGAGGTGACTTGTGGGTCCCCCGTGAAGCCCAGACGCCCACGGCGCCCTGATTACAGAGAGTAATGAACCACAGCCACAGGAAGGGGCACCGCCAGCGGACCACCAGTTCCCATCTGCCCCTCCCCTCTCCCCAGAGCTCTGGCGTAAGACTGTGTCACAGGTAAACACATGGCAGGACGGCACAGATTGGCATCTCCCAGACTCCACAGAGGGTCCAGCGCAGAGACAGGAGGGAAGAGGTTGGCATGGATGCACCCGGGCATCTTATCTCTGGAAAATTCATCCAGCCTCTGAACAAACACAGCTCTAGTGAAACAACAATGCATTTCATGCACAATATTTCTATTGCATTACTACTGTGTGCAACATGTGGAATTTTCTGGTGCAATTTTATTGTGTTTCATTCAATGTCTGCTGCTACTGGCCATTTAAAGATACTCACTGTGTATATATATATGTTTCTATATATATGTATATATATATATGTATATATACTTATATATATACTTATATGCGACTGTGACTAATAAAGGGTTATCTTATGTTATCTTATCTCTTATTTCAGTTTCTTTACACTGAAGTGAGCAATTCAATATTCAGAGTGAATAAGAACAGACCTACTAATAGATGAAAGCACACTGTGGATGTGATTCACAGTGTCTACAATAAGGCTGGACGTTTTTTCACATGTAGTGAAAGTGGAAGGCTGAGGGTATTAAAGGTGTTTACAGAATAATTACTGCCCTCTGTTTAAGTAGAAACAGGTATACGGCCAGTCTTTATTTGGCACAATCACTGCCTCTGCGTACGGTCATTTCACTGGTGTGGTATAATAACAAACTGCAGGTTTTCAAAACACAAGACTTTGTGATTTTCCGTAGTTAAAATTCGTGTCTCTGGAGATGGATCCTTGCTAATCCTTTAAGTGGTTTTCCTTGTACCTATTGTGCGCCACTCAAGTGCCTCTGAAAGCAGATGCTTAAAGAGAACTCCCAACGCCAGATCAGGTTTTAACTCATGTTTCATTTGGCGTTTGCTTTGTTTATGTTGTCTTTGTCTCTGATACAACAATTAAAGATGCTTTAATGCTGGAATTTAATGCCACATTCCAAAAATCACACGTCTCTTGGGTGGCAGTCCGGTAAAATGCGAGTGGAAGAGGAAGGGGAATCTTTATTTTAGTGTATTTAATGGTATTGCTGTTCTAGTGAAAGGAATCTCACTAGATAGTTGTGAAAATATTACTGCTCTACAGTTGCTACAGTTGCTTTAGGTGAGTGTTATTAAAATGGGACACCTGGCAGCAAAATTAAAATTTGCAGTTAATATATTTGAATGTGTACATGGTCATAATCCCAAACAAGGGTTTATGTATGTTGTTTTAATATTGTTTGTTTCCTTTGTCTTTATAACTTTATTGTGCAGTGTCCTTGAGTGTTTTGAAAGGGTCCTACAAGTAAAATGTATTATTATTAGTGCTGGGAA
>JBBPCZ010000028.1:2850351-2861587 GCA_037974445.1 Brycinus macrolepidotus
AATCTACTGACAGCCCTAGTTTAAACCGAACCGAAACCGTGGCCCAAATACCGAGGTACGTACCGTACCGTGGGATAACTGTACCGTTGCACCCCTAATATATATATACACACATGACAGTGCAGTTGTGATAATGGTGGAAAAAAGTGGGATGGCTTTGGAATGAAACATCTAACATCACGGGGCAGCAGGTGGGCTAGTGGTTGGGGTTGCCCCTGTAACCAGAAGGTCGTGAGTTCAAATCTCAGGACTGCTAGTGGCACAACTGAGGTACCCTTGAGCAAAGTACCGTCTCACACACTGCTCCCTGGGTGCTGTGTTCCTGGCTGCCCGCTGCTTCACTTGGTGAATGAGTTAAATGGGTTAAATGGGTTAAATACAGAGAAAGAATTTGACACTGTTCACACTGTGTGCTGTGGTGTGTTCATGTATGACAAATGGTGACTTTACACTTTTAAACCTTCAGTTTTTCTCCGTTTACTGATGTTTTACACTGTTTGTCTGTCTTGTCGTTTGAAGTTACGACATAAGGGTAAATCTTGGCTCTCTGTCTGTTGAGAAGCTGAGAGATGGAAACTTCCTCATCCTTTCCTCTCTCTCTTTAGTCAGTGCAAACTTAGACTTCATCACTGCCATCTTGACTAGTTTGGCAATTTGTTTTCCACAGGAAAAACAAGCTTAATAGGTTTATGAATCAGACTTAAAGAGCCCATATCATGGAAAAATTGAATTGTTATAATATGGATAATATGTGTAGAATATAATATCTAAACATTACTAGTTTCAGAATGTACTTTCAATTGTCCTCACTTTTTTTAAATAAAAAAGTTATTATATGTATAGTGCGTGTATATGTATAGAGTATAATATATAAACAGTTTCAGAATGTACCGTCCCAGTTCTTACAATATATGGAAACTAAGCTGAAAAAACAGCCCCCTTTTTTTCATAATGTCGCAAAAACCAACTCATCTGCAAATGTCCGTTTATTCAGTCTCCTGTGGATTTTCGCTGCCAGTTCATGCTGAAGTTATAAGGAGTGTTGTAGCCTGGGTTACTTTCTGAATAAGGCACAATACAGAGGAGCCAGTCAGATCATATGTCATTTATATATCACTCTTTTCAGTAACAAAAACAGCTTGTTTAATTCTATGGGATACGAAAGATAGTTATGTAACATGAATATATTTGAATACATAAGAACATACAAATGTTATAATTGGAAAAAAAGAACATTATGAAATACAGTAAAAAGTCTGTAAATACAGTAAATACTCTGTACTAAATACACTATAAAGCTCCTCATACATGCCTCACGGATTCACCAGTCTTTGAGACACCAGGCAATACTGTGCTTTGTTTGAGCTTGTGTTCTTTTTTTAATGTATCCCTCTCATGTCGGCTCTAAAAGCGATAGAAGAAATATTTATGATCACTGTGTTTCCATGCAGGTCATCCCAAAGGACTACAAGACAATGACAGCTTTGGCGAAGGCCATCTCAAAGAACGTGCTGTTTGCCCATCTGGATGACAATGAGAGGAGGTAAGAGGAGAAACTTTTGAGTTTTAATCAACTCCATATCCGAACCGCTGCATGTTTTCCATACGATCTTGGATTTGTCTGTAGATCCATCAAACTATAGGACTGAGAAGTGACTCTTTAATCACTTCACAGATGATCTACATATAATTATGAAAAAAAAGAGAGACAGACTGAAGAGAGGGAACGAAAGAAAGAAGGAAAAAAGAAAAGAGAAGGAAAAAGGAAAGGCAAAACAGATAAGAAGCTGAAAGGAAGAACAGCATTCAAGAACAACCAGTGTATGGCTGAAAAGTGAGGTTTTATCGCTTCGTGGATGATCTAAATGTAATTAGGAATAAAAGAAAGGCAGACTGAAGAGAAGGAAAAGAAAGAAAGAAAGAAAGAAAGAAAGAAAAAAGAGAAAGAAATGGAAAGGAAAAACAGGTAAGAAGGAAGAGCAGCATGCAAGAACAACCGATTAGCTCCATTATTATTATCAGTTGTTGCAGTTGGAATTCCGCCATGTCTATTTAAAAAATGTAAAGGTTCTAAAAATGGATAATAGATAGCACATTTCCCACTGAAATTCTCTCCAAAATGATGTTGGAATTGAGTCTGGGCGTTAAGTGGTTTGAGCCGTATTAAGTGCGTTAGGAGAAGAAGAAATAGAAAAGAACTGTGCAGTGCTCGTCTTGCAAGAACTGTAATTACATGTCATGAAAATTCTAATGGGTATTATTAAATATCTGTTTCGGGTTACAGGGCCCTTAGGTCCCCCGAGCCACCAGGAGCCCCAGTGAGATTTTTTTAGATCATTTGTCAGCGGTTAAAATGTTTCAAGCACTGTTTGAAAAGAGCAAAGTTGCAGAGATAATATATAACATATACTAAATAATATGATCAGGTGTGTGGTTGGGGACCACTATAGGGTTTTATCACAAAACACATTGAACTACATTGATATGTTTACTGGCTAACTGTAGTTAAGATATTTTACGTTGCCCATTTTTTTTTACTCACACTATGGTCAATATTCATGTGCATTAAAGCTTTAGGTGTATAAAAAAATCAATCCATCAAAGCCGGCCGTGTGAAACATGAGAAGTTAAGCAGCTTAGTTTTTAAAGAGGGAAAATTAAAGCATTTATAACAGTATAAAGCAAGGCTGTCATTACAGCTGTTGTATTAGTGCTTGTAGGAGTGATAATTGTTTTTTTGATGTAGAAATTTGTTTATCTACTGAAAAAGCAATAATTTTCTTCTGATTCACACCACAAATGTCCTTGATTGGTCCAAGAGCTGATTATGATCCAAAGTCCTGAACTAGGCATGCGGTCGCCATGGTGACGTATCCTTGTGATACACTGTTGTAGATCCAGTTTTAGATCGAATCAAGCGAAGTTAGCGAAGAAATCTTGCTTGGTAGGATCAGGTAGGATGTTGTTTTGGGTTCCCTGATGTCCAGAACCAGCCCTGCACGGTATAACTATGCACATTTTCATCGCTTTACAAGTTTTTTCTCTTCGTGCTACATTTATCTTCTTGACATGAATGGGTTAATGTGTTGAGTGTAGCGGATTTCTCAAGCCTGAAAGTGTCCTGTATTTGCTGACCTCTGACAGATGAGGGGGCAGACGGGCACGGAGGGCAAGAAAGGGTACCCTCTGTATACACTCTGTTTCCGTCCGTCACCGCGGCAACGTAGAAAGGGAGAAAAAAAAAGACGATGCATTGTATACAGCAGTGTGGAAAGTGTGTTCTGGGTTAAGGAGGATTGAGTTACTTAGATCACATCAATTCTCCACACTCTGTCCGGCCTCTGTTCGAGTCGAGGGAGAGACGTCACAAATGTGAAACGGTGAAGGCCGAGAAGCACCCCCCCCCACCCTCCCACCCTACAACATCTGAGCTGGACTTAAAGTTGCTGGGAATTGTGGGAACTGTGCTCAGGTGGCAGCGTCTGTTTGGCGGAGCCGAGTTTCACTGCTGCAGAGAATCCATTATCATCGCACAGGCACCGTGAGGAGGAAAGAAAGCCCTCAGCTTTCCGCTGCTAAAGCCTCCCCAGAGCTCACCCAAAACAACCACAACACGCAAATCCCCAAAACACGGAGCTCTTCCAGCCTTCCGTCAGCTGCCGATTCATCACACTCCTTTACCGAGCGGCCTCGCCTTTGATTGGCCATCAGATCGCAGATGGATATCGTTTTACAACCCGAGATGTGCTGTAAAAGTCTTGATTCCTGCTTAAGTACATCTAGTTTATCTTCAGGACCAACGTTTACGGTAACGCGAGTTCCAGCGTTCACTCGTAAGCTGTGCTTTGCACTTAAAGGTCCCATAAAGGTCCTTTTCCGCTTATGTTTGTATGCTTTTATTTACCAAAAACAGTAATAATCAAAATCATAATTCATTTAACCTTAACATTCCCGAACCTCTATTTATCCCTTTTGTTTGTCCCTTTCTGTTCACATCGGCATCGGCACCGCTGAATTTAGCCTCATTCAAAACCAGTTCGGGCCGAAACACTCCTTATAACTTCAGTGCAAGTGGTTTCCAGATAAAGTAAATGTTTTGGGTGTTTTTTGTGACATCAGAAAAACAGTGGACTCAAAACAGGCAGCTTGTTCATCCTTTAAGGACAGTATGAACTATATAGTGAATACATGAAACTTTAACAATGTTTACATACTACATCAAACTGTTGTATTAAAAACAGAGAGAAAATAAATGAATTTCCACAATATGGACCCTTTAAGGCACATTTATGTTTTTGTCCTGAGAGGGACTCTTGTTCAGAGCTCCCTGGAACATTCCTCTTGTTTCCATAGTTACAGAGCCACAGTGGCTGGCAGTGGCCACACACAATGTCCAATTATTTTGTGTGTGTGTGTGTGTGTGTGTGTGTGTGTGGATGTGTGTGTGTGTGTGTGTGGTCCTGTCAAAGTGTCAGTTCAGCTCAAAGATGGCCAGATTGTTGCTAATTTTTATGGAGTGTGACTTTGCAGTCAGTGCTAAGTGACAGGACACCGGCGTCCCGTCAGATCGGTTTTGTCTCGGATGATGCAGAGTCTGTTTTTTGCTTTGTTCTGAACTTACATGCTTTAACTTAACAGTGAAATTTGATGCTCATAACCTGTCATTTGAGACAATAGAAACCACAGACCCCCAACTCAGGAGTGATATTTTTTGCGAATTGTCTTTGTTAGCTTATATCTTCCTATTGGAGAAGAACAGCCACTCTGTAATCTCCGCTGTGTTGTTCAGACACACGAGGGAGTGAGTCCAGAATAAATGGGATCCTATGGAGTTAGTCATTTGTAAGTGGTTCATTCTTTTTTTATGCAGACAAATCGTCTCAACACAGAGAAACGTTAAATATTTCAACACTGCTGTCATATTTCTGAAGTTATATGACTCTTTAATATTTATTCCGATGACATCAGCGAGTTTAAATTACTTTAGTCAGCCAATGAGCTGGTCGGTTCACCAACCAATCAGCACTCAGTAGCAGCAATGCCAACAGCTTACTTACGCAAAACCTGTTTTCTGTAGAACAGCGAAAGATACATGTAAATTTTAATTGATATTGTGTGACACATTCTTCTACTTTCCAACATTAAAGGAAATTCATCAAAAAAGTATTTAATTAGCATTAAGATCCATTCTCTCCCATATTTCCCATATTTTGTTATCTCTCTCCAGCTCCCCCTGGTGTTTTTTGGGGTATAACTGAAGGAACTGGAGGTAGTCGGGCTCTTTTTAAACTGGCTCTGGTTTTTATTACTACGCACAGTTTGTCCAGTAGCACTACTGTTATTATTATTATTATTATTATCATCATATTCATTATGGTGCTAAGCTAATATTGGTGGCTTCTCTTGGAAGTAGTAATCACTCAATAATAGCCTGTAGCAAAATACAGCTAATACACACACAGCACAGCCCAACAACAGAACTTAATTCCTGGTTGTTTCCCTCACAGAGTATAAAATTAAACAGGTGATTTGTGCTGCTGTGTTGATGGATGCAGACTGTTGAATTTTACTATTCTGAAAAAAAAACTCAAATCTAATGTGGCATGTGTGATAATTTGGGCACACTTTCGATTAGTCCTCTAGTGCTGTTCTCAAAGTTTTAGAGCTTATTTGACTCTTTAGGATTTAATCCAAGCAAGGAATTCTCAGAGTTCTGTGACCATATTCAGCATCTTAACAGTTGATGGAGAACCTGAAACTCAAGGTCGTGGAATCTTACAAAGCAAGAGATGAATATAAAAGTTATCAAAACATGTCTTACTTGTAATTTTCACTGTCTGAAACATCATTAAGAAATGGAAGTTAAGAAGAACTGGTGGAAGTAAATACAAGATTAGGAAGGCCAAGAAAAAACTAGTCAGGTGTGGTCAGAACTCTTTCAACAAAAGAACACCATACCAGCTGTTAAGCATCGTTTGTTAAAGGTGATTTATTCTGCTTTAGGATCGGAAATGTTGTGGGAATAGTGGAAAGAAAGGATTCTGCTAAATATCAACAAGTCCTTGGAGCTAATATACTGCAGTCGGTAAAAAAACAGAGGAGGGTGGATTTTACAACACGGTGATCCAAAATATACGTCAAAAGTAACCTTGAGCTGACTTCAAGAAGAGAAAAATTAAGAATTTGGAATGGCCTTAACTGAAAATCTATGATTACGTGCTTACAAAATGGTCTATGAATATTTCTACAAAAAAAATAAACCTAAATCAAGATGCCCCAACATATACACATACCGCAGTCTGTTTTAATAGTAATTACATCCTGCAAATAAATGATAATTGTGCATATCAGTTTGCAGAAATGTGTCATTTTTAAGTTTGTTCCATGCAGAGGCCTTGCTAACTCGATTTCACTTTGAAAAGCAACAAAATGTGTTGCGATTCCCAAATGTTTGCATACAAATATATATGCAAATAAAATAGATTCTCTTCACAACGTGAAAGGCAATGAATTTGCGGCTTGTTTTTGTGCCTTGATTTTTATATGTGGACTGTGTGGACTGGAGAGTGAACTTACATTTTGTTAGGATAATATTTACATATTATAAATGACTTTTTATTCCTTCAGTATTAACAAAAGTGGCCTGACCATCACTTTGTATGGGTGTTAAAAACACTTCTGCACAGATTACTATACCAGTAGTAAAGGCTTCGGTGATATAGGAAGCGTATTGTGCATATTGTGAGCGCCTCGTTGTTTTGGCTGTATTAAAGTCACACTCTGTACGATGTGGGAAGAGAAATTAGTGTTTTGGAAAAGTGTTTTTTTTGTTGATTTACTGTAAATCTGGTTCTTCACTGCCCTGCACTAATAAACCCCTGTCACTGGGCCTGGAGAAACAGAGGCTGTAAAGCTGCGGAGGCTGCAGCAATCGATAGTGACATAAGGGCACGGCCCATGATGTAATCAGCATGGCAGTAATTGATTAGCAAGTTGTTTAACGAGCATGGAACATTCTCAGTGAGCTCAGAGCACTAAATCATAACTGGCTGTGGGAGAGTGAGTGATGCTGCAGGGCAGGGCCTCGACCCAGTCTTTACTGGACCCAGTCGACCCTCCTGTCCATCAGGGGAGTGGAGACCACCGCACAGTTCAGATTTACGGTGGATAATTAGCTTTAGCATTGGTTTGGTGTTTTTGAAGGTCAAAAAGTAATGTCACTTCCGTCTCTTCAGAACATGCTCCAGTTGCTCAGTTCTCCGATTGCTCATTTGTGACGTTGCTACTGGCTCGCATCATGGAAAACTGAATTTTCCTCAGAACAATATAGTAAAAGTATATTATCACAAGACATTTTTACTATAAACTAAACATCATCCTCCCTGCCGTCTGTTATTTATGTTCATATACATTAACAGCAACCAGCACACAGCATGTTACAGCACATGCTCTATTACATTTGCACACTTCAGATCTGTTTACACTTGTAAATGTTTGTTTACACTATTGACACTTGTAATGTCTATTTTGTTGACATATTCTGTATTACTTGGTTCTATTACTTAGTTCTTCCTTAATGCTAGGTTTGTATTTTGATGAAGGCCTGATTTTTTTTTTTTTTTTAAGTGGAACAAAGATGGCAGCGACATTCCAACTTTTTCTGTCAGCGGCAGTAGAGGAGTAAACTGAATGACTGTCTATTTATCTATGTATCTGTGTATCTATCTGTCTGTCTATCTGTCTGTCTGTCTGTCTGTATGTCTGTCTGTCTGTCTGTTTGTTGGATACATTGGATGCTTGTAGCTGAAGACCAGTAGTCTGTGTCCAGCAAAACTCAAACAAAAACACACCATTAGAAACGTGTTTAAAACACTTTCTGTTGTTTTTACATGACTGTGCATCACTGTTGATCATGTACCATTTCTGATTACTCCGGTCCTCTGAGCGGCTGTGTTTTTGCCAACATGTCAGCGCGGCATTTTTGCACAAGCTGGGTCATAAAGAGTTGTTTTAAATGTTTTGCATCCTCTGCTATACCACGGTACCATGACAAACTGATCTTTCGTCCAGCGCCCTGAGATGGACTTTTTGCCTGTATTATCCCAGCCTCTGCAGTTATAGAGAGACAGCAGTTATAATCTGGATGGCGGATGTGCTGAGTTGACCTCTGAGCTCTCCTGGCATCGGCCGCGGCCTTGGCAGGCGGTTCTGTGTGAAGGAAGCATCTCTGTTATTACTCACATCACAGTTATGTAAGCTGAATGCCTCGGATTTGTTCTTCCCATTATCACTTTATTATGTTATCATCTGTTTTGATTATGGAGAGGAACGGGGCGGCGAGGCCCGGCTGATCTAAAGCAGGCTGGAATGTTTATCCTGCAACAGTCAGTCTCCTTGGTCACTTTTCCTCAGCGTTACAGCGCCGATACCTGCCCAGTTTGGAGCCTGTTTTTCATTGGGATTTATTTGGCTGCGTCTAAAATGCTTTTCCTTCTTTCTTCTCTGGAGATTCCATTGGGTTTGAATGAGAGAGCCTCCCTTTCATATGGGAAGGAGTCAGATTTCCCTGGTTTTCTGCACAGGGAAGGAAAAAATTAGGTCAGGTTTCAGTTCCCATCACATCTGCCCTCATTCAGGACAAACCCTGTAAATTAGGCATATGTTAATTCCAATGGAAATGGGGCAGCGGGGCGAAAAAGGTCTTTTTGAGATACATTTTACACATTTTTCAAATGTCCTGCAATGCCTTGACATTAGGCTGTAGGTTATTACTGATGACAGCACAGTCAGGTCAGTTTGAGTCAAGTTTTTTCTGTAGCCCATTATCATACATACACAAAGGTCATTCAGTGTACTTTACCGGAATAGAATAAAAATATTAATACATCAGGAAGCATAAAATAGTAGGAAGTAAACAAACATATAAGAAATAAAGGAATGCATGGAAAACCAATGAAAGAAGATTAAAAGTAGGTCATCCTCCTAACCTGTTCCAAACCTGCAGTACAATAACAAGACTGTACATCACAGAACACATAGCCTGCGAATAAACCCAACTAACACTGCAGCACCTTTCCTAAAAACAGGATAGCCCACTTAAAATGAGTTCAGATCAGACAAACATTGATGCACCTTTTATATTTGACCTTTGATGACTTGATGTGTGGAATAAGACACAGTTCTGGAGCTTCAAATTTAAAATATATCCATTGACTGACATGTTAATAGATGTAATGGTGGATTGCAGTGATTGGAGGAAGATAAATCAGGGTTTGGGTTGGACCCCCTCACACATTCAGAAATGATGCACACTACTACATACTAGGGCATTAACGACTTCAGATTTTTTCAGGTCGACTTATCCGTCAATAAAGTCGAAGTCGAGTCAACAAGTCGTTTGATGACGTCATCACACAGACACAGCGGAGGAACCCAGGTGTCCAACAATTAGCAACTTTTATTAAAGTTCTCTGTAACATTAACAGTCAACATGACAATTAAACTAAACAAAACAAAGGCTTATACCTTGAATTTTCTGGTAAATTTAAGAGCACAACAGAAAGTGGGAACAGCTTAAGCCGCAGCAGCCACTCACTCAGCTCCTCTGGACTGGACGACTCCCTGCAGGGCGAGCAGCACCAGGTTAGCTAGCGGATGCCGTGCATAACGCTAGTACCTTTACTGTACTTTAACACAGACTTGCGGATTGTGCAGGTCACCGTGCTGTTTGTGTGTCTAGAGTGAAGTATCACCATACACGTGATGTGTGTCTGTCACCTACTGCCTCTGCTGCCGTGTCTCTCGTCTTGTTGTGGTTTTGTGTTTAGATTCTCCTCCACGCGCCAACGTTCCCGCCCCTTTTATGAAGTGACTATAATAATTGGTTAAGTAACGTGTGTCAGCGTGAGCCAATCAGAGGCAGTGACTGCACTGAGTACACGAGCGCACACACAGAGAGAGGAAAAAAAACACGACTCGTCGACTTCTCTCATGGGGCGTCGACTTGTGCCTGTGACGGCTTTTTTGTTAATGCCCTACAACACAGTATAATTATAATGTAGATCACCAGACGAGTGTTAGATATTTAAGGAGTTATTAAGTGATGAAACAGTTAACAAGTGCATTTAAAGTTAAAGGACAGTCTAGAACTTGTTGACCATCTGTCATTTGATCCACAGGCTCCAAATCATGTTACAGCTCTTAAAATATAGAGTGGGTTTGCTATAATAATAAAAAAAATAATAATAATAGTAAAAAAAAAATAAATAAAAAAATAATAATAATAATAATACTTTCTGTAAACTGTTAATTTTCACAATGCACCAAAACCAAAAATACAGAAATCACTTTACCAGTAGACAAGTAGTTACTGTAACTTTTACAAAACTACTTAAAACATTTTTATAAACATTGCTTTCCCCAAGTCTATTGTTTTTACATTCTTTGTTTTATTTATGAATGTGTGTATTATTTAATAAACTCTACCAGTCAAACGTTTTTGCACACACTGACATTCTCTACATTTGCATGTTACTCAATTTATATTTACTAAGACTACGCTCAGTATTCTTTCCTAACAAGTACAGTTACAGTCTGTTCACCATTTGAGTTCATTTATTAGCCAGAAAATGTCATCATTTTTAATTCAACACTGCTGACCTACAAAAAGCCACCTAATATAATTATAATGTGGATCACCAGACAAGTGTTAGATATTTAATGAGCTATTAAGTTGCAGCATAACCTTAATAAAAAGCTTGTTTTACTGTTAAATCATCAAAAACAACATCACCAGTAATATCAGTACTGGTGTTATTGCATAGAAAATGCCTACTCAGAATAAGGGCCATTGTGTGTGTGTGTGTGTGTGTGTGTGTGTGTGTGTGTGTGTGTGTGTGTGTGTGTGTGATATGTATGTCTGCAAAAATACATGACCCAGAGAAAGAGCTCATGGTTAAGTGTGGCTCATCGAGGTCACACCTCTAAACACATCCACACCTCTGAAACTGTAACTGCACTTTGTGTGGATCTGCTGAACTGTGCAAATGCTGACTGGCCATCCAGTAATATCGAGAGGGGATGAGGCCAAAACAATACTTATCCCAAAACAATACTCATCCCAAAACAATGCTCAACCTAAAACAATACTCATCCCAAAACAATACTCAACCTAAAACAGTACTCATCCCAAAACAATACTCAACCTAAAACAATACTCATCCCAAAACAATACTCA
>JBBPCZ010000028.1:2861687-2873260 GCA_037974445.1 Brycinus macrolepidotus
AATTTAATGAAGGACTGATCGAGTCAAACCAGGTTTCTGATGGAAACTACAAGTAATACTGAACTTCCACAAGAACAGACTGATATACTGAATATACAATCACTATTAATGTTGTGTTTATTCTTTTTAGTTTAATTTAGTATATTTAGTAATATTAATGTGAAAAAAACACATACTAAACAGTTTTTAAATGTTTTTGCAGGTGCCTAAAACTTTTGCACAGTATGGTATGTCTCAGAGGAAGCATTTGCTGGCCTTCAGCCTCCCATTTGGTAGCACTGCCTAATGGGGGAAGACTTAATTAGTGGGTGGGAATAGCAATGACAGATTTAAGAAGAAAAATCATGGGGGGAGGAGTTTATTATGCATAAGATTAAAGACCTGTTCATTGTCAGACTTTTTTTTAAATCCTTGAATCTAATTAGAGTCCTGCTGTCTTTGCCCTCTTCACTCCATCAGTCCTGCATTTTGCCATCATCTTTGTGCTCTTCAGTAAAAGAGTCACTGCTCAGCCAGCTAATGCACTTATATGCCTGAATAAGTAACTGATTAATTACTTTGTGTGCTAAGGCCTGAAATATTTGTCCAAATCCAACAATACCTGGCTGCTCATGTCAAGTTTAGTCAGTTTTGGACATCAGTTTCTGAATGTGCATCAGACTCGCTTCAAATACTTTTGGGCTTTTGAAGAACCCTCCTTCTACTTTTAATAGATTTTACCTTGTATTTCTCCCTGCTCTCATTTTTCTTCTGGTTTTTTTTTTATTATTATTATTTGAACATGTTTAATCTAGCAGAGACCAGGCTGTTGACAAAACTTGGCATCAAATTTAGTTCCATGAGACCCACTCTCCTGAGAAAACGGATGTGCGGTGAAACAGCAAAGTGATTCAGAAGAGTTGAGTGCAGCCAAAAGGATGTTTATATTTATTTTGACACAAACATTTGTTTTATGTTTAGTATGCTATATGTTGCACTGTGAGGACGTTTTGTTATTTAATAAACTTTATATATATATACATATATATATATATATATATATATATATATTCACTTCACAATTACACGCATAATGTCTTTTGACTCTGTATTTATAAATGTGAACATAAAGTGGAAGCAGTAATCGTTCCCGGACAGGTGCACCATGCAAGGCATCTCTCAGACTAATGATAAGGAAGGTAAAAGAGAAGCCAGCAGTCACTCAGAAAGAGTTGCTGGACAACCTGAAGGCAACTGGAGCATCAGTTACACAGAGAACAATAAGTAATGAACTTCACCTCTTTGGCAATGATTCAGCTCACCATACTGATCCTAAGAACACCACACACACAGTGAAGTATGGTGGTGGGAGCATCATGATATGCAGCTCCTTCTCTGCAACCAGTACTAGATGCACACACAACATTGAAGGAAACATGAATGGAGTGATGTAGAGAAGAATTTGATCTCATCGGCCAAGAATTGGAGAGAAGATGGACATTTCAACTCAGACTTGTAAGACCTGTTTCTAAAATGCTGAAGGTGCTTCCATAGTCAGTCTCCTGATCTGATCTGAATTTAAAAGTTAATGAAGTAACTTTGGGGAATTGAAGTCGGTTTGCCAAGAGAAAAGGGCCAAAATTGAACAGTGCTACAAAAAGCTAATTACTTCTTACCGTAGATTTCTTAAAATAATAAATACCATAACTGTAACCTTAACCCAAGATTTAAATTTAATCCTAACCCTAATGCTGTTGATAATCCACCCGAGTTCCAGCAGCGAAAGCATTTATAGATTATCTATATTGGATTATCAAAATAAAATGTAATCGAGATTTAACAACAAAACACTTAAGTTATTCATTTGTGACGTTTGAACACTTTCTCCTGTTTTGTTTTTTAAAAATATAACTTTTATTTTTAAGAATACATTTTTATTTTAGTATAAAGACATTGTGTGTAAATGTGTGCACCGGAAATACATTAAACAGCAAAAACAAAAGTGTGTGGATACTGGCAGTATGTTCTGTGTAAAGAAAGAAAGCACTAAAAAAAGGTTTATCCAGAATAAAACAATAATAATGAGATGCTGTTCAAAATGTAATCCATAATTTAATCAATGATCTGATTATCCACAATCTAATGATGGCTGTTATTGTTGCTGCGTGGTAATTTAGGCAGTGCGATCAGGTTTGAATCTTCACTTTCAGAGATGATGGGTTACTTCAGGTCAGTTTCCGACAGAAATTTTGGTTTCAGACTCAAAACTGCTGTGGGTCAGCTTGGGTTGGACTAAGGCATTCAGATTCAAATTTTCAGGCCCAATTAAAGTTTTAGTATGTGTGTGTGTGTGTGTGTATGTGTGTGTGTGTGTGTGTGCGTGTGTGTGCGTGTCAAGGACTTAGAAAATGGAAAGAAATTGTTTGAAATACTGCATGAAATCCACTTCTTGGATGTCTCTCTCTCTCTCTCTCTCTCTCTCTGTCTCTCTCTGCCTCACTGCCCTTTTCCCATGCGACCCATCTGTCATTCCTCTCCGCTCCACTCATTTAGAGATTTGGGGGATGACCATCTCAGGCTAATTAAAATGCCTGACAACCGGTTCTGTCCCTCTCTGCCTCTCTCCTTCTCTCTCTCCCTCTCTCTCTGCATTACAGATGGCTGAGTGAGAGAGACACCTTACCACCCCCCTCTGCATTTTTAAAAATTAGCCCTGACCGGTGCTGCTAATGAGTGAGCTTTGATACCGAGGTCCAGCTTTAAAGCACTGCCCACTGATCTTTGACCCTTTGGGCCAGAGCTAAGCCTGACCTAACACTGCAATCACAGCCAGGACTCTATTCACAGCAGACTTCAGTCCTGACCCAGCAGACCCTGGGGGTCACAGGTGAGGGAGCAGTGCTGTGGGCTGATGGGACTGATGTAAGGATGAACATCAGAGAGGAAATGTTCTCTACCAAACGTTCTGGTGTAAATATGCACTGCTGGCTTGTCCTATATCTACTGACATTATTAAACACGCTACTATGATCTTTGCAAGATTTTAAGTAGCTTTATCCTAGTCTGCCAATAGCCACCCCAATAAAATGACTGGAATAACTGCTCCCCCCAGGAGAAAAGTTCTGCCCCTGGCAATGAAGGGGGAGACATGAGGTGGTACACAGGAGCCGTGCTGTACCTAAACTGTACTGCGATTGTACGGAAGTTGCAGCACACTTTGACTTTCCAGTGTATCCTAACAGTGTTGCTGATGCTTCCCAAAACCACGTCCATGGAGTCGAACCAGCGGAATGTTTTTCTGTCAGAGCTGCTTTTATTATTGTGGTCTTTTATTACTTATAGTCTTGTTTGAGTTTTTAATTTTTTCTCTGCATTCTTTATCCGTGTGATGAAAACCCAACCCAGCTAACTTGTTAGTGATGTCCTGGATCACCTTCACGTTTCTCAAAGCGTTAAAGATGAATTTGTTAGCGTTATAGAAAACTCCCACTGAAATTTATCTTCAGCCCAAGCAGACAGTCGCGCTGGTACTTTGCATCTCTATTGTTGTTTCCAAGACTGTCTGTTGCCATGACAACATTTTGATCGGAAAGCAGTGATGCAGTCAGCTCGGCTGCAGCCCCCTTTTAGCCCTGCCATCCAGCTGCTCAGGTTCGGCTCAGATTCAGGTAATTTTATTTCAAATGGAAAAATATTTGTTCGCGGTTCCTTGTGCCAGTGGAAAAGTGCCATTGGATGGTGCACGACCATGTCAGGAAATCAGTGCTGACCACTGGAAGGTGACCACTTTACAAGTTTAACCTATTTCACATGGAGCAGGTATAACAGAAGATATTCTGAAAGATCACTGAAATCCTCCAAGCTATCCACAATAGTTTAAACCTTTCCATTATTATTCACCCCAAGGCCTGAATGTGTGATGAATTGCAGGGCTATGGGCTATTCCATGCTTAATATAAGCGTACAGGTCCACGGCAGGCTGATAGATTATCTTGTCCGAGGCACGAACTGTTAGTTGTGCTTTAGCTGCGTCTCTCGGATCTCCACCTGCTGTGATTAAATCAAAGTTGCAGCACTTTCTTCGGGACTTTTGCATCGCTACATACCACCCACTCTCTGGACAACGACATCATCCGAATTGGTTTTAGAGCTGTAGCAAGTCAGAATTAACTTTTGTTTATTTTCACATTGGCCGAGCAACGTCCACCGAATGAAAGAGGGGGAAAGAGATGAGAGAAAGATAAGCTCTGGCTGTTTGCTGTTCTTTTTTTTGTTCTGATTCTGATTTTCTCTTTTTTTTGTTCCCAAGCATGCTTTTGTTATCCTTTCCCATTTCCTGCAGTGAAAAAAGTCAATAATTCCGATACCAGGTCAGGTTTGCAGCGTCAGTGTTGATCACTGTCAGGCTTCCTGACTCATCAAGACATGTTCAAAAATCAGAGGCAGGAACAGAAGCGTCCAAAAGTAGGTCAGTCCTCAGCATTCTGGCCACAGCATTCCCAAAGATGCACATGACTTTTGCAGCCCACATACAAACCCCTGCACAGCTCCAAGTCCGGCTCAGTCCTAAAGCAGAGCAGAAAAAGTGATTGCTCTAATGGGCCTTTTGTATCTGTGTTCATTTTCCTCCCAGCGTGCTGGAGAACATCATAAAGAGCCTGATGAGCTGCTCCAATCCGGTCAGAACCAGTAAAGTGTGATTGCTCGGTAGGGATTACAAGACTAAAATGCGTTTGTATGTGGCTAAGCTATAAAATTAAAAAAAAGTATGTACATAAAAACAGTAAGTTCAAGTTTGAGGATAAAATGAGAACCAAGAGGGAGCAGTGCTGCCAGTGCCCACGTCCAAACAATGTCGAAATAAGCATCTGGGGGTTCACAGTATTAAAGTCAGCCAACAAATAAAACAGAAGGAGTGAAACAGGTCTGGTGTTTGGATCTTGAGTAGTGATGTAACTAAAGGTTTTAAAGATTTAAATCAGAATCAGAAAACTTTATTGATCCTGGAGGAAACTGCTTATGTTATGACGGCACAGACACACAGAGACACAAATACAAGACCAAAATAAAATATAAATATACACAAATGCTGGGTATTAATATTATAGATAAATAACTTACAATTAAGTGAATTACTAGGAACACAAACAGCGGTTAGGAGGCTGTTATTGCTGTAAATAAAGACGGTTAAAGATGGAAGGAACACTTGTTAGTGATGAGTTGAGGTCACTGAGGTCAGAAATACAGTGAGATTTTTAGAGATCATTTAAAGAAAGGTGACCCTCAGTTAGTGGTTTAAAGGTTGAGTTTGGAGCTGTGATGCCTCCACATTGGCTAGATGATTAAAAGCCCTACAGATGCTGTTCAGTGAAGTGACCTTCAGCAAGGCAATATGCCGGATAGGGGGAAGGAGGATTAAGAGAACAGTTTATGATGCACTAATTCAGTTTAGAATGAAAAAAAAAAAAAATCAGTGAAAGCACATGAAAAGGAAATAAGCAGCTCAAGATAATTGACCAGATCTCATTGTTTTTCTGCTGGATGTGAAATCCAGAGAGTGGATGCTGACAAGAAGGTGGAACAGTTGTTTTAAGGTTCTGATGGAAGGCAACTGTTTCAAGGAGCAAAATGAGAGAGAAGAAAGGAAAGGTTTGGAAGAAAGAGAGAGCTGCAGAGGTGGATATGTTCTCTGGACTGAACCAGACAAGAAGAATACCACTAAAATATAAAACCGTTAAAATGTGAAACTACATACAGATACGTATAGCCACTCTTACATCTACACATATGTATACCTGTACACAAACACTCTCACACAAACCTTCCATACGACTATGCCTGTAAGGCAAGATGTCACTCAAAAGCATCTCACCAATCCTTTGCTCGCTGCGAGGTGATGGGGCCCAAATCTTTTCAAAGAAAGTATCATTTCCCAATAAAAAAACACTCCAAAAATTTCCCTCTAGCATTATGTTACTATTGGACGTTTATCTCTCACCCACTCCTTCAAGATGCATTTTTTAAGAAAATTTACAATATTCTAAGATCCTGGGGACACGTCCCCACTACATTTTGTCATGGCCCATTTCATTCACTCCACTTTTGGAAAGATTTCACACCCCAAGATAAAAACTGATCAACAGTATAATGACCTGCTGCAGGTCATTCCAGGGTCAACTCAAAAGGAAACCATCATTCCATTAATTGAGAACCCCACATTATATCGATAACAGCAGCTGAAACTCAAAGAGGGGCCAACTGTGTGAAATAACAGCCAGATGGTCACAATAACTCTTCAGCCAGCAAGAAACAGAGTAAACTAAATACTTTTAAGTGTTTAAAGCCATCTCATTGATTCTCTATCTAGAAATCCCTGCACCTCGATGGCAGACTGAAATGCAGGTCATGTTTCTGGCAGAAGGGGGGCTGGGTATTGGATTGGAAGCTGTGCCGCTTCTTCTTCACATTAGAAGTCTTGCCGAATAAACACTATTAGCCCCTCAATCCCAGGCTCAAGTAAACCTGGTCAGTTTTGATGCAACTCCATTCTGTCTTCAGACCAAGCAGGTCTTCAAGAAGCTGATGGCTTGTTTTCCTTCCATTCCTTTCTGTAGACCTGTGATTCTTATGATGTCCATCTATGCTCCATTGGCTCTTTACCACCGGCACAAAGAACTGTGCTGCACCATGAACAAATGTTTTTCCATTACAAATAATGTGACCCAAACCTGAGCTGCTCGACGGCAGGGCCGAAAGCGGGCCACAGATGAGTTGACTGCATCACTGCTTTCTGATTGGTCGAAATGTTGTCATGACAGCAGACAGACATGGAAAGAGGTCTTTGGTTATTTTCTTTTACTGTCCATGCAAAAAACAACAATGGAGATGTCACACTTTGAACGCTAAGATGTACCAGGACATCGCTGGTTAGCTGTGTTAACTGGGTTAGATGTGCCAAGAAAAAATAAAAACTCAAACAAGACTATAAATAATAAAAGACCACAAGAACAAAAGCGGCTCTGACAGAAAAACTTTCGGCTGGTTCGACTCCATGGACGCGGTTTTGGGACGACCGGCCATAAACTGTGTGGAGAGAGTCAGAAACTCTGTTACCGGGCTGAGATACACTGGAAAATCATGGTGATACAAGTTCAGTACCATCACAGTACAGTATAGGTACAGCACAGTTCTTGTAGACCCTGTGGAAAAATGCCTTATATTAGTTTGTTGGTCAGTTGCTGAAGCTTCTTTCAGCAGCTCATCCTCCACACCGGTCTCCTGACATTCAGTCTCCTCAGGTCTCTTTGTGTGATCTTCAACATGTGGCACAACAACTTCCGGTGTATCTGTGAATTTTGCCAGTTTTTCATTAATCATTTTTGCTGATGCACTGGGTAAGCTGCTATCTTGCGCTTGTTCTCTTAATGTTCTCTTTGAAGTTTAGAGCTCTTTTTCTGTTGAAGACATGGTTCTACTTTTTTCCACAGTGCCCAAATTAGTTTAAGAAACAAATCAAGTCCATATTACAGACTACCAGGAGATAAAAGTGTAAATTTAAGTCAATGGTCTCAGGAGCTCTGCGTAAACCCTCTCAGCAATATGACATCATCGTCCTCTGATTAAGTCCGATTTTTTACTGCTTACTAACTGTTTCAAAGGCCTCCAGCAACCAGGAATTCCACAGCAGTGGGCACATGAGCACTATAGATGGGGTCTTTCTTTCTCAAGCACATGGTTTAACAGAGCAGTGATGTTTAAGAGACAGAGAATCAGAATAGAGGCAAACTAAGCTTTAATTAAGGCAAAAAGCTAAAAAAAAAAAAAAACGCAGGCCAAGAATTACTCTTGAACTGAAATAAATCTACTTAACAGCAAATCTTGACCTTCTTCCACTGACTACTGGGTCTAAATGCAAGGTTGTCAGTGCAACATTCTACTGCATGAAGTAAAAATTAGTTCTAAGGACTGGAAGACATGCGCAATATCCTTACTGGTGTCTCTAGGGAATGAGGCATTACTCACTGACATGAATGAGAGATCCTCAAGGGTGCCATAAGCCAGTACTCAATATTAGCTGATGTCACAATGAAGTCTAGGCAGCTTTTACTATCTAATGAATCATCTTCGACGTTTACCACAAGCAGCTATTCACACCCTGGAGGGCTGTTGTGAATGTTGGGACTTTTCCATCTCCTTGATTGAACTGAATCAGTTGAGCTCGAAAGTGAAGCACCACTCACGTCATGAAAATCCCACCCACCATCCAAACCAGAGAAGAACCAGGACGGATGCCTCCTTGAAGAAATCTGGGTTGGCTGGTCAGATCTTCATCCAGTGCCACTTTATAAGGTACAAATAACACTTTAATAACAGCAACTCATGGCCTCAACTAAATATTTTGAAATTTTGTGTATTCAGAGATTGGACTTTTGTTGAATCAAATATCAGAGCTGACTAACCGATCCAACCTAGAACACCAGTCGGTTCTCCAAAAAGCCAGGTTCTAGAGTTTAAAGCTAAAAGTACAGTAAGTATCCAGTGAACAGTGGTTCTTTGAGCTAATACTGGTTGTTAATAAGAACGCTCAGAGGAGACAACAAACCTTCAGAACATTTTTTTGCAGTAACAGTATACAGAGGGGCAATTCGGTCTACAAAATATCAGTTATATGCATTTATAGTATGAATTAATATTATGAATTAGAGGTTGACAAAATATCAGGTTTCGGGGTTTTTTTTTTTGTTCATTTTCTGACAGTAAGCTAATTGTAACAAGTGGATAGTAACACTGCAATGCACCATAAAATAAGCAAATGGGCCCTGATTGGGTTGGGCCTGAAGTCATGGGTCTAGATTCAGATTCAGGCTTCAGGTTCGTCTCTGTGCAGACCTCTGGATCTTTCAAATCTCAAAGCTTCTGTTAGATAAGTACAGGAAAGGAATCATCCTTGTGCCATTTTACAGGCTGCCTCTGGTATCATGGTGTGAGAAGTAGTAGTGTCTGCTTATGTCATTACTTATGTGAAATAATGAACTTGATATAGAGAACAACTACAAAGTACTATTAGTGTTACTAGTAAACTACTTCAGCAGTAATTTATTCATTTATCTACAGTATTTATATCCATCTCTCTTTCTGACCACTGCATTTTGTGTATAAAGTATAGTGTCTTCAGTACAGAGTATTTTCAGAGTTTTTTCAGAGTTTTATTTTGACTTTATATTATATTTTATATTGTTCTTGTCTTTGTGTCTCTGTGCGTCTGTGCAGTCATAACATAAACCATTTCCTCCGAGATCGATAAAGTTTTCTGATTCTGATTCTGATTCTAAAGTGTTTTGGCACATATTGTGGCCCGTTACACCTAGTCATTATCATTTGAACACAGTGTACCTAAACCGTATCGCTAATCATTTTTTTCAGTTATAGCAACACTCTACCTTTTCTCAAAAGGGATTTTTGATGTTAAAAATGACCATTGTACTAAATTGCACATTTACTTCTATTCTAGAGTTTATATTTATATCTTATTAATAATGTGTATTCTTTGTGTCTTTTTCTAAAACCTGGAGTCGCGCCGCCTCATCTCACTGTATATAACTGAGAAGACAATAAAATTTACTTTGACAGCTTCTGTTCCCATCAGTGGTGTGTATCATCTCCAGATCTCAGTCCAGGGGTGGATAAAGAGGTTCATGGAATAAATGTGTGTTTAAACTGTGCAGAATCTGTGTGACAGCATTGACCAAATTCCTGAAATTAATCTTTTTTCTGGTACCCTTTCGAATTAATGTCGCAAAGAATTCTGGAGGCAAAATGCCATTCCTGTGTAGGCGTCCTGACAAAGTGTCCAGTGAGCGTGTTTAGGCTGTGACATTTTGAATTGCCTTGACAGCAGTGCCTCTTAACAGAAACCAATAAAACCAACTCTCACCACGTTCCCGGCCTTCTGAGTGACGCCAGCAACACAGATGGATGATGGAAATGAGAGGGCATCCAGCATCTACAGTCTTAATCCTGTACCTACAACACTTTCTCTCTGCTTCCGCTCCAAGACTGTTGCGTTGCTGTACACAACACCTACTGTGAAAGTGAATACACCCTTAGTTCTAGTTCTGTAGAACATTCTGTTTCAGTTCACAGAACTGACATTTCAAATTTTGCATTTTTGCACACTTAACGACTCACTGCTAGAATACAGTATGTCATAATATTGTATTATTCAAATATTGTATTTATTCAAACATCGACTGCACTAAATGTTGTCTTATCCTGTTGTTTTGTTGTTCTCGTGTTTTTCTTGCTCTCTTTTCACTATGTATTCTGTCCTGTCTGCACTTGTGTAGTTTTGAGTTGTTTCTGTGTTGCACCATGACACAGGAAGAATCTTGTGGTCCTGGATGAACGCTGTGGTTCTGGAGGAACATTGCAGTCCTGGATGAATGTTGTGATCCTTGAGGAATGATGTGGTCCTGGATGAACATTGTGGACCTGGAGGAATGTTGTGGTCCTGGAGGGACATTGTGGACCTGGAGGAATGTTGTGGTCCTGGAGGATGCTGTGGACCTGAAGGAACAATGAGGTCCTGGAGGAATGATGTGGACCTGAAGGAACAATGAAGTCCTGGAGGAATGCAGCTGGTTCTAGAGGATTGTTGAGGTCCTGGAGGAATGTTGTGGTCCTGGAGGTTGCTGATGAGCTTTCATCAGGATCAGTAATTTACATTGTGAGAGGAAAAGTCGGAACCTAGGTGGAGTCAGAACCAGGTTTTATTTGTATAGCTTGCTCTCCAAGTGCACCTTCCCAGACATGCAGGTCCAGATCTAGCTGAGGGAATGATGGAAGGAGGAGCATGAAGATGAAACACTGAGAGGAACTAAGACTCAAAAGAGAAAACCCATTTACTTTTGGGCTGATCCAGTGAAGTCAGAATGTAACAGAGGTACTGAGATAATGCTGAGGAAAGATCCAGGATGGTAAAGACGCTTGAACATCTGGAGGATCTATGGAACATGTCTTATAGCTGGACTCCTGTGACCCCCGTTAACTCTGGAGCAGTATCTTCACTCTCTCGTTGGGTCCCTGAACAAATAACACTTCAGATCCTCTTCACCTGGGTCGTTAATTCTTCCCGGCAGGGCGACCGCCGTCCTTCTGGCAGAAGATTCTGGAGAGTCTGGGTTAAGGAGGCTCCCAGAGCTCCCGGAATGCTGGTCTGAAACCAGAGAAGGAGAACATGAGCCCATAATGGAGACACTTCCTATTGTTAATCAGCCTGTTTTGATTCCTCTGTTTATTTTTCCTGAGCTGGATTTGACACTTCAGACGGTGTGGCTCTGCGTGGTGTGTGTGTGTGCGTGTGTGTTTTGGAGGGATACCCTTTGTGTTTACTTTAGCACAAGAGAAGAGACAGTATTGTTTGTGTGAGACGAAGATTAGTGAATGGAATGAAGAAGGTAAAAGAGTTAGAATAAGTGCGTATGTGTGTGTGTGTGTGTGTGTGTGTGTGTGTGTACGTGTGTGTGGGGGTGGGGGATATCAGCAATTACTGCTGCACACCCTTAGTCTTCCCAGCTTAGTCCATAAATATTCTT
>JBBPCZ010000028.1:2873360-2887695 GCA_037974445.1 Brycinus macrolepidotus
TCTCAGCGATATGATTCTTTCTCTCCTCTCTCTCTATATGTTTTATTTCTCTCTTTGTCTCTCTCTCTCCCTTTCTGTCTCTCTCTCTCTCTCTCTCTCCCTCTTTCTACACATTCTGTTTCTCACTCTCTTCATAACTCTCTCTCTCTGTCCATAACTCTCTCTCCCTTTCTATGTCTCTCTCTCTCTCTATCTCTCTCTATCTTTTTCTCTCTCTCTCTCCCTCCCCCTCTCTCCCTCCCTCTCTCTTTCTCTCACTCATACGATTCTTTCTCTCCTCTTTCTCTCTACACGTTCTGTTTGTCACTCTTCATAACTCTCTCTTTGTCCATAACTCTCTCTCTCTCTGTCTCTACATGCTTTCTTTTTCTCTTGCTCCTCTCTCTTTCACTCATGATTCTCTCCTTCCTTCTCTCTCTCTCTCTTTCTCTCTCTCCATAATAAACTCTCTCTCTCTCTATCTCTTTCTCTCTCTCTCTCTCTTTCTCTTTCTCTCCTTCCTCTCTCTCTTTCTCTCCTTCCTCTCTCTCTTTCTCTCTCTTTCTCTCTTTAGACATTATTACAGGTGCAGAGGTAGTAGATGTTCATAAACTCACTGGAGCTCGTGTTCAGTCAGCCTTCTTCAGTATCAAATGATAAGATGTGATAAGAACACTTTGTTACCATAGAACCCGAGTGATATTCACAGTCCTGGTCATAATCTACTGTACACCCAGAAAACAGTGCATGTTTACATCACACAGACGAGTTTAGCCTGGCGTGTTGGGCCTGTCTGTGTCTTTGAGAAGCTGTAACTCTAAATCTGTGCAGAAGTGACTGTACCAAACCAAGGGTGTTCATAATCAAAAATGCTTCTTTTTATACCGAGGAATGTCCCGGGGGGTGGTGTGTGCATGTGTGTGTGCGTGTGTGTGTGTGTGTGTGTGTGTGTGTGTGTGTGTGTGTGTATAAAACAGTAGTATTTGGTAACAGTAGTAAAGCAGTTATTATTACCTGAATGTTAATCTGCCCTGTTGCAGCCAGTTAAAGGGGGTCGACGCCACAGAGGGTATTTTCAGAGCCTTTGTTGTAGCTTGTAAGACAGTAAAGTTAAAATGGATTGTGTGGACGAATGCCAGGTGTGTGTGTGTGTGTGTGTGTGTGTGTGTGTGTGTGTGTGTGTGGGAGAAAGCACTGTTTGACATTACAATAATGAAGTGCAATAAAGTAATAATAGCAACAGTTGGCATCTTTATCCTGTACATATTTATGTCTGCAAAAAAACCTCAAAATAAAACAGCACAATTAGGCACAGTTTCAGTTTCCCTCTGAGCACCGAGTGAATTTCGGAGACGTTGTGGTGCCGTAGCCACTTTTAAACCAACCAGCAGATGCCTTATGTGCCTCTGGGATGATGTAACACACGTGTCTGTGTGGGCAGAAGGAATGAAGCTGGTCTGCAGGATTTCTGTAACCTCAGCTTTAGCCTGCAGACCTCAAATATCCTTTTAGCTGGTGAATCCTGTGGGGTTTTCAGAGTTCAGATAGGGATATTAAATGCATGCCTGAGATCAGTCAGTCGTTTAACTAGAGATGCCGGAGTGCAGAAGAACGCAGTGAAATTCTTACAGAAAATCCAGTTATTAAAAGGTTGACTCAGTATCCGTTGTTCTTGTTTTCCAGGACAACATGTTTTCTCTTAAAATATATTTTAAAAATAAAATGTACGGAGAGGCGCATGCATGGCAAAATGGCAAACTTATTTTTTGAAGATTTCTTACTCTTTTACCCTTATCAGCAATACATATAAAAATTCAGAAGAAGCAGGTTCACCGGTGGTTTTCAGAAACATCAGAATCAGAGAACTTTATCAATCCCGGAGAAAACTGTTTATGTTACGACACACAGAGACAAGAACAATATAAAATATAAAGTCTAAATAATTTCAGTAAAAACTCTGGGGTTTAAATATTATAGATAAATAACCTTTAAGGGGATTACCAGTAACACAAATAATGGTTATTTTACATAATAGAGATTAGTAGCATGTAAGTAATATTGATGTGTTAATATTTCATATAGTAAATAAAATATTTGTGCTGTAGACATCATGACCCCTGGTTACTATCACCACCACTTGTAAAGAAATCTGAGCTTCTCCATAATGAACAATGTTCTCTATAATAGACCTGGTCCTTATTCTTTAAATTTCAGTTGGGAATGGGCTCCTTACTTTATCAGAAATGCAGTTTTTGACCTTACATTTGCCAGAACATCATCTTAAAACGTCAAGGAGGCTTTTAGTCGATTGTTTTTCAATCGTGTTAAATTGGTTTACTTAAAAGTCAGTGCTAGACTGTGTAACTTTGTTGTAAGCGTGATCTTTGGCACCAGTGCAAAGCATCATCTGCTGGTGTTTTTCAGCTCAACTTTGTGAAAGCAGGGGCTACACAGACTCGGTTCTCGTGCGTTCACGGTGCTGGCCGTAGAGCTGAGCGTGCCCTCGGGCCCAGAAGTGGTGTCGTCAGCATGTAACTCGCTCCAAAGTTCACGCAATCTGTTCCAAATGAGTTTATGAGTTTATAATCATCGAAACTTCACACCTGCTTATGGCCCCCTAAATGAGTGATTATTTCTGCCCATGTCAGTGATGAACTTTTATACTGCGTGTTGCCACAGTTATCACTCTGCTCTCGGCAATAACAAGCAGCTAGCCTTTAGCTCGTTGAGCTAATCATGTCATTACTTCCTCTGAGGATTCATGGTTTAGAGCAGTGGGGACGTTTTCAAAGTTGTGAGTTCTGTAGTCTTTAACACTATTACTTACCTCATATTTATTTCTGCATCTTACGTTTTGGTCAGAGTTTCTGTTTAGTCCAAAGACAGGAGCATAGAATTACTCCTGCATTTTCAAAGTTGGGAAGTTTCGTAAAACCGAATAGTCAGTTAGGATATTTTACAAGCAAACCAGCGTCTCTCTGTGTTAAACACTGTTACAGATCTCGTATTTATTTCTGTTTGACTTCTGCATCTTTTTGGCCAGTTTCTTATCTGTTCAGTCCAATGGCAGAAGCGTAGATTTACTACTGCAGCCGGCTAATTTAACGAGAAGCTCATTCTACATTCTAGTTGTATAGATTAAATGCAAAAAAATCTCAAAGCATTTAGTGAAGCTGAGGTGAAAGCAGGTGTTTAGCTCATCTTGAATGTAGTCTACAGACACATATCATACACTTCTTTCATCAGTTGGCCTTTTGGGGTTCCCAACCTTTTTGCCTGCGCAACACACATGATTAAATCCATCAATCAATCAACCAATTATCACGCCCCACTAAACCTACAGGTTTGTACATGTTTCTATTGTGGCATTCCTTTGTATGCATTACTTTGTACTGACTGCATTTCGGAAACGTTCACTAAACTGGTAGATCTTTGGTAATTTGCTATAAAAGTTGATTCTCTCCTGAATGTGTGGCTCCTTTTGACAGATCTGCCACAGACCTTTCGTCCAGTATGTTGAAAATTCCATGAAATGTAATGGGAAGAATGAAACATTGAAAATCACCAGCCCGGTGTTTGGGATCTTTTAGTCTAGGAGTTTTAAACTAAGGAGGACAAAAGCTATGCTTGTTGTTGTTCATTTTGTTCTTTAGATAACGCTATAGTTTGTAAGAATATGATCTCTCATTCAGAATGCAACTGACGTGGATAAGAAAATGCTTATTGTTTTGTTTAACAGGCAAAGATATTAAAGGGTTAAAACTGGTCCTGAAGCTAATTGGAAATCTTTAATCTGGTAGGTTTAAACTAAGATATGCTTGTTGTTGATCTTTTTGTTCTCGCTATAAACCAGAATATAACCTCACTTCCAGCATGTGTTTAACACGGCTAAGGAAAAGCTTGTTATTTTGGTCGGTAGGCAAAGATATGAAAGGGTTAAAGTAGGGGGAGCTGGTCCTGAAGCTAACTGGGGACTTTTAATCTAGTTAAACTAGAGAAAATAAAAAAAATAAGCTATGCTTGTTGTTCTTTGTGTTCTATATGTAACACTATAGTGCCTCACATTCAGAATGCAATTGACATGGCTAAGGAAAGGCTTACTATTTTGTTCAGTAGACAAAGGTATGAAAGGGTTAAAGCTGGTCCTGAAGCTAATTGCTGGGAGACGGCGGTTAAAGTGGCAGTGATGGAGGAGTCTCCTGGCTTTGAGAAGCTCACGCCTTTACATTCTGCTCGGAACAGACTTTTCCACAAAGCAGCTCAGCCCCCATCCTTCACTCCCTCAGTCTCTCTGCGTCCATCTCCCACTGCCACCTTGCTTCTTTTTTTCTGGATGAAAAGAAATACAGCGAAGAGGCAGAAGGGAGCTGTAGTAGCAGAAGAAAAGCACAAGTCACTCTGTAAAGAAACACTTTCTGCTCTCGGCTCCGCTACATTCAGGCCGGGTCCCGAGGGGGGAGGGATGCTGGGACAGAAAGAGAAAAGAAGACAAGGGGGATGGTTTAGCAAACTTTGCCAATGACCCGGAATGGTAGGTGGCTGTAATGGTTGTGAGTTTGACATTTTTTTAAATAATTAGAGGACTGTGAGGGCTAGTTCACACCAAAAGTGATTCTAAAGTGTTTCTACTTGTCCATTTTTTATTTGCATCTTTGATGTTTAAACTCCATTCAATTCACACACTGTTAACTGTATTTGAAAACATGTTCTACTGGAATGTTTTGATCTGGATGGGTTATGAGTTGCAGAGCAACTGCCTGACAGTGTATAGAGACTTCCCTCCTGATGTCTCACAGTTGTACGTGTGTAATTTTGAATTAGGGAGAATCGGCCCAGACTGGAAACAGAACATTGTTGCTCCAAATCTTTGCTTTGTTATTTTGATTTTTGCTGATATGTGTTGGAGTTTTATTATGCAAATGTGAGGCATGCCTTTGTGCTGTAGCTGAATGTTGCTGCATTACCTATCAAAAATGTCGGAGCATAAGTATGACATTGTGCTAAATAGTCAGTCACTTCTTACTTTTGTTGTCACTCTTCAG
The DNA here is from genome assembly GCA_037974445.1 of Brycinus macrolepidotus. NCBI lineage: Eukaryota > Metazoa > Chordata > Actinopteri > Characiformes > Alestidae > Brycinus > Brycinus macrolepidotus. The sequence continues at coordinate 2,878,382 of JBBPCZ010000028.1, forward strand.
TCGATTCTTGTTACTTAAGCAAATTCTTCCTTTAGGTATTTAAAATGAGCCATTAAAGAGCGAATAATAGTATTTAGATTGGCTAACAAAAAGTACTGAAAATGTTCTGGTGTGTTTCATGCACTCATTTAACCAACATGCTCAAAGAAATGACTAATAAAAACTTGGCCATGAGACAACTGATCATAAAAACTGTGACTGATGTAACCATTATTTATTAGATATTTTTTAACACAAGCTTTTTAAACGAATATTTCTCTCTGCTGGGTCAGTACTTGGTCTGGGCCGTGTTTATATAGCGAATGGTGTGTGTGTGTGTGTGTGTTTGGGGGGGTTGAAACTTCCTTGAGAAGAATCAGTGAATGGAGTAATGCTTTTGTCGACACGCCGCTTTTGTTTACTCCCGGAAAATGAATCTTGTTGTCATGGAGACCGGACGTGGCATTGCGAGGGGCGCTCACTGCATTCTGGGTGCAGTTCTACTCAGAAGTCACATGGTGCAGCCAAACCTTTCATCAAATAACTTCTTCTGCTGTAACACGCCTGTTCAAAACAGACTTCAATCAGGCAGAGATCACTGCAGCGATAACAACTAATCAGCTGATCACAGATCTGCAGAGTGACTGCAATTGATCACTCAAGTTAAGTCAAGAAGGTTTATTGTCATTTCAGTCATATAACAAAGTACACAGTGAAACAAAACAATGTTGCTCCAGGATTATGGTGCAACACAAGAACAAAAACAGAAACACCACAAGACCACAAGTGCAGACAGGACAAAATACACAGAGTGAAAAGAGAGCAAGAAAAACACAAGAGCAACAAAACAACAGGACAAGACAACATTTAATGCAGTCGATGTTTGAATCAATACAATGTTATGGCAGATATTGTATTGTAGCAGCGTTAAGAGTCGTTAAGTGTCCAAAATGCAGAAATGTACGCATTATTAGATGTGCATCTTCTGCTTAACCCTTAGAAGCCGAACAGCATGGATCCATGCCAGAAATGCAACTCCTTATATGGAAGTTCCCCCAGTTTGTGTTGATGCTGTCAGATGTCATGCTGAGCTTTGTTTGGTGTTCATGTGTCACATAGAACCGAAGTTATTAAAAAATGTTTAAAAACATGTAATAATAATAAAAACCGCTACTGGGGTTTTAAAAACGGCGTCACACGCAAATGAGCATTAAGAACAACAATTAACAAATTTCTTTTAGGTTTTAGAAACAAACAGAAAAAACACAAGATCTTTGAACCAGGGAGAACCATCAGGATAGTCTCCGCCCACAAATGGGTGGGGAAAACCCGCAGAGGGAGGGGGTCCGGAGAGCGGCCAAGCGGCGGCGCGCCGAGAGAAAGAGCACCAAACGGTGACCGTGTAGAAGAACAAACACCGGTTTTAGACTGTTTTACACCGTTTATGTTTACTGAAACCAGATTTTACTGATACAGTAGTAAGGGTTAAACCTCTTAAAATTCATTTGACACGAAGCCGAAATGAGTAAGAATGGGTCTTTTATTTTAGCAGGATATGAATGTCTAAGGGAAGTAGATAATTGGTCTTAGTGGCCCTAGTGGTCACTGTCTGTTCTTAGATTTTGTTTAAGGTGGTTGTTTGTGTGTTAGTGACACATAAAGCCGGATAATCACTCCGCTGTCTGAAAGCTCAGCCGCGTGCTGACACGAGTCCCTGCGGCGGTATGACATCACCGTTCCTCAACCCAAGGTAATCAAGGTGGTTAATTTCCAATTAAACCGGTGACTAAAGCAGTCATTGTTTGTTGTGGAAAGGGCTCATAAAAAGCTTTAAATGGGAATTTTAAGGGGAAATTACCCAGTCCTTTGGTATAGCCACTCACCACAGAGTAATTTAGGCTTTATTAAGCCTCAGGCAGTTTAGAGAGAGCTTTAAAAAAAGACTCGTTGTAGACGCGGTGGTGACCTGCCTTTGGGGCGAGGGTGATTTTTTTTTTTCCCTTTTCACTTTGCAACATGGAAGTAACACGGGTGACTTGTGTTTTGACAAGGTTCGGGGAATGAAGTGATGGAGTACTCCAAACAGAAGCACCACCAGAAAAGTCACTCACATCATCAGGGTTACGAGCTGAAGAGCAACCAGCTGCACCGCAGACGCAAGAGGAGTATCGGTAAGTGCGGATAATAAATAACAAAACTTTTATTTACAGTATATTCTACATTGACAGACTATTAACACTTATTAGAACTAGCAGTGGGTTAGCTTGGGGATCTAAAATATCTACACACCCACTCCTTACATGCTTTTGAAGCAGCTCGAGGCATAGAAGAAAGCGTAATCTGTTCAGTCAGCCAACTTAGTGCCAATTACCCGCGTGTTTATTTCCTACAAGCAGATAAATAGTCTAGCTTTGACTCAGGAAAGTGCAGAGAGTGGATTTGCCAGGCTGTGCTTTGATTGGTTGTTGGTTTATACATGACACAGGGTGTAAATGTATCCGTGAGCGAGGAAATTCCTGGCATTCAGAGTTCATGTCGCAGCTCGCTGAGCTAAGCGTTTACACCAGCAGGTACCCCACACGGCCAGAAACATGAAACCACACATACAAACCCTTCCCAACACCATCTGTAGGCCGATTTATGTGCCCATCATCAGAAAGATGCAGTGTTAATGTTTGACCCTAAGACTGGACTCTATTCCTTTTTACTTTTATTTTTTTTTATATCTACAACACTTAAAGTCAAAGAGCTCCAATGTGTGGTTTGAGCTGTGAGGCAGCCTGTGTGCGCACCGGCTTATTTTAGAATTGGCCACAGGGTAAATATGGAGACTCGCAAATCATATTAATAGCCTTCCTTTATGTTTACCGCTTGGTGAGTTTTTTTTTGGCCTGGGTGACATTAGCTAAAGGAAGAGAGTTTGATAAAGGAGGAGTGCTTTTGGCTCTGAGCTCCGAATCCTTCCAGAACCAACCGGAACCGTTCCTTTAAGAACCAGAAACCCTATTTAATAAATTATATTAAAGAAGCAAGGTGAGGCTTCATAGTTCAGTGTTATATAGTGATACGCTCGTGTACTTTGTATACTTCAGTCATACACTTATCAACATGAAGTTCCTGGGTTAAAATCCACACATAATTATGGCACATGGTTTGATAGATGTTCTAGTGACTCGGGTTCAGGGTTTGCTATAGGGAGGCCTAGTTTTTGGAGTGGAGTGTGTGTGTGCATTAGTGTTTCAGCCCAGGCAAACCCCGTCCTGCATACTTATATATTGTTATATAGTTCAGGACAGAAAAATGAGAGCTTTAACTTGAACGCGTCTCTGCTCCTCTTCGTCTGCAGTTGAGGAGGCCGTGCCAGCTGTGTGTAAAACGCGGACAGTGATCCATGAGATCCCACGCAGTCAGGTGGACCCAACGGCCGCCAACTTCCTCATCTGGCCCCCCTGTGTGGAGGTGAAACGATGCACAGGCTGCTGCAACACCAGCAACATGCGATGCCATGCCTCAAAAAAACACCACCGCACTGTTAAGGTAGGTAAACCTTCACACACCCACACACACACAAAATGCACTGTGTTTTTTTAATCAAAAGACCATTCTTTTGGGTTTTCTCCAACTCAGTTCTGTGATGGCCATAGTGTCTGTCCTTCAGCTCCATTTTAACATCATCTGGACCAGATCCTGGTCACTCAGTCCAGGCCGGAAACAGAAACAGCACCTGCTCCAGACAGACAGTGTAAACCCACTGCAGAGTTGAGCCTCAGCAGCATCTCGAAAAGCTAGCAGGCCTTCTACAATTGCAGGTTCAGGACATGCCAAGGGTTTAGGTTCATGTCGCCATAGTGGTAAAGGTCATGAATATGGGTTTTGGTCAGTTTAAAGTAGTTTATAGTTATTACTTGTAAGCTGAGCCAATTTAACTCAACTGGCTTTTAAAATCATTCCTCAGGCCCCCTGGTGGCCATTCTGCTAGGATATTTTACATTAGTACAATCAAAAAAAGAATTTTTCCCCTGTAATTCTGTTATTAGTTTAACTGCTGACACTGTGTGTGTGAAATGCTCTGGTTCTGTGTTGAGATGTTAGCGAGCAATGAGGGGCAAAAGGGAAAGAAAAAGTCCCCCTGCTGTTAAAACAGTTCACAACAATGAAGATGACCCTTCAAGAATAAAATGGACAGCTTTCCTGGTATAAAGCACTGTGTACTGCTACCACAATAAAAAAATAACAGTTAAACACAAAACAGTTTTAGAAATGTTGACTTGCTCACTCACCTGGGAAGATGAAAACACCTTTTCATTTAATATATAAAGTCTGTTGAATACAAAATGAATAGACTCCCACATGAATTATATCCTTTGAGTGGACAGTTAAATTGAACCTATATAGTCAAAAGTCAAGTTGTAACAGTGAGAGTCGGCGTGACTCCAGTACAAAAAGACGCGTAGAATACACAAATATAAAAAAAACTATAAATATGAACTCTTACCTAGAAGCAAAAATATGCAGTTTTGGACAAAGGGTCATTTTTAACTTCCAAAAAAGGTTGCATCAGCAGTCAAACAGAATACTGGAATGTAATTGTGTGTTTTCTATGTGCAAATGATCAACAGCAGTTCAGTATAAATATACAGAGAGTCTATAAAAATACAGTAACTCTGAGACAGACAGCTACTTAAGTGTTATGCTAACACAGCATTTGCGGCCTAAGGGATACGACAACACAACAAGTGTTGTGGTAACTCAAGATCACACCCTGAAACCGCAGCTCAGAAACTACTGATGGCTCTCGAAGTTCTGTAGAGGAACATCCCGGTCTGAATTCATGGAAGGCTTTGGGGGGGCGGGGTCAGAGAGAAAGAGAGAGAGTGGATGAGAAGACAGAGAGAGAGAGAGAGAGAGAGAGAGAGAGAGAGAGAGAAACCAGAGGAGATGAGACAGAAGTACAGCAGTGAACCGTCAGTGTCTCGTGGCTCCAGAACTGCCTTTCACTGTTTGTGCTTGGTTGTCTATAAATCCCTTGCATGAGCTGGAGCTGAGGTGTGTGTGTGTGTGTGTGTGTGTGTGTGTGTGTGTGTTGTAAGTCACTCCTTGGCATTAGTCCCAGTGTTCAGTCTGACACAGAGCAGGACTCTCAGTGCCTCTGGTGTGTGTGTGTGTGTGTGTGTGTTGTGAGGGCTACTGTTGGGGACACAGTGAAGGCTGAAGTTTTCTGAAGTATTCGATGCTGTTGCAACACCCAAGTTACGGGGTTTTTTTTCTAGATTGTGCAACGTTCTGTCTAAGTGTGACTCAGAAAAATGGAAAAGTGGGATTTGGTTCTTGTTAATAATTGAACCAGCACCAAATACCTGGTTTTCAGAGAGTAAATCAGTACATCAGTACTTATTTTCAGTGCAGTTCTTCTGCTATAACTAAATATATGTTTGTTAAATGTATAATGTTAAATATAATAATATATGTTTATATTTCCTGCATGCTGATCTCATTAACACAAGCTGAGCAGTTCAGCTGAGTTCTTACTGCTGAGGTTTGGGGACCTGAGAAGTTTCTGGAACAGTGCAGGTACACACACAGGTGCAGTGTTTTGTATGGAACGTTGTCTCTTGCCAGGTTCCCCTTTTTTCCTCTTTTTCCCTTCTTCCTTTCCTGTCCTTTTATTCCCCCTCTTCCCTCTCCAAATGTGGCTGAATGGCTCAGTTCAGGCCACTGACTGTTTCCATAGGTTTATGAAAGCTTTATTAAGGGGCTAAATCTGCTTGGTTCATCTTGTTTTTAGTGACGAGGGGAACATTCTATGTGTTTCTTTCCACCAAATGACACTCTATATATCTGAGCAAATGTACTTTATGTATTTATTTATATATTTATTTTGCCTTCACCCTCCTCTCTGCTAAAAAAGGAGCAGGTCTGCACAGGCTGCTGCTGTTCAGAGATGAAGTATAAAAAACACAGCTAGTGTAAATAGGCTTGGCTGTAGTGTGTATGTGTGTGTGTGTGTGTGTGTGTGTGTGTGTGTGTGTGTTGGGCAGGGTTGCTGTACTTTGGTTCATTGCAGTGATAAGCTTGTCTCAATGGAGAGGCCAGTGGCTGGGTGTGGAACGCACTTCACAAACTGAGATTTATTAAACTTTACCTTTTATTAACACTGAAACTTTTAAGTTTTAGTGACAGTGTAACTTGAAACTGTATAAAAATTGTGAAAATTAACATTGTGAAAACATTGTGAAAATGAACAGCATAATAGTATAATAGTATTACTATGTATGGTGCCACATATAACAGCACTGCAGCAGCGTAGCTGTAAAACAGTACAAAGGTGTAACAGTACTGCTGTACAATATAGTGGTGTAACAGTGTAATAATATAACATTAGAGTGCTACAGGTAATGTAGAAATGCAACAGTATTACAGTGTAACAGGATAACAAGACATTAGTGTGGCAGTGTAACAGTACAACAGTGCAACACTAAAACAGTGTCACAGTATAACGGGGTAGCAGTTTAACTGTACAACAATGTAACAGCACAACGCTGTCACAGCAGAACAGGGTTCAGTGTAACAGTACAACATTGTCACAGTATAACAGAGTAGCGGTGTAACTGTAGAACAGTAACACTACAACAGTGTCACAGTATAACAGGGTAACAGTACAGCAATGTAAGAGTGCAACTGTGTCACAGTATAACAGGCTACCAGGGTAACAGTACAACAATGTAACAGTACAACTGTGTCACAATATAGCAGGCTACCAGGGTAACAGTACAACAATGTAACAGTACAACTGTGTCACAATATAGCAGGGTACCAGGGTAACAGTACAACAATGTAACAGTACAACTGTGTCACAATATAACAAGGTATCAGGGTAACAGCACAACAATGTAACAGTACAACTGTGTCGCAATATAATATTGTACCAGGGTAACAGCACAACAATGTAACAGTTCTATGGTGCAAAAGTATAACAGCGTAGCAGTTTAACTCTATCACACTGATGTTTGAGTCTCTCCTGCTGTTCTCTTTCCTTTATCCCACTTCAGTGTCTCTCACTGTTTCCTATTTTTTTCTCCTGACTGCTGTACGGAAGCTGGGATCATGCTAACAGCTTTGCTTCTGTCTTCAATCTTTCGCACTTTCCCTGTCCTTCTCTCTTTCATTACACAAACACACGCAAACACACACACACACACACACACACACACACTCTTTCATCTCCTATTATTGTATGCCCATGCATTTCTCTCGCTGCTTAAACACTTTACTCACATGCCTTCAGTTATTTACTTTCTTCCTTTCTTTCTTTCTATTATTTATTTTTCTTCCACTGTGGTTAAAAGTAATTGCTCTCATGTCTGTAATTACAGTTTTTTTTTCTGCTTGCTCTCCCCTTATCAGATAAGTGATGCTGCCAAATTGTCTGTATATGCATGCGTGTACATGTGCGTGCGGGCATGTGTGCGCAAATGTAGAGTTTCAGAACAAGTGTCTTAGCGCATAGATGACAGTATGTGCTTTTGAATGCTTTGATATATGATAATTCCATGATGAACACAAAGAATATGAAGCTTAGTGATGTTAGAGGATCCTCTAGCTACTGTGTGTGTGTGTGTGAGTTTGAACCTATACGATCATCCAGGCCTCCAAGCAGGGAATGAGTACACGCTTTAGCAGCTATTTCATCACACACCACATCGCCACAACTTTCTCTATCACTGTGCCAAAAATTCTGAACCAAGAGCTATGAAATATTAGTCAGAAGAGTTCTAATATTTTATGATATTTTTAGCTGTGTTCCACAGAAAGACTCAGCTTGGAGTCTCTGACTGAAGAGGTAAACACTCTTCCCCCCTTTGCTCAAAGCTGCTGGAGCTGAAGGACTGTGTGTCAGTCAGGCCGTTTTCGCCGTGTCACCCTCCCCCCCGGTTGCCATGACGATCAACCTTGACCAAACCCTACTCTCCTCTGGCTCCTTCAACTTAGCACTCTGGCCAGCAGACTGACACACTGACCATCAGACAGACTGAAAACAGACCGACTGACAGATTGTCTGACACACCGCCTGAAAACAGACTGACAAACTGAATGAAAGACAGACTGACACACGGACCATCAGACAGACTGAAAACAGACTGACCGATAGATGGACTGACACATTGAACAATACTCTGGCCAACCGACTGACAAACTGAATGAAAGACAGACTGACCGACAGATTGACTGACACACTGACCAACAGAATGAATGACACCCTGAAAGACAGACTGGCTGATACACTGAACAGCAGACTGACTTACAAACTGACTGACATTCTGGCTAACAGACTGAACCTCCAGACTGACCAACAGACTGGCCTTTACTCCAATCTAGTTCATTTCAGTTCAGTGTGCCTAATGTTATTGTGTATTGACAACATCAGTGCTCGTGACCTTTTGACATTCAGTTCTTTAGGGTGTTGTTGAAAATCAGTGTTTTTGTATTCTTATCTTTGAGATGAATGTTTTTAACCTGTTGTAGCTAATTAGCTATGATGTAATGTCTGAATTCTGAATGCATTATTATGAGTCTCTGTTTCTTGTGCTGTCACCAATTAGCATGATGTAATTTGCAAAGTGCTTATAGGGGGCTGTGTGCTTTCGTTCACCGCTAGCAACATTTTTTGCATGATCCTTTATTAGTTGAAGATATTGACATGTTTTCAAGGAACAAATGTGGCATAAACAAAGAGTGGGGAAATAATAGCAACTGAATATGTTAATGATCCATGACTGCTGTTTGTCTCAAAAGTAATAGCTGTTTACAGATCTCGCCACTAGAATTTTCAGTTTACTCCCTGAAGGTAGAGGGTTTTTCCTCTCTCTCTCTCTCTCTCTCTCTCTTTCTCAGTGCCCTCAGCATTTGTGCCTGAGAAGCCTAATTTGGTCACTGACAGATTGAATAGCGCTGTGTTTATATTCCTTTATCCCGATGCCAGTCCAACTCTAATTTCCCACTGAACACCTTCAGGCCTGTTTTCTTTGGAACAAGAAAGAAAAAAGTCCTCTGCCACATTTGCTCTCTTTCTCCGTCTCGCTCCCTCTTTCCCCGTGTCTCTCTGTGTCTTCGGGGGGAATTCCCGATCCTAGCCGAGCACGGACAATAGTCTCCACAGTGCTGGGGAGGGGGGGTTGGGAGGGGTGAGGGGTGAAAGGGGGCATTGGGGGTGTTCTGCTGGATTGCTGGGATGGTGTGAAGTACTTGGGTGTGAGATATTGTGTGTGTGTGTGTGTGTGTGTGTGTGTGTATGTGTGTGTGTGTGTGTGTGTGTGTGTGTATGTGTGTGTGTGTGT